>CM019066.1:179112723-179679620 GCA_009667805.1 Leptobrachium leishanense
AACATAAACGAACAGACGATACACCTCACATGGTATGATACCGAGGAGCATCTGGGTCATGAGGACCGTGCATATGGCTGCGGTGGTACTCTGGCTCCGGGGTGGCCCAGCAACAGGGGACATGGGTGGGCGGGCAGGCAACGACTGGCAGTGGTGGGAATAACCATGGGGGTATTGTGGCACGACACCGTGATATACAGGTGCCTGTTGTGGATGGGACAGTATCTCATGTATCAGGTCCAGGCTTCGGCGGCGATAATCCAGCTTCTGCGCTGGGGTCATTATGTTGAGCAGGGAGAGACATGAATTGAAAAAGGACATGTCCTCGGAATCAGCGACCATGCAGCGTGGATGTGTATGGTGCGCGTCCATGAATGCGACCATGGCCTGCTCGACATCAGCTGATGGTGGCTTCTTCCTCCTGGGAGCCGTACTGGTGCTGTCTGTGGGTGCTGTACCCGGCACCTGCTGGGACTCCACATCCTCCACCTGGGACTCCGCACCACCCTGCTCGACCTCCACCTGGCAGCTGCCAGATCCTGCGGGCTGCAGGTCTTGCCCTTGTGAGCTAGAGGTGGATGGCCGGTCAATACTGCTCACAGTCTTGCGCGGCTCCTGGCTCTTCCTCAGGAAGGACAGTTGGTCAGCATACAAATAGCTGCGCCTCTTCTTTGCACCAGCTCCAGAGCGAGCAGCTTCAGCCTCCTTTTTCAGGACCCGGGTATGATTGTCCCTCACCGTGCGCCATTTATTGATTGCTTCATGTGCTGCAAAACATGATGAGAGTGACATAAGGTTAGGTTTATATGATGTGATCATAACACAGCTTCTTTCATGTTCTAGGTATCTTGCTAGTGGATGCAGTTTGAAGGATCTGCATTACAACTTCCGCATTGGCAGATCGACAGCTGTTGAGATCGTCCGCAAGGTCTGCCAAACAATATGGGAAACCATGAAGGACCAATGTTTGCCAACACCCACAGGCGAGACATGGCTGGCAATTGCAGCAGGATTCTGGGAGAGAGCGAACTATCCCAACTGCCTGGGAGCGGTGGACGGCAAACATGTCCGCATTGTGAAGCCACTGCACAGTGGCTCACTGTATCAAAATTATAAACATTATTTTTCCATTGGCCTACTGGCGGTGGCAGATGCCAACTATAATTTTGTGTATGTGGATGTCGGATCATACGGCAAGGACTCGGACTCAACACTGTTTCGGAACTCAACACTGTGGAATGAGATTGAGGGTGGGAACCTGAACATCCCCAGACCCGCACCTTTGGCCTGGCAGCGACGTGTCAGTCCCCTATGCCTTTGTGGGTGATGAAGCATTCGGCTTATCCACACATCTCCTGCGGCCATACTCGGGACACACCTGACTGTGAAGAAGCGGGTGTTTAATTACAGGCTGTCGCGGGCGAGACGGTATGTCGAGTGTAGCTTTGGCATACTGAGCAACAAGTGGAGGATTTTTCATCGGCCACTTGATGTAAATGTGGATTTCTGTGTGGATATAGTGAAATGCTGTTGCATCCTACATAACTATGTTCGTGCAAGGGATGGGGTTAATTTCGAGGATACCCTCACAGTAACGGGTCTGGATGAGTATGCTAACGATGACATAATACCTGTGAATAGACACACCAACAGGTTTCGCGATGCTCTGTCTAATTATTTCACTAGCAATGCAGGGCAGGTGCCATGGCAGATGGACATCATTTGACATGTGACACCTAGGCTTGTGCACCGATTATTTTTTATGTTCGAATTTTCGGATGTTTAAAGTTTTCGATTCGGCTCATTTCGAACGAACCCTGTTTTGATTCGATTCGGTTCGACTTGTTTTTCGGGGATATGTCATCGGAATATGGACCATTTTTCGTTTTTTGTGTCACTTTGCTCGTTTGTTGGATCTACTTTTCGTGATTTCGTACATTTCTCGTTTTTCGCAACGTCTGTTCTCGTTTCAAAGCAATAAATTTCGATTTGACACAATTCAAGTCCAATCGCATATTCGTACAATATTTTGTTTCGGCTCGGAAACATTTCGGATCTGACATTTTCGGATCGAAAAATTATCTGGGAATCGCCCGCATCAGAAAACACGAATCGTGAAAATGTCGTTTAAATTACGAAATTCTGAAAGCCGAAACGCACATCCTTAGTGACAACGATAATTCGTTATGCCATTTTGTTTGATATTACATTCAAGTTCAATGCAATTGAATTCTATGCAATAAAATGATCATTTACTCACTCTGAAGCTTCTGCTCTTTATCAGACCACGTCTCGTACTCTGGGTACACCACCCTGGACACTGTGACCCATGCACTGGCCTTCTTCTGCCGGTCTTTGTAGCTGTCGCAGGCCGTGTCCCACAGCTCGGGATGATCTGCCACTGCATTGATCAGCCTCTCCACGTCGATGTCAGTCCCAGCCATTGTCCAACGCAACTTGCAGCTACCCCCAGACAAGACAGGAAGTGTTTGGTCTGTGCACGTTATGTTGGCCGGACGTGTGCAGCGTCTGACGTCTCCCAATCACGCAAACACGCCGCTATGTAGCCGCAGCGCACTCTGTACGTCAGTAGTAGCGGTTTGACGTTCTCGAAAAAATGCGTTCGTTTGCCACTTGCGTTGCGCGGACGAATTTTCGTGCGGCCGTACTTCGTATGTTCCCCGGCATTGGACGTCATTTGCTGCTAGTACGGCCGTGATTTTGTGCGGCTAAACGCACGTTAAAACTGCGCTAGTCTGACCCTAGCCTAAGTATATGACCCAGACATATTATATAGCGTTCTTTCCGTCAGACTCGGCAGATTCATAATATGTTATTATTATATGTATACGACATGACCTGTCTGTATATTATAACAAAAAATGCAATAAAATATGAATTTTCAATAATTTACAACGTGTAAAGTGTTTTTTTTTCACATTTTAACATGCAAGCAATTGCGGTTATATTTTTTATGGGGTGCGCTTGTTAAAAAAATTAGAGATGGGGTCTCGTTACATTTTTTTTGGGGAAAATTACACGATTTTTAACAAACGCACCGCATGCAAACATCGTTAGCGCAGCATCATTGTTCACATTATAATTGAAATGGGAACAATATTGCTGCATTAACAAACCAAAAAAAGAAATAAAAACTAGTTTATTTTTTTTTTTTTTTTTTTTTTATTTTAAATTTAAAGTTTTTTATTTTGAAATAAGTCAGCATTACATCATACTGTAAAATAATGGATGACCTCGCAGGGCCAAACAAGAAGACATAACAAGCAACGGAAACCACACATGGCCAAAAAAGTGTCATCGTAAAAACAGCGAATCGAAAAAATCTAAGGATAGCAATATGTTAGCAGAAAACATCCCCTAGACGGGGGGTCTCATCAAGGTGGGAAATCAAACATATATAAATGCAGCCACTTAAGGCCGGCCAAGGTAACTACGGTCAGCTGGTCAAAAAACATGCGTCGCAAAGAAGGACAGGGCGGTAAAAATAAGTAAAAAGGCAGAAAGTACCATGTGCAGGCAAAAAAGCAAAAGCCCTATGCAATGCAGGCTGGGACTGATCAAAACAAATTACGAACCGTCCTGAAAGTCCAGGCACTAGGCCAAGCTAGAGACCAGGGACACGTAAGCATATAAGAGAAATGCAGGGGAGGGGGTGTAATTCAGTAAAGCTCAGACCTGGAGAGGTAGAGGGCATAGAAACCAGCCTTCAATCCGGTCGAGGGTCCGGAGGATCTGGTGAGAGGCCCGCAGCCGCAAGGTCAATCCAAGCCACCGCGGGATCCGTGATGGTATAGGGGACATTTGCGTGGGTCACCACCAAAGCTCCTGCCAGACCCCAGCGATATCGGACACCCTGTCGGCGAAGAACTGATGTCACTTCACGAAAACGCCTGCGAGCCATCAGGGTCTGGAATGGGAGATCATGATACAGGGCCAGAGTGGAGCCCTCAAAGCGTACGGGATCCCTCGCGCCTGGAGCAGACATAACCTTGACCTTGAAAGCCACTTCACGGAAGGCCACTACGACGTCTCGAGGAGCCCCAGGTGGGTTCGTCGCAGGTCTCCTGACCCGAAACACCGACCCAAGCATGTCAGGTGTGTCAGGGGGAAGCCCCGTGACCTGAAGCACAAGACGAGTCACGTAGGACGGCAGAGCGTCGGAGGTAATAGAGTCCGGGAGACCCCTGACCCTGATGTTTCGGCGTCTGTGTCTCGTTTCAAGCATCTCCACAGAGCGTGTCAGAAGTTCGACTTGGTATCGCAAACCAGCAACCTGACCAGACAGGTGAGTTTGTTCCGTTGTCACAGCAGAAGTCGTCTCCTGTACCACCTTCACCTGAGCACGCATCGCCGCTATCTCCGTGCGGACCGCCGCCACCTCAGGCTGCCACACCTCACGTATCACCCGAAGCTCCTCCAAGATCCTGCGGAGATCCCCCTTCGTGGAGGGGAGATGGTCGTCCTCCTCCTGCACCTGTTGCTGTCGAAGTCCCGTCCCCACTGCAGACCGATGATCCGAGGTCACACTATTACTGGCGGAGGTAAGGGGAATCTCAGTCGGGTCCCCATCAAAAATATCCTCTGTGTCCGGCGTTGCCCCGGACGATGTCCGCATTGCTGATTTTCTCTTCTTCTGTGCCCGTTTCCTAGCAGCCGCCGAGAGGGGTCGGGAGTCAGACGCCGGTGACTGCGGGGCAAGCCAGGGCATCCCAGTAATACCCCCCTGAGGTTCATAGTCGCTGTCAGCCTCCGAGGAGCCATAGCCCGGGGGGAGGGAGGAAGAAGCAGTCAGTCCCGTAAAAGCGGACCCACCTCGCAAAACATCCCGAATGTCCCTCTGTCGGGGGGCCCGTCGCTGGGAACGACCGGTAGGCATGGTTCCGGAGATGCTGGGCTGGCACGAGGTCGCAGGGCGGTGAGGGAATCTCAATACGCCTCGAGTAGGCTTCCAAGATGGCCACTGTGACTAGGCCCAAATCGCGCTGCCGGCAGCAATCTGTCCCCGGGCACGAAACTCAGGGCTAAATCAGGTACCTCAACTCTCCAGGATCCCTCTAGCCAACCGGGAAGCTCACAGGGCAGTGCAAACGGCGAAAAAAGCAATAAAATCCGTGGTAGACACAGAGCTCCTCCAAAATGCTGCTGCTCGCTTCCACAGCTAGCTCCGCCTCCTCTAGTTTATTTTTTTTTATAATTTTTTTAAATATTTTTTTATTTTTATTTTTTATTTATTTTTTAAATATTTTTTTCATAGTCATGTTTGGTATTGTTGGAACAGCCATGCTCTGGCCGATCCAACAATATCAAACATTAACCCCTAACTGCCACGGATCGGGAGATAGGGGGTTCATTGGAACCCCCTATCTCCACCATTGGTGGCAGTTAGGGGTTAACTCCAGGACTGGCGTCATCATGCTATGCAAGATGACGCCAGTCCTCAGGGGGCATTCCCGAAAGCTTGGCCGACATCCAAGATGTCGGCCAGCTCCGGGAAAGGATCACGAACCGGCGCTTTTCGGCGCTGATTCGTGATCCGGCCCCCATGGGGTTAATTCCAGGTACCGTTAGGAAGGGCAGGCTGTGCCCTTCCAAACGGTGCCTGGGTTAACCCCCTGCACCCCGGCGATCGGGAGGGAGAGAGGTCCGAAGGACCGCCCCCCCTCCCTTTCAGGCGCCTCCTCCACACATGCGGGGGGCGCCTTAATTAGATGTCATCGCGCCGCCGCCGGTTCCGGGTGCTGGACTGACATCGATGATGTCAGCCCGCACCGGGGGGAACAGCGATCGGCCGGAACCCGGCCGATCGCTGGCCCCAAAGGGAGCGCGTCCTCCGCAGCGAAGGGGTTAAGCGCCCCAAAAAACAAGCTTAATGTAACTCATTTGCCCTGTGCGTAGCCAAAATCCATGAAACTTCCAGGATAGGTTTGGGAAGCTGAGAACTTAGGTTGTGCAAAGTTTCAAGCCAATTGATAGAGGTTTAGACACATTATGGTACATTAAGCTATATTAAGCCATTTTCACATTAAGGGCTAAATTACGATCCTAGCGCTAAAACACAGGTGCTCCCGCGTTTTAACGCTAGATTACAATGCAGGCGCTAAGAAAGCAGCCTGCATTGTTTGCGGGCGCTAAGCCCCATGATGCGTGCAGCAGCGCTAAGCGCAGCTGCGCGCATCCTCTCAATGGAGTCCATAGGACTCCATTGAAGCAGACGCTGGCGGTCACATGACCAGCCGGATCTCGCCTTGCGTAGTGATACGCAGAGGGAGACTGGGGGGACTTTTTCCCCCAGTCTTTCTCTGCTCCCGCTGGATGGAGGAGGCGGACAAAGCCGCGGTCCTCGCCGTGGGACAGGAGGTGAGTATCTTGATGTTTTTGGGGGGTTTCTGAATGGTGCTAATGGATTCTGCAGAAGCGGAATCTGTTAGCACCAAGTACTGGCTCTGGTTAACTTTTTGTTAACCGCGGCCGGACGTTAATCAGCGTTAGGACTTTGTAATCCTAACTCTGATTAACACTTTGCGCTCCCTATACTTAACATGGGAAGCGCAAAGTACAGTAACAGCAGGTGAGCGCTAAGTATGTAATTTGGCCCTAAATGTTTTATGATGTCCCAAAATTCTACCATATGTGGGCATAACGAAAGTATAACTGATATGCTGCTATTTACTGCCTAGTTAGTTATTATTGTGAATTTATAACTGTGATTTCTGTGAACCAGATGGTCATCTATATTGTACAAATTCAGACACTTTCTAAATGACTAAAAGACACAAAAGATACATAGATTTATTACACGTTGTTGTGTGAAGTAATTTAAAACATTTAGGGCACTATTTCAATGTTTGTTCTAAATGGCAGATGCTAATGGAAAACCTGACACTCAGCTGTTTTACATTAGCCCCTGCCATTTAGCACATGTATTATGAAGGAATTACTTTCTCAACAGCTCCAGATGTAATACTTTGTGGGTGTTAAGTGATAACACGAGCAGCTCTAAGTGTAGTGGGTGTTAGCTGCTCCGGGAGTCCATAGGACTCCATGGAGAAAGGATGATTCTCTTGAGCATGCAAGATCTGTCAGGACGATGTTATGATACGCATAGGTACAAATAGTTCCCAGTGTACCTCTGCCATGGGGCGAGGAAGCGGCAGATAGTGCTGATTTTGCCACCGAGGGATCTTACTTGAGTATGGGGGGGTTAAACCAATGTGGTATGTGATTGTGCTGAAGCGCGAACAGAAAACACCGGATTTGAAAGACGTTATTCTTTTTAGACTAACGTCAGACGCAGTTAAGCATGTACTGGCCATCGGGACTACCAGGAGGTTCCCGGTGGGCCGATGGCTAAGTGGGCCGGTGTGACCGGCCGCCTGCGGCTCGCGTAGTCCGCCCGGCTGCCTGCGACTCACGCAGGCCGACCGGCCTCAGCGTGGTGCATCCCTCACTGCACGCAGAAAGATGGCAGTAGCTGTGCCTCCAGCGGAGTGACCACTCCGACCAGCCGTAAGTGACTGAGGAGGGAGGAAGACATGACGGAGGTGGATGTGACCTCTCCCCACTTTCAACACCATGGGGCTGCCGGGGGAACTGCTGCGAGGAGTCTATGCAGGGGCGGATCCAGGGGGGGCAACGGGGCAATTGCCCCCCCCCCCGAGATTCTGATTCTGAGAAATTTACTTTTACTGCCCCTTTCATCACAGCAACAGATTTAGCATTGCCGGGCCGGCCAAACTGCAGCGGCGCGCACTGCCTGCCTGCCCTGCCCATTATCATCTCTCTGTCACTCACTGTCTGACAGTGACTGTAGTGTGTGCTGTGCTGTCTAAAATTTTTTGTCCGCTCCGCAGCCTCCGCTCCGCTCATAGCCCTCACGCACGGCGGGCCACACTGGCAGTGCTGGGCCAGCCCAGGCTTGCCGCCGGTGCCGGCCCGCCACACTGTCTGACTCAAAGCGAGTGAGGAGGAGGCGGCAACGAACAGCCAGGAAGAACAGGAAGTGAGGCGAGCGCCAGCCATGCCCAGCAGCCCAGCCCCACGTCACTAGCTCAGTCACGTGTCAATCCAGGGCGGGCGCTGGACTGGTGACGTGGTCACATCACATGGTGAGTGTCACCTGGGCAGGAAATCGAGCAGGAGGAGCCACATTGTCTCTGGCTCTGCTGCACACAGTGCAGCAGCCTGTGCCCTGCTTTGTGCTCAGGTCTGCTGCTGCGCAGCTGAGC
Source organism: Leptobrachium leishanense (assembly GCA_009667805.1). Classification (NCBI taxonomy): domain Eukaryota; kingdom Metazoa; phylum Chordata; class Amphibia; order Anura; family Megophryidae; genus Leptobrachium; species Leptobrachium leishanense. The sequence continues at coordinate 179,120,970 of CM019066.1, forward strand.
AGCCTGCCACCAGTCAGTGTCATGACTCATGAGTGAGTGCTGTGGCTAAGTCCGCTGGCCTGCTGCGAGTGCGTGCGCACGCCACTCGCACAGCATCAGCGGCACAGTCACACTGCACTCAAGACTGACTGAGAGAGACACTGAAGAGAAGACACTGTCATTTTTCAGACTCCGGTGAGTGAGTGAAAATAAATGGTGTGGTGTGATTGTGCCTGCCCGTGCCCTGCCCCTGCCTGCCCTCATCTTCATGCCCTGCCAGTGCCTGCAGCCAGTGCCACTGCCTAGTGCCTAGTATGCCCAGGCCAGGCAGGGCCCAGTGCCCACCCAGTGACTCCACGGTCCTCCTCAGCAGCAGCAGCTCAGTCTGACTCTGCTCAGACCGCTCAGTCTGCCATCTGTGTGAGTGTGTCATCCTTCCATCTGTTGATCAGGCCGAGCGGCCGCCCGAGCCGAGTCTCTCCTCGAGACGAGTGAGACGAACGAGTGACCCACTGACAGTGACTGAGTGTCCTCCAGACTCCAGAGTGACCTGACCAGTCCATTTCCATTCCAGACAGTCCATGTCTCCATCCATGATCATGTCTCCGTGATCATTGTAATGTCATCATGATCAGATTCCAGCCCAAGCAGGCCCCCCTTATTTTCAGTCATTGCCCCTCCCGAGACTAGGCTCTGGATCCGCCCCTGAGTCTATGCTTATGGTGTGCGGGGTTGTTTTATGGGGCATTCACTAAACACTGGGCGGTTATATGGGGGGGGCATTAACTAAACATGGGGATGTTTTATGGGGGGCATTCAGTAAACACTAGGCGGTTCATTCACTAAACACAGGACTGTTATATGGGGTGCATTCACTAAACACGGAATGTTTATATGGGGGGCATTCACTAAACACGGGGCTGTTATATGGGAGGATATTGATTAAACACCAAGGGCCATATTACATAGTTGGTGCTAACTTAACCAGAGCTGTTGTAAACTTCCCAGAGCCATTATAGCCTATGGAGGTTTTAAGTTTACAACAGCTCTGGTTAAGTTAGCACCAACATTGTAATACTGTCCCAAATCTTTAGCTCCAGGCCCATAGAGATCTTAATCCACCCCTGTGCGTTTCCATAATTGGAGTGGGACAGTCTGGATGAAGTTCTCCCCAGTCCAGCCCTGGATGGAGTTAGAGAATGGGCTGAATGAAATAGCTCCTTCTTCTGTTCGGGCCACATTAGTGTCTCCTGTACAAAATATAGGAGATGCTTATGTACAGTAACCTTACCATCATCAGAGACGCAAGCTGAGCTTTCACCTCGGATTGAATATGCTGTTAAAAAACTAGCGGAATAGGACTCTTAGTCCTATTAACCCCTACACTACCAAGTGATTTTTGTTGGGAAAAAACATTTTAAGAACCTTTATTTGAAATAGGGGGTAGAAAGTTAACAATTAAATATAGGGTAAAATAGAAAATTTGCACACAAAATGTTGTTCTTAGATGATAAATGAAATAATGTAATTTTGCTCTTTTTAATTTTTCATGTATTTGTTTATCCAATTCTTTGAATTGCTGTGATGTGCAAGTGGCTTCTGCAATAATAAACTTTATCCATTATTATTATTATAGATATATTGTTGAAATGAAAAATTCTGAACTGAAGGTGGTGTCCTTTATTTTACACAATTTCAAATGGGGTCTCCATTATCAGCATACAGGCAGAAATGGCAACAATAAATGTGATATAGATAGCTAATAAAATGGTCAGATCTCCTGCTTATGGGGATTTGTATTGATCATAATGAGATTATTATCAGTCATTTTAACACCCTAAATTTTATCCCTGTACAGCAGAGAGTGACCCCAGAGCTCTCCCTGTATTCTGCCCTCTACCTGGCTTTTCTATTGCAGCAGCAAATTACTTGAACATTTTGTTACAATGAGGATTGGGGCTGCTATTTTCAGCTTGTTTTATGCCTCTCCAGAGTGATTGGAGAGAGATAAAACAACAGATTTCTTATATTCACGCTAATCCTGCTTTAAAAAGGTGTGAATATAGGCTTTTCATATCCTAATGACAGCTTTTCAACGTATTAAAATGCAAAATCGAGTTAACTCCTTCACTCCCAAAATAGAGATATGGACATAGCATTCAAACACTGAAAAGAGCTCAGTCCAAAAAATCTGTATAGTACTTCCATATGGAATGTCAACCATGACATTGCTTTTACTTAAATACTACATAATAATTATTTTATGGTAACATAACTCAAAATGGATCCATCAATAAAGTTGTGATTTCTGTAGGAGAATTGTTTTATACAGTAATCAATGGTTTTATTTTTTTTACCTTTTCTTAGCTAATATATGGGTATAACATGTCTGATGCATGCGATATAACTGTCTTCACATCAATGGTTGATTACTGGGTGAACTCAAGCACAACCAAGAAAGACTCCGAGCTCACAAAATGTAAGTGTATTCATTTGGAAATAAGATTCCTCTCTCCTTTGCTGTGGAAACAACTAGCAATTGTATGATTAAATAAAACACACAAATGCATAACATATTATGTATGTGGTGTTTTGTGATTAGCTGATATTTTACAAACGTGTATTAAATTTAAAGTGTAATTCCTGCCTGAGTGACGCCATGAATTTCGGAATATATTATGCTGAGGCTGTGATTCAGGAGATTTTTTTTCTATCTGCTCGATGGATTCTGCATTTGTCCCTATAACCAAATACCACAGGGGCTTAGGTTAGGGACCTGCGAAGCTTTGATATTCGATTCGAAAATGACCCGCAGGAAGTATTCGATTCGAATCCGAAGTGAACAGATCGATTCAAACTTTTTGAATCGATCTGGGACGGGGATTATCCCAGCTTCCCTCACTCGCTGACGCACGCCGGATCCTCCTTCACGCTCCGGGCACAGCGCAAAGGAAGATGCAGCAGGCGTCGTGAGTGAGGGAAACAGGTGAAAAGGGTGGGAGAGATGAAATAAATATAAATGACTGGGGGTAGTGAATGGGGGGGCACTTTTTACTGAAGACGTGGAACCACAACTACGAGACCTTCAACCAATCATCATTTTCCAGCAAGATGGTGCACCACCACATTGGGGATTGCATGTTCGTGGATTCCTAAATGAAACATTTCCAGACCGGTGGATTGGAAGGGGTGGCCCAATTCCCTGGCCACCTCGTTCACCAGATATCACTCCCCTTGACTTTTTTCTATGGGGTTATGTTAAAGATATTGTGTATCGAACAAAGGTACGGGACATCACTAATCTAAATCAGAGGATCACTGATGCCTTTGCCACCATTGATGAGGGTATGCTACAGCGAATATGGCAAGAAATCGAGTACCGTCTTGATGTGCTTCCTGCAACTAATGGTGCCCATATAGAGGTGTATTAAATGAGGCAAAAAAATTATATATACATCTCATTTTGTAATAATTTACATTTATCTGTCTTTTCATTTGCCTTTGTAATACATTTTCGAAATTGTAAAGAGACTTTATGGACACCCTGTACAATGGGGATAATTTACTAACCAACGTAGATTAAACTTCCCAAAAGAGCAATTAAAACAGCGACAGGTAAAGCTTCATTGATGAATCTTCTCCTGGTGTTTGAATATCCCCTCAGGATCTTTATAAAGTTTATCACTGGTACAACAAAACTACAGTGGTGGTTACTGAAGAGCCCCGATTGTGATTCCTGCATTCCAGTCAAGCACAAGATTTTTCAATCTGATGCTTTTTAGTTATAGCGGTGACGGAGCCATCTTTATACCCTGACTTATGCAAGAAGAATTCATTCATATGGTGCTTTGGTTTTCACAAATATGACACAAAAGTGTTTCATTTATAGTTAGATGTTTACAATTTTATAAACCAAAAGCTCAGGGTTGGTTGTTGAAAAGTTGGCAACATTACTGGAAAAATGTATTCAAATCGTGTAATCTTCCTACAAGTTAAAAACTTAATTTATAAATATTTTTTAAGTTTTATTATTTTTTTTACAGTAAAATACAAGATTCCTCCAGCTTTCTTTGCAAATGAACTGAGCTGTGATTCTCTGGCACAAGCATTAGAGTCTATTCCTCAGCATTCCCTGGATACCCCCGAGGCTTTTCACATGCACCCCTCTCTCATGGTAATATTAAGTACAGTCTATATCATAGTGTTCAACCGATAATTACATATATCAAGACCCCTGTCCAACTTAAACATGTCTTTTGTTCAGGTTGATTTTGGACAGGCACAATATATTGTATCAAGACTTAAAGAACTTTTCGAAAAAGGCGATCAGCAAAGACATGAGTATCAGCCCACACTACAGAATTTTGAGACACCTCAGAAAGGTAAATGCGCCTGTAACATTGTAACACGCTTGATAAAACACTTTCACACGAAGTCCTATAAAATATCTCATGCCAATGTAAAAATGAATGTGTCCAATGTATGGAAATTTGCAAGTTTCTATTTTTAGAATAGTGTCCTGCAACATAATAACATGGTGATGAAGGTTGAAAAAAGTCCAATGTCTATAAAGTGAAACCTTCCACCTACACCCTCCCCCCACTTTGGATCTTGTCTTCAAATATAATTAACACATAGGTGGAGCAAGAGGTAATGGGGCCTTGGGTAAAGCTCAATAGTGAGTCCTCTATTATTGTGCACAAAAAAACTGGAACTCACCTAAAAAAAATTTTTTTAAGAAGGCTCACAAAGCTATCTTGACAAGCTCGTGTATGTGAAAGTAGGCGTGTATTTGTGTGGCATATCAGTAAACATATTGCCATTCCACACCTATCACCTTGAGCTAACTCTTAGGCAGCTGCTCTGCAGCAACATCCTGGAAAGTATGGCTTCCTTTGTGGGCCTGTAGAACCCAGGTAGAACTACTGTTTAGATTCAAGACTTACCTACAGGAGTGATGAACTCTGGAAGTCTCAAATCTATGCTTTCCATTAATTAAGCACTTAGTAGGTGCAACACATCTGTAAACTGAAGAGACAGCTCAGCTAATCAAATAGGAAAATGTTGGCTAATGCCTGTACTTACCTGATCATTCCCTAGCAATTAGCCAGGGCTGCCATCAGGAGAGTGGCAGCCCATAATATGTTCAATGGCCCAGTGGCTCCAGGGGACCCTGGCCAAACTCCATGCTACCTGTCTAAGTCCCTGAGATGTAAAGGTCTCTCCTTGCCACCTAGGATTGGCTCACCAAGATACCAAGAAATTTCCCAGTGAGTCTTGGCATCTGGAGCCGGCAACAGTACTCAGACTCATCACTGAGGGTGGAATTATTATGATATTTATCAGGTAGAGATGCAGACCAAATGCTCGGAGATCAACACTTTCTATCTCTTTGAGAGACCCCCAGGGATTTAGCCACGTCTTGTAAAATAAGGTAAGCAGGAGGTAAAATGTTGTAATTAGTTTACTGAAATGAGCAGCTGAAGGAAGGAGGGCCCTGAACGGTGGTTTGGTAAGGAGTTGGAATTTAAAGATTTCTGATGGCAGCCATGCAATTAGCTTAGCTGACTGACACTGAAAACTACAACTTGGGGACTATAGCTGATTTGCACTCGTTTGTGCTAACTCAGCATGTAATGAATGGAGGCGAATTTCCAAATGTTAGTTATTTTTGTCAGCCTTCAGCTATTGTACACTTGTCATCCTGAAACCCTATGCCTAAATTGAGGAAAAGGAACACTCCACTGATAAGTGGAGTTCCCTTTTTTGTCCTTAAATAATTGGGCAGAGGCTGCTGACAGCCTCTCCAATTATTTTTTTCCCTAATGTTACTTACCTTTTGTCCCTCGCCGCATGTAGTTCTTCCTCTTTAGCTCAGGGACTCCTGAACCCAGAAGTCCCTGAGGCTTTTCTGTGCAATTTGCGCATCCTGCACTACTTGGGTAGCTTAGGAAACGCAAATTGTGCACTGCAACGGGACTTGTAATCTTTACGTCCGCAAGTCCCCTAGCACCTGTACAGAATGATGGTTCCAGCTCCGCTAATGCGATTGGTCTTAGAGGTAGTGATGTTGGCATGCTCCCTGGTCACTAGTAACCGGCCCATGTCACTAGTAACCGGCAGCCAGGAAATTCTAATTTCCTGGCTGCTGGTGACGCTGGGTGGGGTGGAGGAAACTCCTTCACTACACTCAGCTTTTTAGGCAAAATGGGGGCTCTCCACACATCCTGACCGTTTTAAAAATATAAAGAGCTCAGGATGAATAGAGTGTCCCTTTAAATATTTGCTATCAAAGAAAAAAAAGTCAAATTTATAAGCTGTCACCTTATAAAACATCTCTAAGCCAGTGTCAAATTTTGCACATTACATCTGATGCTTTATGTATAGCCATGCAGGTATAATTCTAAGTATTAAAATGTATACTTCCATTTTTTAAAATTTAAAATATCTGTCTAATTATCTGGTTATTATTGTCTATCCAATATTCGTCTATGACCATTAAACAATATAAATCAATAAAAACAACATGATTTAACAACTGAATATCAGTTTCTAGCTTATAGTACACCTCTCTCTGTTGCAAAAAAGTAACTACAGTTTCTCCCGTTGACATTGATTTCATAATTGATTCATATTTTTCTATTTTATCTATATGCTCAGGTGTCAAATCAACTTCGAGTCCAACTTCTGTCACCCCTTCTCAAATTGTACCAGAAAATAGCCCCTGCACTGCCGATGCTCACCTGGGACGAATGAAACTAGCTGATGTACAAAAGACATGTTTGTCACTGCTTTCTAAAGTTCCCAAAGGATGGAGTAGGGTAAATATTATCAAAAAATGCTTAAATAAAAAAAAAAAACATTTGTAATTTTACACATATAGCTTGTTAGACTAATCAGGTTAAAACTTTTAATAATGAAAATCCATACATGAAATACATAGAAATCCAGGAAGCTCTGCATTCTGCTCACAAAGCGGATACCAAAGCCGTGGCCCCTGCATAATACCCCCGAGGCTGATAAAGCTGAAAGAGACATCGCAGAGAAGGTTGATGCTGGGAGGGAAGGGACCCCCGAAGCCACCAATCCCAAGAACCCTGCCATGGGCAGTCACCCCGTTCTTGAAAATGTCATTGACACAGCCCCAAACCCTAGACCTAAAGGGCTTACCTGACTCGAAAGATGATCTTTCAGAGATCCTGCTTGATATTCATAATACCTGGAGGGAAGGCTTACACGAGGAATATTCAGACACTGGATCAGTCACACCCCGTATGCTCCTGTAAATTTCACTAATATCAATTGTAGTCTCATCTTGATTGAATTTTCTCTTTCACCAAGAGCTAACATTTCATAGTATAAAATATAAATAGAGCATGAGGAAATAAAGAATTTGTAAGTAAACCATTTGTATCCAATACGGTAGCTAGTTGCATGGTTTATGTAATTCTTTTCCTCTGACTTTCAGGATTTCATTAATGATCGACTGAAAATTCTTGAAGGGGAAACACCATTTAATTTGTTTTTCACAAAGGAACTGGAACATTTCTTATTTTTAACATCCGAGATAAGACGAGACCTTCAGGTAAAATCGGAACATGCTATCTCCAATGAATTAAATCAGCGTTCTAGTATGCTTTGAAATATAATACTTAATGAATCCTTGCTTGTAATATTAGCATTTCAGCAATTTAAATCCTTGTTCTTCAGGAGCCCCAACAATCCTTAGGAGTTCATATGTGAGTTCATATTGCCTGTACGTAGTGCTTTTTTTCTGGAAAAATAGGTGGGTGTACTCTCACGTCCGGGGGAAAACAGATTATTATGACTATTTTCATGTCCTAATAAACAATAGTTGTAGCTCACTTCAAGGAAGACACTATAAAAAGGAACCATATTTTTTAATACTGTGTTTCTTTAAATGAACTACAACTATTGTTGTAACCCTATGGGGGTTATCCATTAAGTGCCTCTTTTGCAAGAAAAATCTGTATTGCAATTTAGTTAGCTGTTTTTTTTAAAAATTTGCAACGCTGGCACTGAGTGGATAATCCCCTAGCATTTGTGAGCACCACAGCAATGAAACTCACAGTTTTGGTGAGTATGTATGAGCTCCACGGCAATGAAACTCACAGTAATGCAGTGTGTATTTATTTATTTATTTTATTTCTAAAGGATTTTACCAGGAAGGATACATTGAGATTTCTCTCGTTTTCAAGTATGTCCTGGGAGCTCCACAGCAATGAAAATAACAGTAATGCGCAGTGTGTATGAGCTCCACAGCAATAAAACTCCACTATCCACCAAGTACTGTTGAATAATATTGGGGGAAGCCAATGAGAGGGTGTTTGACCTTGAGAAAACCCCCACATGGTGGTAACAGCAGGACCAGGTGAACAGTGGTGTATTTAGGTTTTGTGCTGCCCTAGGCCTGATTAAACTCGTGCACTCCCTAATTTAAATTTGACACACCCCTTCCTGTCAAAGTCACACCTCTTCCTGATTAAACCCCGCCCTTCCTCTTTAGGCTCCACCTTTTACGCTTTGAGCATATCACAGAGCTGCACAGCAATAAAACCCACAGAAATGTGCACTGCGTATGAGCGTATCACAGAGCTGCACAGGAATAAAACCCACAGAAATATGCAATGCGTATGACCGTATCTCAGAGCTGCACAGCAAAACCCACAGAAATGTACACTGCATATGAGCGTATCACAGAGCTGCACAGCAATAAAACCCACAGAAATATGCACTGCGTATGAGTGTTTCACAGCGCTGCACAGCAATAAAACCCACCAGCCCCCGGGCCAGCTCATATGGATATATTTGCCCCCAGCTCATATGGATATATTTGCCCCCAGCTCACATGGATATATTTGCTCCCAGCTCATATGGATATATTTGCCCCAAGCCAGCTCACATGGATATATTGCCCCCAGCTCACATGGATATATTTGCCCCCAGCTCATATGGATATATATTTTCCCCCAGCTCACAGTGGATATATTTGCCCCAGCTCATATGGATATATTGCCCCCAGCTCACACATGGATATATTGCCCCCAGCTCATATGGATATAATTGCCCCCAACTCACATGGATATATTTGCCCCAGCTCATATGGATATATTTGCCCCCAGCTCACCTCTCCTGTCTGGTCTGCTCTGCCAGGCCCCTCTGAGTCATTGCTTTGGATCTATCCACCAGCCAGCCGCGATCTCGCAAGATTGCGGAGTTCACGTGAACTCCGCGATCTCGCAAGATCGCGGCTGGCTGGTGGATCCCAGGTGAGCGGCCGAGCTCCATGCCAGCAGCCGCTTGTAGAAGGAAAGTAACGTGGCAGCCGGCAATGTTTTCTCTCGGGGGGGGGGATTGCCCCGTTGCCCTCCCTAGATCACACTCAGTGGCAGAGCGCCGCCCCTGGAAACTGCCACCCTAGGCCTTGTCAGCCTAGGCCAAGATACACCACTGCAGGTGAACATACCTGTGTTGACAGAGGTGATATTTTTAAATGCTGTTTTGAAGTGTATTTGGAAGCAGCAGCAGTTTGTTTCTTTGTTCTGAGGCCTACCTGTCACTGAGTCCCTGCAGAGCAATACAGCCAGGACTTAAATTTCCACCTTCTAGGGTGCACCACACACTGTCTGGAACTGTTAGAGAGGCAGGGGGTACGGCGGCAGTGTAGACTTCTTTTGGCATGCCCTTCTCTTGACATCATCAGAGGGGGCCAGGCAACAGCAAGGAGGAAGGGACCAGGAGAAGAGAGTGCAGGCTTCCGTATCCAGCACCGCAGGGGAGTCTGCTCTCTGACCTGGCAGATACAATGCAGCTCGCTGGGCACCGGCTGCATCTTAGAGGAGGAGCTGCAGGGACACAGCGCCAGGCAGATAGTTAAAAAATGTGGATCCCTGTCAAGGCAAGTTACCAGGGATTCAAATTTTCTTTGCACCCCCTCCTGGTCTTGCGCTCTTAGGCGGCCACCTGTACCGCCTTACAGTGCCAGCTCCTCTGATCACACCGCTTGCCTGACAATCCGCAGCACTGGCAGATGTGTGTAAATATGCTGCACCCCCCCTCCCCATGCTGTTCAAGGTTTCAGCGGCTGCAGAGAGAGGGGGTGCAGCATGTTTAAACACATCTGCCAGAACTGGCGCACTGAAGAAACAGAGGGGAGATTTTATTTTACCAGCCCTCCCTTGTCACTTACTGGAAGAGGGGGGTTATCGGTCCCTACATACACTCCTGAGAATCGGAAGTGTTCAGGAGCAACATGAGCTGCCGTGCGCTTCCGATTCTCTGCCTGCCACTGCAGGAGGAGGGAGGAGCATCATGCTCTCTCCTGTTAGTTCAGGCTGGTGGTGAGGTGCCGGTATTGAGTGGTGGGGTGCCGGTACAGAGTACCAGCGAGTAGCCCCTGAAAAAAAGACCTGATAAAAAGATTTGCTTGATCCAAGAGTATGAATGAAAGTGTTTAAGGAATGGCAATACAGATCGGGGGGGGGGGGGGAATGAAATCAAAATATATATCACTATTTGTAGTGAAAATATTAATTTGTTTTGTTCACCATCACCAGGTGACCAAACATAGCAGACATGCTTGACCAGCACAATAGTTAATTAAATGGTACTCCATTGGAATATCAATGATGAAATTAGCGCTGTGTTTCAGAATGAAATGGAAACATATGCATGCTCTATGTATTATAACTGCTCATATCCAGTAATTTTAGTTACCATAGTAAATTTAAAAAATGTGATATCGGATTCAGAGGAACGCAAATACATTTTGGTGGCAACTGACATAACAAAAAACGTGTTCTTTTTTACCTGTTAGGTGTCAGGACCTCAATGTGTTTTTATGGGATTTGAAGCATTGGGATTAGCTGCATAAACCAGAAAATTTAGATTATGTTAAACCATGGCTTTGAGTAATCCATAATTTGTGGTCAGCTGTCGTAATTAATTTATGTTTTATAGGTCTGTATGTCTTCTTTATCCATTTCCTTTGTTGTGTTTAAGAATATAAAGGATTTCATGGAATCATCAGACTTGCTCGGAGATCAACTTTCTGAAACCGCAGTTCTGATCATTCATGATTTGCACTACAAGAGAGTGCCAACACACTGGTGCAAACTGGCTTGGAGGTTTCCCTGTCCATCTGACTGGTCCATCTCGTCGTGGGTTAGTGATTTACAGCAGAGGGCATCCCATTTTGAGAAGATACTGCAATTAGTGAGTATACTGATTTTATGTGAAGCATAAACCTTCTCCACAATCTGAATGTGTTTCAGAAATGTATTGTTCTGGATACAAAGTGACATCCCAAATATTGTTCTACAAGACGAGAGTTTCCGCTTTTCTATCTGGGTGGTTTCTATAAAGGAGATTTAACATGCATCAGTAAAACATATGCTCCATAGCAATAATCCACAGTAATCTTCTTTTAAACCAGTGCTCCTTAAATTTTATTTAGGGACCTGAACGATTCCAACATTAGACGTGTACATTTCATTTTTAGACAAATTGAGATTTTACTTAATTAATTGTGTGTACTCGGGCTAATTTTTCAGCAACTAATTGTTTTTTAACAGAAACCTTTTGGTTTGGGGCGACTGAAATCGAGACAAGGATCCCAGAGATCGTAATTTTCAGAATAACTTAAAAAGCCATGAACAAAATTTTTGGCCATGCACATGTCTTTTTACTCTCTACCTGGTTACCACGCTTTCAAAAGGGATTTTCGAACCACTGAGGCAATCAATAACCTTGAAGTGAGTGTACAGATCTAGGCTTTTCTCAGGGTGGATACAGTTGCAATTATATTAGATGAAAAAGAATGGCAACCTTTTGGCTACTGAAATTTCCATTGTATCCACACCGAGGGGTGCCTGGATCTGTGCACTTTGTTTTTTATGCTTTTGATGGGAACTGGTCACCCTGAAGGCTGGGAGCAACCTGCACTAGAACTATTGTGGATATTGTGGTTTCCTGCGACGGAAACCAATAGTTTTGTTCTGGGCATTGACTGAAATTACATATCACCTTCATATATGAAAAGCTTGTTCCAAGCAAACCACAACTTCAAATAAATAGGGAACATTATTTTCCCCTCAAACCAAAGACTAATAACCAGCACTTGCTAATCTAACTAAAATATAAAAATTATATTTCTCCGTCCACTTCAATCTAATGTGATATATATATGTATATATATTTTTTTAAATTAGACAAAATAGTGATATTAAAATCCTCCTTAAGCAAAATTACAAGAGAACATAAGTAATTAGGAAACACATCTGCACACCTAAATAAACCGGATACTTGCTCTGTCCACATAGCACCTTTGCTACAGTCCCCTTATCCAGAAAGGAATTTTGGTTAGGACATGCAAATGAAGTCCAATTTCTCACTTTTTTTGTATCCAATAGTCTTCTGTAGTGGAGACTCCCCACGTGACATTGCGATGCCATGATGTATGGATTCGGTCATAGGTTAGCTTGAAGATTTATGTAGGTTACAAATATAAAAAGATATGGTACCATTCACAGTCCACCAAATATAAATGGAAAAATCATTTTAGATTGATATTGAGCATTGATCTTTTCCATCGTGTATACACGTTTTGCCTTTTCCATAGATGACTATAGGGGTTATTCAGAGAGGTCTGAAATGTAACCGGACACTGAAATTCAGTGTACAATAACATTTCACGGCCATTCGGCTGTTCAGAGAGCAGGCAGTTCGCCAAATTCTGGCGAATTGCCTGCACGTACGGTGCCTGTTCGAGGGCAGTGAAATCCCCCATAGAGAAGCAATGCTTTGTCTATTCAGAGACACCAAACAGCAGTGAAAAGTTGCCGAAGTTCCCTGCTGTTTGGTGGTTTCATACAACAGGTTTATTCAGGCGAATCCCATAGGCTTCAATGCTAAAAATATTCCCGTTTTAATTCAATATCTAATAAAGTGTTTATTATTTTAATCTGCAGTAAAAAGTCTCTTTATAGGTTTTTTTAGGATCTTTTAGTCATTTTTCGGGATTTTTTCGGAAAAAAAAATTCTGTTTTTTTTTAAAGCGTGTTTTCTTTTTTCCATAACAGACCTTTTTATTATCATTCATAAGACGTTATATCTAAATTCTAGACATTTTCGTTCAGAAGTTTTTTTCCAAACAGCGGTTCAATTTTGAAACTTTCAAGCGTATTTTTTTGTGGTCTTTTACCCCGTTCGTCAGCTATTTCCAGCAGCTGCTCTGCTCTGTGATTGGCGGCTCAATGGCTTTTTCCGGCATGTTCGACGTGGTTTCTGCAGCTGTTTCTGCAGGTTTTTGGTGGAGTGTTCGTCGGGTTTTCCCTGCACTCAGGGACCTTGAGGTTATACTTGAAGACACCACAGAGTCGGCGGACTAGAATCGCCCCGAACTGCGGGGAACGAAAGGGTACCGAAATGTCGTGCTCTCTGAATAACCCTGTACTTAGTCCAGCAAACAAATCTACCATTCCGCAATGCCCTATCTATAACGTCAGCTTAGAAATGTTAATATTTGATAAATGATCCCATGCCCTCTTGAAAGATATACTAGCATATGTTGAACAAAATCGACCTGTAAGCAAGCAAATGTTCAATTAGGACCTATTATGTAATGGTTTAAAAGGACAATGCTAAGTCTATGGCTTTGTCCTTGTTCATTCTTTGATCAATACTTTTATACAAATAACAATGCGTCTCATTTAACAGGGTCGAGAAAAGATGCCCACATACTGGCTTGGAGCATTTAGGAACCCAAAAGCCCTTTTGTCTGTGTTAAAACAAGAGGCTATCCGCAAATATTCAGCAAGGACAGGGAATACAGAGCCTATGCAATTTAAAACAGAAATAACACAGCGAGACAAAGAACATGTAAGTACAGTATAATCCGTTAATTACTCAAAACTTACACCAAACTTGGAATATAGCACTAGGGGTACTTGTCTGAGCTAATCGACACAGGGCCTATGGGGAAACAGGGGGGGGGTCTGTGGTCAGTGTCCGTACTGCATTTGTATGCATTCTAATTATGGCTAATATGTAGCTTTATTTTTTTATTTATACAGATGAGGGACCCACCGCATGAAGGCATGTTTGTATATGGAGTTCATCTATGGGGAGTATACTGGAACAAAACAGATGCAGAACTCTTGGATTCTCCCCCCAAACAAAGTCTTCGTTCATTACCAGTCATTTATCTGCAGTGTCTGCCCATGTCAGAGAAATCTGGGATTAATGACAACTCAAAAGGATTAGACACATATCTTTGCCCTGTGTACATGTCCTCGACATCTGTAAAACAAGCAATCTTCAATTTAGAGATCCACAAAGACAATATACCCAGTTCCCGGTGGGCTCTTCGGGGCATGAAAGCAACCATTCATCCATTCTGATATATTGGAGCCAAAACAGCAAAATGAACAGAACACAAACTGTTAATAATCTATATTTTATTTGTAACTAGATTATAAAAAGAATGTAATATTCTTTACAGATCTTCATTTTCTGTTCTAATAAAAAAAACAATGTACTAAAGTGGTTCATAGAGATAAAAATTTCTCACACTTCAAAAGGGTGGCAAACATTGTTTTTTTTGTATTGATGGCTTGAAAATAAACAGGGTTATTCAGAGAGCGTGAAAAGCAGGAGAATGACTGGAGAATGAAATTGGAGAATTCTAGGTCAAAATAGCCAAACCAGAAAAATTCTCCCTTTCATCTCACTTTCCAAATCGGCTATGTTGACCTAGAATTTTTCATTCTCCAATCATTCTCCTGCTTTTCACGCTCTCTGAATAACCTTTAAAGTCCTACTTTTTATTAGGAATACAAAAAATGCTTTTCAAACCTAAAAGTTTTCCACCAGGCTGATTCAACAAATGTCAAAGTCAAGTTACACCCGGAGGCCTGATGTTCATTGTCCAATGACAGAATCATTTAGGACGTGCAGTATCTAAAAAAATAAGCATAAGTACAGTGGCACATATTATATATACTAGCTGGATACCCGTGCTTCGCAACGAAACGTCAGGCTATCCAGGAGAAATTAGGTTCACAATCCGTTGGCTTAGTGGTGGTTGGTGATTGAAACACATAAGGGATAATAATAAACAATAAAATAAATGTGTTTATGCCCTTTAATCCCACCAGCAACCCTTGGTTTTTTTGTCTATGTAGCCGGGCTAATTACTTGCATAGCATAGACTTTCAATTTGTCCCTCAGATGCACGCCACATACAACTGCCCATGGTAGAAACAGTCAATAGTTCGATGCACACCAGTCACTTTCAAAGTCTGTCCATGTGCCTTATTGATGGCGTAGCACACCTTCACAAGAAATTGTAGACATTTGACCTCGAAGTGGTAGTCTGGTGGGATCAGAGGAATTCTGGGTATGAAAACCGTTTCTCCATGATATACACCTGTGAAAATTGTGGCCTCGAATATGTGTTTGTACAGTGTCTTCACCTGAAGTCTGGTGTCATTGCATTGTTTGAGGGGTTAGATTGCATAACAGCATGATTGGAGTGCCAACCTTAAGGTAGAGGACATGCGGTGGGAATCCTACTGGAGCCAAGCCATCAGATAGTTCAAAATTGGTGGCCATGCGATCAGTTATTTTTTTGTTGATATTCAACAGCGAAAAAAATAAATAGATGGAGCAGTATAAGAAATATAATCTTGATTACACAGACATCTAGAATATGGTATGAATGTATACTGTGGAAATTTAAAGATACAGAGCCCGAAATATCAACCCGTAGCTAACAGTGAATTTTTTTTCAAAACAGGTTAAAAAACCTCCAAAAAAACCCCCAACAAATAACCCATTGGACCACGACGTTTACAATGCAGATGGGGTTGCGTATGACACATCTGTGTTGTAAACGTTGTGGTCCAATGGGAGACTTATTTTTTTTAACCCATTTTGAAGTTTTGCAAATATGTCACTTATGTCTGCCAGTTTGAACGGAGATAACGGCATGTGAGGCAAGTGGCAGTTGGAGCAGATTTTTTTTTCAGCTGGGGAGGGGAGGGGGGGGGGGAGTATAACTCATTAGCATTGGCGCGTGTTAATAACTGATAATCTGACTGTCTTTTCGAAAAATCCTTTCTTAGTGAACACCTAGAAGCCGATAGGAACATACGCGCCGAATGTCATGTTTGTAGGCTTTACGGTTCTGGAGAGATCGTGATTAGGATTTTTTTTTCTACACTGCTATGCCTTCTGGATGGTGGACAGGCGTCAACACCACTGGGCAACATAGCATGCCCCACAACTCTTTGGCAACTCCTCTGGCCTTCTTCCTTCTCTGTCTGACCGATCGACATAGGCAGTCCCCATGTAGCCAATTACAGTGATTGGTATCAGGGGAGGGAAGAAGGCCAGAGAGTTGCAGGACATGCTATGCTGCCCAATGCCATTTATGCCTGCCCAACACCCAAAAGGCATAGCATGCCTGGCAGCTTAAAGGGGTTAAAATCCAGTTTGTTGATTACTGGAACATAGGTGAATTATCGGTTTTACTAGATTTTATTTTCTAATAACAATATAATCATTTCTGTGTTGAGTGATTTATTCAATAAAGTATAACAGTATAGGTTGGAAAGAGTATGACACCCTAGGGCTTAGGCCAATGACTTCAACAAAATCTATTGAAGTAAACCTGAAGTAAAAAATTAACCCTTGAATGACAGCTATAGACTTGAAGAAAAACATTGGAACTGGTTACCAGCTCTTTCATAAGTCTACTATACAGAAAATATTGAACAGGCATGCTTTCAGGGCAGACCCCACAAAGAAAAAGCTGACCTGGTGTTGGCCAACAGCCTGTGAGGAAGTATTCTCTTAATGGGGTTTTAGTGGTTGAACACAATTCTGTGACAGTTATGTGCCTTGTTCAAAACTACCTTATTGTTTTCTGCATTTGTGAAGTTGGCTAGGTTAGTTTTATCACAACTTTGTTGCAGATTCTCTTTTTCTCATTATTGAAGGATTGAGCCAAACCAATGCAGTTGACCAACAATATAAACAAATGATGAAGTAGTGGTGATGTTTATGTAGGTACATACAGATAGTCACTGTAAATGGCCATAAGTGGCTAGGATGCTTGGCATTTGCATTTCCTTTAAATAAAAAAAATGGATATATTGTCTACTGGGGACAAATAAAAAATGAGAACACAAAGGCCAGTACAACATTTTATTGAAACAATAGCTTCTATTTTACATTTATCCCCATGTAAAGAGAATCTTCAAGATGTCAGAAAGAGAAGGGACCCATATGGCTCAAATTCATATTAGTCGATGACCTTTATGAGCTCATGCGTATCCTGTTGGCCCCATACATGCCAGAGGGAGCATTAACATGACCACCTTAACATTCAAGTATGACAAAGTATGTATGGACATGAACAGTAAACACAGGACCGGGACATCTGATACAGAGTTCTATTACAAAGCACACAAATAAATAAAATTTCATTTAAAATGTAAAATTCTTTTCCTAGTAAATGCCAGTAAAAGTGTTCAATATTCTGCTGACCGTTCTGCACAGAGACTTAATCAGATCAATATTTAAAATATTTTACAGTATGCGTTTTGTTCCATCACATAAATACAGCATTCCAATTATCTTATCTACGTTGTGTTAGAGCCCTGTGCTTCTAAGACATGAACAAAAACCTGATAATACTCAAAAGCAGAAAAATTACTTTAGTGCCATTAATTCTATACGACTGCAAATGGTTTACACTGTGTGTTCCATGGTAAACCTAGCCATGTCGGTGAATTTCTAGCATTATAAAGGTTAAAAATCTAAACTAGATCTTCATCTCCTTCTTGAGACAAAATGTGTAAACTCTGTAGAGACATAATGGGATTTTCAGAATCTCTTTACGTGAAGAGATACAGATATTTGGTTGCATCAGGCACTATTAAAACATTAAGAGAATAGAATTTGGAAACACAAAAATATTATTTGTTAAATAACCACATGTACTTAATGTAAATACTGTCATTCAATTGTATTTTTTAATGGATCTCTCATCTACAAAACGTCTGCTTTATATGGGAAAAGGTGGATTATATAGGTTTTACCAACTAAATTACAAGTGAATGCATACCTAAGCGCATACACCTACCTGAAGCTTGTTACTTACTCTCCAGAACTGATGACCTATATGCCAGGTTCGTTATTTAATACATGGTCCTGGACTAATCCAAAGTATCTATCACTTTTGTAATTTATACCGCTGTGGTATATGGTTAAAGAATACTCAAACACATCTGTACATTTGCTAATAATTTGACAAATTGACAGAAAATGTTACAATGAAGTGAAAGTGAAACTAACATCATATGATAAAATACACTATCAAGAACATATAAAAGGTCTATGTGGAACATCCTGCACTTATTATGAATGCTCATATCTTTTTAGACAACGTTTATACATATACAGAGTTGGCTGAAAGAGACATGCTGAATTATGGACTCTTTGAAACTAAACATTATATGTCCGTGCTGGAAATTGTGTTGATTTGTTTTCTGTCCATCCAATTACATCACATGAATTGTGTTAAGACTACAGTGAATAAAAGATAAATGCAGGCCAGAGCCTAATATCGGCAAGCAATCCCATTAGTTCTTCAATTCAGAAAGCATAAGGACAAAGCCCTTAGCCCCCGAGACTTTAGAAACCCCCACCTATTGTATATGTCAACCATAAAGCGGAACATTCGAATAAGTTCTTAAAATTTGTTAGCAAAATATAGTGTACTGAGAATCATTAGGCACTCGTAGGTTAAACGCTCTGCAATCGTATGATGGCAAGCAAAGAAATAGAAGGTTAAGTGCTTTCGCTCGTCAGCTTTTACGGTCTAATACCCTACGAAAACAAACTCCTCCTCCGTGCCTTCCTATTCATACTGGAATTAAAACATAATTGCGTTGTTCATTAAGGGCAAAATAATGAGATGGTGCCACAATATTGTGATGTGCTTAACTATCAGCACAATAAAATTATCCCTATATTAGCATCTCGTTCGGCAATTCCTACCTCCCCATTAATCATCTGAATTACGGGTTACAGAATAAATTATGCATCTTGAACGAATTGTTCGCTAGAGCTCCCTTATGATTCACACACCCACTGGGATTTTTCTTCAATGTCATTCCTCCCTGCAGAAAAGTGAGTTAAAAATAAAGTATTACTAGGCTTGCAAGACCAAATAAAATTCATCCTTAGCTACATAGTATGTGTGCAAAGTATTTTTTTCCTCTTACTGTGGGTTGAAGCCCAATACACCTAATGAAAATCAGTTGAATGCTTAATAAACTCTAGTGATCTAGAGATGCATCTTCAACCTACGTGTGAGACTCCAAGTTGCTATATACAGTTTAAGGCTTGGGGGGGTTAATGCTTTATTCTCGCTTTGATTTTCCCTTCCTCTTCTTTCGTCCATTTTCCATTCCAGCTTTGTTCTCCAGCTTGCTTATGGTTCCATTGGAAGCGGCTCCATTCATAGATGGTTTGCCATTCATGACAGGTTTACCACTTCTCATATGTCCTTTGGGTGTTCTATATGTCCGGTAGTAGAAGTTAGCAAAAAGGAATATAAAGGTAATGGCGTATACAATGAGTGCCCAGTGCATCCATTTGGGAAAAGGACAATCAATATATAGAGAAAGAGCAGTGTGACCAATCGTCACATGGAACTGCACCTAAAAAGTATAGAAAAAGAACAGGGCGAAGAAGATTAACAGGAGTTAGATCTCTGAATCAACTAACACTGGTCTTATTTCATATCAGGGACTTCAAATAAATATATTAATGAAAACCATTTACTGAAAGATTTAGAACCTGCACCACATACACCTGCAAATATCTAAACTATAATGCACAAAACGTAGATGTTGCAAAAGGTATTAATGGTAGAGTATGTCTTTTTGCTGATGACACAAAGATTTGCAACAGGGTTGACGTTCCTGGAGGGATCAGCCAAATGACAAATGATTTAGGTAAACTAAAAAAAAGGTCGGAGCTGTGGCAATTGAGTTTTAATGTTGATAAGTGCAAGATAATGCACCTGGGACGTAAAAACCCAAGGGCGGAATATAGAATATTTGATACAGTCCTAACCTCAACACCTGAGGAAAGGGATTTAGGGGTTATTATTTCAGAGGATCTAAGGGTAAGTAGTCAATGTAATAGAGCAGCAGGAAATGCTAGCAGAATGCTTGGTTGTGTAGGGAGAGGTATTAGCAGTAGGAAAAGGGAAGTGGTCATGCCAAGTTACAGAGCACTGGTGAGACCTCACTTGGAGTACTGTGTGCAGTACTGGAGACCGTATCTCCAGAAGGATATAGACATCTTAGAGAGAGTTCAGAGAAGGGCTACTAAAATGGTGTACGGCTTGAAGGAGAAAAGTTACCAGGAAAGGCTTAATGATCTAACATGTATAGCTTGGAAAAAAGACACGACAGAGGAGATATGATAGAAACATTTAAATACGTAAAGGGAATCCACAAGGTAGAGGAAGGGAGTATATTTAAAAGGAAACAAAGTAGCAAAACAAGAGGACATACAGGGTTATCCAAAGAGATTCGAAAAGTCACCGCACGTTCGGTGACTTTTCGTTCTCTTCAATTCGGTTCCTTTTGCCGATCCCATTTCGGTGACCCTGCGGTGTATTCAGCAAACACTACAGGGTCCCCGATTTGCAGGGAAAAGCTGCCGCAAACCCGACGAAAACTAACCGCAAAACCCACCGAATGCACGCCGAAAACCCCAAAAACATCTGGATTAACCTGCGAAAACCACGGAAAAAGCCCGAGCAGGAGCCGATCGCACTCAGTCGAAGCAGCTGAGACGCAGACGAGGGAGGTGAATAAATTAGCAAAACCGTTTGTATGAATCTGTGAAAATGAAACGCTGTTTGCAAAGAAACCACTGAGCGCAAATGTCTGAAATTTACATATGAGGTCCAGGGAATGATAATAAAAAGGGCTGTTACAGAAAAAGTAAGTAAACTTAAAAAAAAATAAGAAAAAAAAAAGAAAAATGCTTAAAGTATCCTAAAAAAAATCTATAAATAGACTTTTTGCTGCAGAATTTTATAATGAATGGTTTATTAGATATTGAATTAAAACGGGAATATTTTTAACATTGAAGCCTATGGGATTCTCCTGAATTAACTTGCCGAATTAAACCACCGAATTGCAGGGCATTAGGGGAACCTTTCTCTGAATAGCCGAAGCAGTGCATTTTCATGGGGATTTAACTGCCCTCGATCAGGCACCGTATGTGCAGGCAATTCGCCAGGATTCGGCGAATTGCCTGCTCTCTGGATAGCCGAATGGCCAGGAAAGGTAACCGAACGCTGATTTTCAGCGTTCGGTTACCTTTCTCAAGCAATTCGGATCTCTTTGGATAACCCTGATAGTCTTAGATTAGAGGGGCAAAGGTTTAAAAGTAACATCAGGAAGCATTATTTTACTGAGAGGGTGGTGGATACATGGAACAGCCTTCCAGTAGAAGTGGTAGAGGCCAAAACAGTAATTGAATTTAAGCAGGCATGGGATAGGCATAAGGCTATCCTAAACAAAAGATAAATCCAGGTAAAGTATCCATGTAATTGGGCAGACTAGATGGGCAGAAAGAAAATGTCGGCAGATAAGAACCTATGTTTCTATGTATGTTTTTTGAGTTAATATTCTGTAAAGCAATATTTTAATTCCATACCTAGATTGGGGATACCAATGTATATTAAATGCATCCTGCAAACTTTAGAATATCTAAAATAAGGCAAAACAGTGAACCAGAACACAGACGAGTCAAGATTAATACACAGACTCACTATTGGTACCAGGAATGTGGAATGCATACCACCCGATGCATGGGAAATGTAATTCTGAGCTCTGGACAGATAAGATTTGTTTAAAAGATGGCCTGACAGGCAAGCAGAGCATTGGTCTGACTGTTTGCCAAAGGGTGAACAGCTTTCCAAGGTACTAGGTCGTTGATTTCAAAGTATATTTAATGGAATCTATTTAAAGCAGATCTCAGTGTTCACTAGGGAATAGGGCCCAGAATCTTTCACCAACTATAGTGTTTGGGTGAGTAAGAGTTAATGTCAGGATAAGTGACTTTAACGCATAATATGGGTGTTACCTTCCTGACGCTAAACCAGCTAAAAATCCGTTAGCGCATTGGTGATCATGTTAGCTTACTATACTTTACGCACCCTATACTTAACATGGGGAGCGCAATCAGTAATTAGCGTTTGGGACTTTGTAATACCTTACTTATCCTAAGGCTAATTACTGCACCAATGGGTTAACCGTTTTTGTACCGGCAATCAAAAGCTGGTGCTGATTGTGCTTTTGCAAAATGAATAAGCACCAGCTAAAACTCCGCCCAGAATATCAGATACTCACCTCTCATCCCGTGGCCTGATCCGCTGCTTCCTCCCATCAGGAGCAGAGTGAGACTGGGGAAAAATAGTCTACTCTGCGGCGCTGCACGATTTTGGTGTGAGCGAGAGCACGCAGGGCTCGCAGCCCAGAACCGTCTATCGAGTCCTATGGACTCCAGACGGTGATACTCACGCGCCACCATGAGAATCACTGCGGGTAGCTGCCCGGGATATCACGCTAAAAATGGGACCCCTACAGGGCTTTAATACCTTGTCAGGATGTGACCAGGGAAAGCAATACATCGAATTAAATACTGAAGTAAATAAAAATGTAACCTTCAGTTCCAGTAGCACCAGCCCACAGACATCTACTAGCCCAATCCACACTCAAGCGTCTAAATTAACATTATGTTTTCAGTACAGCATGGAAGCCACTGTGTATACCCCTATTAATGTTTTTTGGGTTATGCGGCAGTGTGCATTGTAAGCAGGTTCTTATTTAAAAGTTGTATCGTTGAAGTTATTTTGTTGAAATTATTTTTCGTATCAGGACAAGTAAATTTGGTTACCACTTTAGTCCATCGGGCAAGTAGAGTTTTAAAACGTTTAAAACACCTCTATTCACTACGCTATTATGTCACCTCCAAAACGACACAAAAAACCCCACCAAAATAGATCAAAACAGGGGACCAGCGATTCACTGGAAATAGAGGCTAATAATTTTTCCAGGTCTCACAGATTAGCAGAAAATAACATTTTTAATGTATACGAGAATACATTTATATATAGTATTCTGTAACGAAAGAGATTATGTGGATTGTAAGATCATCTAAGCAAGGACCTCTACACCCTCTGGTTTCGGGTTCCTAAGTTTGTAAATTTGTTAGTGTATTTCCCACTAAAATATTGCCGTATATACTGTATAATGTTATATATACACACACTCATGAGTCAGTGAAATGCTGGACCATTATTGGCTTATTTTCGGGCTCTATTCCGTAGTGAACGCTAACTGTAGTGTTCAGATGAGTAAGCATTAACGCCAGGATAAGGGACTTTAACGGATGACCCCCCATATTACCTTCCTGCCTCTAAACCCATGAAAAATCTGTTAAGCGCTTCGGTGCTTCCGCGCGCTTAATGTACTTTCTAAATCCTATACTTAACATGGGGAGCGCAATCAATTAGCGTCAGCATAAGTAAGGTATTACAAAGTTCTGGTGGTAATTAATGCAGCGATGGGCCAAACAAAAATTTTGCGACACCTAAGGCTAATGTCAGACGAACACAGTCAGAGAGCACTCTGCGTGTGTCCACAACGGACAGACGTACTGACGGAAGATACTGTAGACACCACACGATCCGTTTTTGTTGACGGACGTAGGGAAAAAAGGGAATTATGGGAAATAAAATATGAAAAATGATAAAAAATTTAAGAGGATATGAAAAGCCGTTTTGTGCGTCAAGGTGCTGGACGTCGCAAATGCGCTGCGTCTGACATCTCACTCACACAGAACGCTACGCGGACATGGCGCACTCTGCGCGTCTGTGGTAGAGGTTTTACGTTCTTGCCTAACTTGCGTCCGTTTGCCACGTGCATAGTGCGTGCGCAGTTCAGTGCGGACGCACTTCGTGTGTTGGTCTCTATTGCTCAGGATTCTGTGCTACGACGGATGTTAAACTGTGCGGCAACAGACGTGATCACTGCGTTCATCTGACACGGGTCTAAAAGCTGGTGCCAACGGATTTCGCTTTTCAAAATCATTTAGCACCCCTAAACCTTCCCCAATAAATAACACCGGCTGGGTGGAGTAGAGGTAATGTCACCGCTCTGCATGGAGAGAGCCTGTGGAGACATGGGTTTGATCCCAGCGAGCAACCTCTCCAGTAAGTGTCCTTGGGCAAGACACCTAACGGTACATACTCTCCACCCAGGACATACTTGAAAACGAGAGAAATCTCAATGTATCCTTCCTGGTAAAATCCTTTCACAAAAAAAAAAAAAAAAAAAAAAAAAAAAAAAAGGATCACCTCTAATCCTGCAGCAAGAATGGTGACCCGATCCGCGAGCAGAGTGAGACTTGGAACAAAATCGCTCCCAGTCTCCCTTCGATCTTGCGAGATCGTGCAGGACTTTTGGCCCGGCAGAGCAACCCTCCATGGAGTCTTATGGACTCCAGGATGTGATACTTGCAGCAGCGCTAAAGCAGATGCAGGTTTTCCCCTTTAGCGTCCCCATTTTAACATTTGCTAGGGAATAGGGCCGTTAATTTTTTAACGTCTTATTTGAAGTGACAATATTGTGGCAATGATAGGGAGTTGAATATGAACACGGTTATAATTCTCAGAATACAATCTAAAAAGAAATGTGTTATATATATATATATATATATTAGAAAAATGAAGAAAGGTGGGAGGCACTCCGGGGCTAAATAAAACAGTTAATTTATTGTAGACCTAGGTACAGTTCCGACGTTTCGGCCCAAAAAATAGCGGGCCTTTTTCAAGGTGTATATGACAATATTTAACAACAACTTATATAGACAATAGGGAATGGAGATACTCACCCCGCCTCGTCCCGGCGTGGAGTGCTCCGGGAAGCCAGAAGACGCCGGCGCATACACGTCATCAGGCTGCGACTGCTGGCCGCGTTGCCCTGCGCAACCAACGCCTGGAGGGGAGGGGTGAGCTGCTCCCTAAGCAGCGTTAAAAACAAATACAGCAAAGACATGGAGGCACAAAAATAGAGATTGTACTCTATATATAAAGAAAAGGCAGCTAAAGACATAATGGGTTCTGCTTTAGTACAAGGAACAAAGTGGTATATCAACAACAATGAACTATATTCCTGAAAGTAAAATGTATGTGTATTAGTGTGGATACATGAATATATATGTGGGTAATGTAGTGTGTGAAAAATGTAATTACCCCTGTAATTACCCCAGTCAGCTCTTGTCCATGGGAGATTTATCCCCTTACATTGTCACCAATACAGCTCACATTTACTCTGCAGCATCACGCACCTACACCCATATACATGTTCACACATAGATATTTACAGGGTTATTCAGAGAGCGTGAAAAGCTGGAGAATAACTGGAGAATGAAAAATTCTAGGTCAAAATAGCCAAACCAGAAAAATTCTCCCTTTCATCTCATTTTCCAAATTGGCTATTTTGACCTAGAATTTTTCATTCTCCAGTCATTCTCCTGCTTTTCACGCTCTCTGAATAACCCGGTTAGTATCACCAATATAGGGGTAATTACATTTTTCACACACTACATTACCCACATATATATTCATGTATCCACACTTATACACATACATTTTACTTTCAGGAATATAGTTCTATATTCTATTTTTGTGCCTCCATGTCTTTGCTGTATTTGTTTTTAACGCTGCTTAGGGAGCAGCTCACCCCTCCCCTCCACTCGTTGGTTGCGCAGGGCAACGCGGCCAGCAGTCGCAGCCTGATGACGTGTATGCGCCGGCGTCTTCCGGCTTTCCGGAGCACTCCACGCCGGGACGAGGCGGGGTGAGTATCTCCATTCCCTATTGTCTATATAAGTTGTTGTTAAATATTGTCATATACACCTTGAAAAAGGCCCGCTATTTTTTGGGCCGAAACGTCGGAACTGTACCTAGGTCTACAATAAATTAACTGTTTTATTTAGCCCCGGAGTGCCTCCCACCTTTCTTCATTTTTCTATATACTCTTCATCAGGGAGTTTAGCACACGGGCCTCCAGCAGTTGTTGTGGGTCTTCCCACCCACACCACAGCGCACTGGATTTGAGTGCCTGGCCCCCCCTTTTCTCAATAAATAAATAAATAAATTATATATATATATATATATATATATATATATATATATATATATATATATACATATATACACACACACACACACACACTTTCTTTTCAAATGTTATATAATCAATTCAAAAGAGCAGTTGGGTTACCAGTTGCAATATTGTCAGGTATTTTTTCCACCAGAGGTACTTTTGAAGATGAGGTCCACATGCAGCCAGTCCATAATACAGGTACATCACAACATGGATCAAAGAATTCATATGTGCGCCGAAAAAGGCTGTAAAGAAAGATATGTGTTAGGAATATGCTGATGACAGGGGTCAATTAGGGCACGTGACTGGTTTTAGATTTCATGAGGCACTTATTGTGCTACCTAACAATGAATACAGTTTTCCACAAGGACCATTGACAAGAAGAGATGTCAAGGTATGGGTCAAAATTAGCAATGTCTTCCCCACACTCCCTTCTCCTAAATAAAAAGTTCTCCATTACAAGGCTTATAGGCCTTTGACCGCAAAATTGATGCTTAGTGTGGAAATTTAACAAACTATCTTACTTTATGTTTGTGATTCGTAGAACACATTTGGCTACAAGGAAGCAATACCCGAGACAACACCAGACCAGTAATTAAATCATTTTTTTCCCTTGGAGAGCACCTTAGAAGTTTACAAACTGTATAGCAGCAATCCTGATTCTCAGAAAAGGGACTGAATGTCTTAGCTCTCTTTAATCAAAGGTCGGCTGTAGTGGACAACAGGGGACTTGAGACCCAGACCTATTCTGCCATCAGCAAGCTTCTGTCTATTCTAGGTCATGTATAACCTTAAAGTGTCCCTGGGCCTACCAGGAGCACTTTTGCTGTGATATTCAGAGGATGAATATTGCGCCCCTTGAGCTATAGCATACAGTCCTCACTTCATCCAGTGCCAGGTTTCTGCCTTTGTAAGTGGAATTTGAGGCTTTCTGGTAGGTTTACCAGAGCTTTGGGTACCTTTACATCTGACTTTAATATGTGCCAGCTATTTGCCAAAGCACACTACGGAACAAAAGCTCTCTCAAAGTTCCCTTCGCAACACCAGATACATGAGGGGGAAGGGAATACTGTTCTCTTTGAATAACCCTGATAGTCTCATTATCAATAGTCTTGCCCCTATGTAATGGCAATGCCTCTATGATATCAAAAAGCTTCAGTTTAGCATGTCCAATTTTTATGAATTTCACTTCGTACCATTTTTAGTGTGTTTGAAACAACTATTTCAGTTGGTTTATCCTTGCCACATTTCCCATCCCAGCATCATAACAGTCCGGCAGGGAACTAATTATCCCTAATTATACAGTTCCTCTCCATTCTCCTTATGTTTAAAAATGTTTAAAGCAAACAATAAGGGTCTACAGGGTTATCCAGACTTGGACCCCTTGCTTGAGGTGCCTAGAGGGTGTCAGCTATACCCTCCTGATGAGGCAAAACTATCGTCGGGGGTTGCTGCACCTCTCGTGCAGGGATGACGTCCATGGCAGTCAGTACTGGCCACCCTTTTTGGGTGAGAGCAGGCTGATTTGCTTATGGAGCATTCATCCCTGTAATGGCACAATCGAGCTAAAACCTTGTGAGACCTGAGCGGGCCCCACCGTAGAGCAAGCCACTAGTGCCATTGCTCGTTCTCAGGACCCTCACAAACCTCTCTTTTTCTCACACTAAGGGCCATATTACGTAGTTGGTGCTAACTTAACCAGAGCTGTTGTAAACTTACCAGAGCCATTATAGCCTATGAAGTAGGGATGCACCGATACCACTTTTTTAAGACCGAGTATGAGTATCGATACTTTTTTATGTCATGTGACCGCTTTCCAATAAGAACAGACCTCATATAAAAATACCCCCAGCTCACATGTATATACCCCCCAGCTCATGGATATGCCCCCCATTTTTCATGGATTATGCCCCAGCTCTCATGGATTTGCCCCCAGCTCATGGATATGCCCCAGCTCATGGATTTGCCCCCCCAGCTCACCTGGCACTCTCAAGTCTTTGCGCGTGCTCTCGTTGGAAGGCCCCCAGCCGCGATCACGAGGGACCATGTGATCGCGGCTGGGGGCCTCCAACGAGCGCACACGCGGAAACTTTCCTGGCGTCGCTCAGGAAGGTAAGTATGATCGCGAAGAGCTCCAGGTGCCCATCCGAATGCTCTATCGGCATTCGGACAGGCCCATCAGCTGCTAACTGCGTTTATACTTACCTTACTGGGCGACGCCGGGAAAGTTTCCGCGCGTGCGCTCGTTGGAAGGCCCCCAGCCGCGATCACATGGTTCCACGTGATCGCGGCTGGGGGCCTTCCAACGAGCGCACGTGCGAAGACTTTCCCGGCGTCGCTCAGGAAGGTAAGTATGAAAGAACGCGGAGAGCAGCTGCAGGGCCTGTAAGAATGCCGATAGAGCAGTCAGACAGCCGCCCCAGCCCCTCAGATGCCGGCAAGCCGGCTCAATGCCGGCTTCCAGTATCGGGGAAAATATCGGGAGTACTGCACAAGTACCAAGTACTCCTGCAGTACCCGGTATCGGCACCGATACTAGTATCGGTATCGGTGCAACCCTACTATTAAGGTTTTGGGCAGTATTACAAAGCTAGTGCTAACTTAACCAGAACTGTTGTAAACTTCCCAGAGCCATTATAACCTATGGAGGTTTTAAGTTTACAACAGCTCTTGTTAAGTTAGCACCAACATTGTAATATAGCCCAAAATGTTTCCCAACATAATTTATTTCAGTTTAGATACTCATTGCTGGTGTTTAATTGTTTTACAGCACATCTCTATACATATACAGTCAGGTCCAGAAATATTGGGACATCGACACAATTCTAACATCTTTGGCTCTATACACCACCACAATGGAGTTGGAATGAAACAAACACAATGTGCTTTAACTGCAGACTGTCAGATTTAATTAGAGGGTATGTACATCCAACTCAGGTGAACGGTGTAGGACTTACAGCAGTTTGCAGATGTGCCTCCCACTTGTTAAGGGACCAAAAGTAATGGGACAATTGGCTTCTCAGCTGTTCCATGGCCAGATGTGTGATATTCCCTCATTACCCCAATTACAATGTGCAGATAAAAGGCCCAGAGTTCATTTCAAGTGTGCTATTTGCATTTGGAATCTGTTGCGGTCAACTCTCAAGAGGAGATCCAAAGAGCTGTCACTATCAGTGAAGCAAGCCATCATCAGGCTGAAGAAGCAAAACAAACCCAGAGAGATAGCAAGAACATTAGGCGTGGCCAAAACAACTGTTTGGAACATTCTCAAAAAGAAGGAACACACCGGTGAGCTCAGCAACACCAAAAGACCTGGGAGACCACGGAAAACAACTGTGGTGGATGACCGAAGAATGCTTTCCCTGGTGAAGAAAACACCCTTCACAACAGTTGGCCGAATCAAGAACACTCTCCAGGAGGTAGGTGTATGTGTGTCAAAGTCAACAATCAAGAGAAGACTTCACCAGAGTGAATACAGAGGGTTCACCACAAGATGTAAACCATTGATGAGCCTCAAAAACAGGAAGGCCAGATTAGAGTTTGCCAAACAACACCTAACAAAGCCTTCACAGTTCTGGAACAAGATCCTATGGACAGATGAGACCAAGATCAACTTGTACCAGAGTGATGGGAAGAGAAGAGTATGGAGAAGGAAAGGAACTGCTCATGATCCTAAGCATACCACCTCATCAGTGGGCATGTATGGCTGCTAATGGAACTGGTTCTCTTATATTTATTGATGATGTTGTAACTGCTGACAAAAGCAGCAGGATGAATTCTGAAGTGTTTTGGGCAATATTATCTGCTCACATTCAGCCAAAAGCTGCAGAACTCATTGGACGGCGCTTCACAGTGCAGATGGACAATGACACAAAGCATACTGCAAAAGCAACCAAAGAGTTTTTGAATGGACGGAAGTGGAATGTTATGCGATGGCCAAGTCAATCACCTGACCTGAATCCCATTGAGCATGCATTTCACTTGAAGACAAAACTGAAGGGAAAATGCCCCAAGAACAAGCAGGAACTGAAGACCGTTGCAGTAGAGGCCTGGCAGAGCATCACCGGGGATGAAACCCAGCGTCTGGTGATGTCTATGCGTTCCAGACTTCAGGCTGTGATTGACTGCAAAGGATTTGCAACCAAGTATTAAGAAGGGAAAGTTTGATTTATGATTATTATTCTGTCCCATTACCTTTGGTCCCTTAACAAGTGGGAGGCACATCTGCAAACTGCTGTAAGTTCTACCCCGTTCACCTGAGTTGGATGTACATACCCTCAAATTAAAGCTGACAGTCTGCAGTCAAAGCACATTGTGTTTGTTTTTATTCCAACTCCATTGTGGTGGTGTATAGAGCCAAAGATGTTAGCATTGTGTTGATGTCCCAATATTTCTGGACCTGACTGTATGTACATCAGAACTTTAACAGAAAGGACATTAGGAAAAAAAATACTACCACCCTCTAAACTGAGCCCAGACCTATGCAATAATACCCCCAGGTACACTTTAAAAAGCAATACGAGTTCTTGCTGAACTTGGAATAGCAGCTGGACCATTAAAATTTACGAGTAAGCCATTAACAGCTCAACTGGAATGGAGCCCTACGTCTTTGAGTCTTTGACAAACACAAGAATACGTCAAATAAAATTTACCAGAAAACAGAATGTCAAGAATTAATCTTTGATACATACACTGTCCTCCAGCGACCCACTTGATTCCAATCCACCACAAGGTAAACATAGTACAATGATGGTACACATGCAGGAAGCTAATGTGGTTGAATTTTTTCCTTAGTAAGAAAAAGACTGTGTCAAAGTACTCCACGCCTTTAGAAACATAGTACCACCAGAGAGCTGATGCCACCTGGAAGAAACAGGATCAGAAAAAGAATTAGCTAACACCTTACACATGCAGCCCCCATAATGCCTTTTTTTAACCAATGTTACAGAGAAAATTGCCATTATTGCAATGGCAACAAACTCTGGCGCTTTAAAATAATTTAAAAAAAAAAGGAGGTATCCAAACAACGGCACACACTTAAGCATCTCTTGTGGCTATTTTTTTCTATGTGGCCATTTTTCTTTTGTAAACCAGTTACATTTGGTGCCATCACAACTCCAGCAAACTGGCGCTTTCTGAATAGCCACCAATGTTTCCTGTTATGTTCTTATTTTATATCTCTATTGTACTACATTCATAACTGTTTATTTTTTTTATAGTATGTAAAAATTAACAAACACACCAAAACATTAAATCCGTACTTACTCTGACTTCATTCACATCATCGGAATAGTCAACAGTCTGGCAAATGTAACTATATCCTGCAGCTCTTGCACCTAAGAAAAGCTAAAACAAAGAAGAATAGAAAATCATTATGAAAAATAAAACACATATTGCTTGGATTCCTTTGATATACAAGTTTGTCCAATGTTGATATTTGTAAATAATTTTCTTTTTTAATAAATAGGATGAAAAAAAAAAAACCAACCCATTATTAATGCAGGTAGATTTTACACAACTACATCCTTTTACAAGCAATGTGACAGTCTGCTGGTGTGCACACCTCTGACCAGATCCTCAAAGTCTCTTCCTCAGGAGCCCAGCAGTGAGAGGCTTATTTTATATTAATACATTTTGAAATCCTATTAATTTTAGAAATCAACCATGTGAGATTGAGGGTGCATGCTGGTGTGAAATTATTTTTAGGATTGTAGTTTGTGGCGGTAGCAGCTGTTTGTAATTTTACCGAACAACCTACAGGGGTAAAAGATTGCAAAATGTATGGTGCCATTTGACATACAGGGTTATTCAGAGAGCGGTGAATAGTAGGAGAATGACTGGAGAATGGAAAATTCTAGGTCAAAATAGCCAAACCAGAAAAATTCTCCCATTCATCTAACTTCCCAAATCGGCTATTTTGACCTAGAATTTTCCATTCTCCAGCCATTCTCCTGCATTTCACCGCTCTCTGAATAACCCGGATAGTGTAATAATACATTTTACTATAGGAGTAATCAGCAGTCAGAATGACATATTTCTGGTTCCCATTCCTTAAGGAAATCAATCTTTTCAACTCAAACCTACCCCTTAGAAAAGTTGAAAACCAATTAAAAATCTGGAGGCCATGAACCCTCTGAATTCATACTGCAAGGCCGTGTGTGTTTGGGGATAGGCAGGAGAGTAGTCTCTTTATTAAAAAGAGTGGGCATTAATAGGGCTAATCTGCAGAACATGATACAGACGAGAAGCAATTGCTAAAAATGCGGGATGAACATAATACTCACATGGCAGGGTGGCTTTATTGGATACGGTTCAAGGACTGCATGACACAGCTGTCACTGCTGCAGAAAATATAACTCCATCCCAATTTGTGCCACAAGATCATTGTAATGACAAGGGATAATTCATTATGCTCAGCATGTAGTATTTACATCTTCAAATAACCATTGAAAAACCATGAATAAGAGGTGTGCATCGATATAGAATGGGACAACAAAGCAGGAAATTGGAAACTTGGCATGCTATCATATGCAAACCTCAAAGCATGACATCCAATTCAGCCAGTAATTAAATATATGTCCTATGTGCTCAACCCTGTATAATGGCTAAAGAAAAAAAAAAAGTTTTTCTGGTTCACTCACAATGGTCATTCCAAACATAACCTGCCATATCAAAGCAAATCTCATGGGTGAGTGAAAACAAAAAAGTGCAAAATAAACAAACGTGAAAAAAATACTTTATGTGAGAATAATTATAGACTCTTAGGCTGGGGTCAGACGAACGCAGTGCGACCGTGCGTTTAGCCGCACTTTATTACAGCCGTGGTAGCAGCAAATGACATTCAACGCAGGCCCACACACAAAGTAAGGCCGCACGAAAGTGGCAAGCGGCAAACGAACGCATTTTCTCAAGAACGTCGAACCGCTAGTACTGACGTACAGAGTGTGCTGCGTCCGCATAGCGGCGTGTGTGCGTGATTAGGAGACGTCAGACGCTGCTCATGTCTGGCAAACATAACGTCCAGACACCCAAAGTTTCCTGGTTTGGATCAGTCAAAAATCAAAGCCGAAATTGCGCATCGTATGACCACTATCGCATCTTCCGTGAAAAAATGCGTTCGGACGCATCAACGCACTTTTTGACGGTAGACTTGAAAAATGCGTTCGTCTGACCCTAGCCTAAAAGTGCCTCATAAAAGGAGAAAAACGTTCCAAAAAAATAATTAAAAAAATGACACGGTATTCAGTTTTACTAGCAAACTCTGTTTAACCCCCTAAGGACCACTGTCTGCCCTTTCCAGACGTGCCTCTCTTTAACCTCTAAGGTGCCGGGTCGCGATATGGCACCGACTCACAGTCAGCTTCCCAAGGTGGCAGACATCTTGGATGTCAGCCAAGCCTCCAGGGCCACCCCCCCCCACCCACTGATGCCAGTTAACCCTTTAGCTGCCAAGTGGAGGTAGGAGGGGGCCTTTGGACTCCAGTATCTCCCGATCAGTGGCGGCTAAAGGGTCATGTTTGATATCATTGGAAAGGCCAGATCACAGCCGATCCAATGATTTTATTTATTTTTTACTTTGATCATGGTCATGTTGGGTAGCCATGCTCAGGCCTTTTGAATAACACCCTCCATGACCCCTCTAACGCCCACGGTTCGAGAAATCAGGGTTGAAACAAACCCCCCATCTCCACCAGGGGATTTCCTTGGGAAATCCCCGGGCAGCTAGGGGTTCCCCGGCTATCTGACATCATCACGCTTTGCGCAATGATGTCGGGCAGCAAGGGGGGACCCGGGGGTGGAGCCGAACGGATCCCCCACCCCCTTTCAGGCAATCTCCCGGCATTGCCTTGGGGGGGGGGGGGGTCGCCTGGAAATGACGTCGGGAGGGGATTAACTTCAGCGTCTGAGGACGCTGAAGTCAGACCGCCGCGGGACCCCGGACAGAGAGGTGAGTATCTCTGCCGGGGCTCCCACAAGCAGATGACGTGTGGGGCATGTCCTCCGCATATAGCGGGAGTCAATGAGGACGTGCCCCACACGTCATCAGCAGCAAAGGGGTTAAAAAAATGTTGATTTTTTTTTAAGAAAAAAGTTGTCTGGGTCGTATAACAAATTGCGTTTAAACATGATGAGCATAAAACGGTCAAAATGAGCTCAGCACACAAAGGTGAAATGGCTCAGCAGTGAAGGGGTTAAAAAGCTTAAACATGTAAACATTGGGGGCTAAATTACAATCCTCCCGTTAAAACGGGGGCGCTAGGGAGAAAAAA
Source organism: Leptobrachium leishanense (assembly GCA_009667805.1). NCBI lineage: Eukaryota > Metazoa > Chordata > Amphibia > Anura > Megophryidae > Leptobrachium > Leptobrachium leishanense. Next base: position 179,155,507 of record CM019066.1, read on the forward strand.
AACTGTGCCCGCAGTTTTCTCCCTACCGCCCCCATTTTAACGGGAGATTTCAATGCAGGCGCTTAAAAAGCTGCCTGTATTGTTAGCAGGCGCTACGCCCCGGGATGCTCGAGGCAGCGCTAAGCGCCGCCGCAAGTTTCCACTCGATGGAGTCCATAGCACTCAATTGAGTTTCCCCTCTGCCGGTCACATGACCTGCCGGATCTCGCCTTGCGAGATCCGGCAGGTCGGCGAAGTGATCTGACTTTTCCCCCCAGTCTCTCCCTCGATTACCAGTGACAGGAGGCGGACGGAGCTGCGGTCCTCGTCGCGTGATACCAAGTGAGTATCTATTTTTTTGGCTGGTGCTAACGGATTCTGCAGCAGCGGAATCCGTTAGCAAAACGTTAACTACAGCCTGGACCTGGTGCTAACTTTGTAATCCTAACGCTGATTAACATTTTGCGCTCCCCATGTTAAGTATAGGAAGCGCAAAGTACAATAACCTTGCGCCGAAAAGCACAAGATACCAAACGCAAACGGATTACTTAACCCGTTAGCGTTTGGATTGTAATTTGCAGTGGCCAGGAGGGCTAACGTTAACGCTCACATTAACATATATTGTTGAATAACAGCAATAACATCAATTTAAAGGGATGTAAAATGTTGATAGGAGTGTGGAGCGGTGCCTAACTGACTGACTCCAGCCCTCAGCAAAGCTGCCCGCTGCCTCATGCAGATAGTGGTGGAAAAAAAACCCCACCCCAAATATGCTCCAATCGCCCCCAAAACACACCTACAACATGCTGGGGAGACAAGGCAAGCTCTCCCACAGCCCTCTACAAGTTTCGAGGGCCTTCCAAAATCATGATCGATCTAGGCCGAAAACAAGATGGCCACCGTGCTTCTATGCAGCGCCCATAAAACAGCATCCCTTGCAAGTAGCACGCTGGGTCAAGTGGAGCCTACATAGGAAGTGGCTGGGCTGCACCCCAGCTGCACTGTGGAGATGTATATAGGACTGAGGAGAACTTGCTTTGTCTCCCCAACTTGCGACACACTAGAAGCCTGCCGCCGACATACTAATCCCTCTAGATTGTAAACTCCTTTGAGCAGGACCTCTACGCCTCTTGTTTCCATCCTATGTCCGTTTATCGGTATCTTGATCCCTTTGGTGATTGTAAAACGCTGTGGAAACTGTTGGCACTATATAAAATGATAATAGGTCACGGCACACAGTTTGGAAACCTCTGTTCTAGGGTTATGCTGGACATCACCAGTTTGTTTTTTATTAAGTTTTCAAGAGTAGCAGAACTATCACACAGACCGTGGGGTGCTGCCACTGGGTGGTTGAAGCTGTACTGCCAGTGTCTTAGCCTTAATAGGAGATGGAGTCCTGTGCCACCACCCCACCCTCCCTCCATCCAGTCCAGCGCTGCCATCCCTCCGTTGGTCCTGGTCCCTGCCCTACATATTCCCTCCTAAACGCAGTTCCAGCCTCTTGCCAAAACTCACTCCCTCTCACACTCGGGTGCGGTCCTTTGTCCAAATTCACTCTCTTCTTCAGTCCCTTCCCCAATTTGTTCATGAAATCATTTTAAAAAAAAGGGACACCACGTAGCCTGACCGTGTTAATAAGCTAATGTGGTCAGAGTGGGTAGAGTGTCCCCCACACCTTCTAACCCTGCTTTGCGTGCTGACATGTCTATCCGAGCGTTCGTAGCAGAGTTTGTTCAAGAAGGAAGCAGGCATGAGGTGCATCAATCCATCACTCTGACCTGGAGGTCGCATACCTTTTTATGAATAGTACGCAAGTTATGCGGGATACAGAATTTGTGTATGTACGAACAAAAGTTACATACACTACGCAAATTGCAAAACAATTTTTTTTTATTATCCGATGATTAAGCGGGAAAAATCGGCCAACTAATCGATTATGAAAATAATCCTTTGTGATTTGCAATCCCTTGCATATTGTATCAACTCGTTCTTTTTGTGATACTAGATTATCAAACCTTATAAAGAATAACATACGATTAAAAAAAAAAGGATTTAAAATTGCATCTCAACATGAATAAATGTTGCCAAGTGCAACTCTGGCATTAGAGCTAAGTTTGAGGAATATCAGCTGATCAAAGGGCATTAGTCAAGGTCACATTACCAATTAGCCAATATGACATTTGATAACAACGGTCACACTGATCGGCAACTTTCCTGTGCTTAGTCAATGGAGTCTTCAGAGGCTACACATCATCTGCAATTACTTTTGAGCAGCCGCAAGCTTTTCTTTCCAATGTTTGAAGATTAGTTATGTTTGGGAAATGGACTCTAAATCTGACAGCATATAGAGATCAGGTGACTTTTATATACATTTCCATGTCATGAATAAACGCTGGTATTCAGTGACCGGTTCCTGTACTGCGAGTCTGACAGTCTAATAGATCATTTTAGATATCTGATGCTACAAAAGACAGGAAAAGCTGTATTGAATGTCAAGAACGGCAGGACTGGCTCTGGCTACAGTTTTAATGACAGCTATTTAAAGTGTGTGCAAGAGTTGTCAGTAACCTACAGGGTTATTCAGAGAGCGGGGAAAAGCAGGAAAATGACTGGAGTATGGAAAATTCTAGGTCAAAATAGCCAAACCAGAAACATTCTCCCATTCATCTCACTTTCCAAATTGGCTATTTTGATCTAGAATTTTCCAGTCATTCTGCTTTTCACCGCTCTATGAATAACCTTGCTAGTGTTTTTTTTACTTGAACAGCATGGATCGAGAGATTTGTTATTATTGATCTTTTATGATATGTATCAGCTTATCAATGATACGATCCCCACCAGGAGGGGTATTGATCCTTGTACGCAGCTCCCTATCCTTTCCCTCTGATCCTTAGAAGTGGTCGGTCTGAATATGAATATATATATATATCTCTCCGTAGAATAATAATCGTGCAACAAGGCAAACTCAGGGTTACAGTGCTGATAAGTCAGAACCAGAATTGTCAGAAGCCTTTTGCCAATATGTCAGAACCAGAATAGTCAGAAGCCGTTAGCCAATATGTCAGAACCAGAAATACACCAAAATACAACAGAGCAACTCTAAGGGATGTTTAACCACGTTAGGGCAATGTATGAATGCATTGCCTTAGTTTGTAAACCAGGCGGATCTGCGTCATCCCGCCGAGCTCCGCCCCCCCCCGCATCTCACGTGACCGCCCGGATTCCCTTCTTCACTCGGTGCCTTGGGCAGCGAGGACGAAGCTGCCGGGCGCCGAGACACCACAGCGGGCTATGTAACAATCAATTATCCCTCTACAAGATTATATTGCCTTTTTCATAACCACATGACAACATACAGTGACAAGCCAGTGTAGGTAGGCGAATTTTAAGTCAGATATTACTACCTTAGACAAAATTAAAGCAAGATTCTAACGCACAATCCTTATCACAACAGAATTATAGAATAAATCTAGAAAGTATGTGATGGTGCAGGATGTAGACAAGAATTATATTGTTAGATTATTTAATTTTGGAATGGCATAGTTAGTAGTTCAATTTAGATTAGCGGTTCATATAAAAAGGGATCAAGAAAGGGAGAAAGTGGGTAAAAAGAAATAAAATAAATACTGTAATGCGTGGATACACTGGCAGAAATATTTAGACGACATATAAAAAGAATACCAACCTCTTTAAAAATGAAGAAATTCAAGATAACCATCCCAAAGTTATAGACAATTAGTAAGTAACGCAACTGGAACGGTTCTCGGTTCTTCATGAACTTGGGGCCGAGCCATACCACCAGGAGGTAAATTGTGCTTATAGCCAGGGTCGGTAACGGAGATTGCATCAAGGGCCATTTTTCAACACGTTTATCTGAGGATAAAAACAAATAGACGGTTTTATTATAGGTTTACCTGTTGAGAACCTCAAAGATCTGCTTCAGCTAACAAAACTAAAAATACTAAAATGATTAAGGATGTCCTGATCATGGTTTAAGAGCCCCAATTCGATCCAGGTCCTGCAGATCCCATCCCTTCCCCGTGTTATCCATGGCAGCTTAGTGAAAGGGAATGCCAGAGCCTCTACATTGACTTGCATCGTCATCCCTGCTTCCTCCATGACCCGCAAGTAGACAGGAAGACACAATGAGTAGGAGGCTCCAGAATACCAGCTTGGAGTCAGGCTGCTCTGCATTTGTAAGACACAGAGGTTAAGTCAGTTTGAGAAAGCTGATCCCCAAAAAATACCAAGATAAGGTCCTGATCCCGAACCTCGGGATCAGATTGGGACATCCCTCAAAAGATCTACCTGTTCAAAACCAATTCATGTTCGTTATAATCTAGTACTACACAGAAAAGGAAATACACTATATTGCCAAAAGTATTCGCTCACCCATCCAAACCAGGAGCTGGGCAGGTGAGCGAAAACTTTTGGCAATATAGTGTATGCGCATAGGAGTTTAACAAGGAACCTGTACCAGCCAGGTGCACTTTGCCTGCGATATCCTATCCGGACATATCATTTTTCGCAGTGCTTTACAATAACCAAAGGGAACGAGACACAAATAAACAGACATGGGATGGAAACAAGAGGTGTAGCGAGTCCTGCTCATAGGAGTTTACAATCTAGAGGGATTGGGGATGAGGAAGATAGACATTGCATTGGTTTTAATGGTCATTGAGGTCTCTTGCCTAAATGAGACCTCACTGACCTGGCCCTCATTGGTGATGCTTGTGCATTGCTTTATCAGACAGCAAATCAACTGAACCGAGCGAGCGGAGTAAAAAGGCTCTTCTGCTCACAGATGTCACTCACCCTGGTGGTATGTCACCATAATAACCCATAGACAGAGGTAAAGTTTTTCCAATATGTGATTTAGCAAAAAAAAATTGCAAATATATAATGGGAATGATTCCCCATCAAATGCGATGCATGACAGGTACAATTTAATCATTTTAGTTTTAGTGTGGAAATTATTTTCTCTGAATAGTTTCTGCAGAGCTTTAGGCTGGGTTCACACCTGTGCGTTTTTTTACGCGTGCAATCCGCGCATTTGTCTTTACGCACATATCGCGCAAACGTAAAAAACGCACAAACGCACATTGCAGCGCGTTCACGGCCATAGACTGCAGAGTAAACACACTGCAAATACACCCCAAAGAAGCTCCCGTACTTCTTTCGGCATAGGACGTTTTACAGCGTGTTCATACGCACTGTAAAACGCCCAGGTGTGAATAGGTCCCATAGGAAATCATGGGATTTCCGTGTCTCAGCGTTTTACAGTGCGCAGGAACGCACTGTAAAATGCCCAGGTGTGAACACAGCCTTACAGTACAAACTAGGAAACAAAATAACAAACGGTGTTGGAAAGAAAGACAGGAGATAAGACGGCTCTATTTAGCAGAGCATGCAATCTAGAAGGGTTGGAAGAGAACAAGATTAACAATTTATTTATTTGAGGGTAGGATTGCAATTGTAGTATTAAAAAAAATAACCTTAAAATTTGTGTGGGACAGGACTTTGGGCATGATCATTAAGGGAGACATCTTCCTATAAACATATGGTATAAACCCCCCCATGGAGCTTGATAGTTGTCACATAGTGCAGTATAATACCAGGCGTGATTTTTTTTGTGAGAAAGTATTTTACCAGGAAGGATACATTGAGATTTCTCTCATTTTCAAGTATGTCCTGGGTGGCGAGGCATTTCCTAAAAACAAGGTGATAGCCAGAAAAAAAGGATAGACGTGAAGGATTAATCTATAGGTTAATTACGGATTTATAGAAGTTAAAAGTCAATTTTGAGGGAAATCCAGGAATGTGGAGTCTCCATGGATCTCTAGATGTACCTCCATGCAAAGCCAGAACATTTCCTACCTTCTCAGGATAGGGGTTGTGGTGTTGACGGATTATTGGTACTACTGATAACCAGGGACGATATTTAGCATTTTCCCCATTATCTGTATTAGCCTGCTACATTGCCAATAACCGGGTCTTTTTCGGCCAGTAACCGGTACCTAATGGAAGAGCAGACATTCCTCCGTTGAGTTGCAGAGGACGTCTGCAGCCCATCAGTTATTTTTTTTTTAACATATTCAAGTTTATTGTAAAACAAATGACATAATACAATTCAATGGAGCTACTATATTGTAGCATAACCGAAAATGACAAAAATCAGAGTATACAAGAGAGAGTGGTTAGTCATATTGTGTCTTTCAGGTAGTCATTACAAAAAAGGAAAAAATAAGGTTAAACAGCAGGAAGAAATATTTCCGTGTGGCAACTTAATCACAGTAGGTTTCAGGGTGTCACAGTTTTAGATATAGAGCTAAGAACCCGGGGTCTGCACGTTACGGCTCATTCTCGGCAGACAGGTTGATAGCCAGTAATACCATTTCAGGGCATTCTCTCCTCAGAGGAGCGAATAGACTCCACCTCATGGAGCCAGAGCGTAAGTGGAGGGGGTTCAGCACGATTCCAATACTGGGGTATCGTCAACCTTGCTGCCTGTAACAGGCAGACAGCCACCGATTTCCTAAATACCTCTGGGACCAGGTCAGTGTGGCTCAATAGGTAGAATTCCGGAGAGAAGGGGGGGGGTTGAGGATCCAGTACCTTGCTAACCTGGGCATGGATAGTGTGCCAAATATGTTGCAGGGTCGGGCATGACCACCAAATATGTAATGGGTTGGCGGCGGGAGCTTTGCAACGCCAGCAGGATGCCCCATCCCCTCCCGGCATATGTCTTGAGTGTGTTGGGTGTCCTGTGCCATCTGGTTAGTAGCTTGTAATTGGCTTCCTGTACCCTAGTGGACATCGAACTAGTGTGGGCCAATGAGCAAATCGATCTCCAGTGATGATCTTCAAACTGTAGGCCTAATTCCCTTTCCCAGCTGGAACGAGCCGCAGATGGACAGGCGACACTGGACTGTATAAGGTCGTACATCGCCGAAAGGCGATGGGAGGGTAAGCTGCCCCTTTCCACTATTGTCTGGAATGGCGTGAGTGATCTCGTAAATGAGTCAAGCGTGGAAAGCGAGCGTAACTGCTGAATTAGTCTGTGGTGGTGGAACCTAGTCAAAAAGGAATCAGGTTGTGAGAGGGGTAGAAGGTTACATGCAATAGTTAGTCCAGCAGCTAAGAAATGACAGGGGCGTGGCGAAGGCGGGGGGTCTGCAAGGCCTGTCAACCGTAAAGATCGGGAGAACTCCGGGAGCCGTTGCAACGGCAACAGCGGGGATGAGGACGGTGCAAGGTTAAGTTTAGTATTGAGGCTTCTCCAAGTGCGTAGTGTAGCGTCAATCAGAGGGTGTGCTCTTGTCCCTTTGTTTTGTGTGGAAGCTGGGAGCCAGGGGAGGTCGGACAGAGGGTAGCTTGCACAGGCTTGCTCAATCTCCACCCATTGCTTGTCCTGTGTACGCCGGTCGACCACTCCAACATGCGCTGAAGGTGGGCTGCGCCATAGTAATGCCAAAAGTGTGGCACCACCACCCTACCAGCGCATTTGGGTGTGGTGAGTAGCGTCATAGCTATTCTAGGTTTTTTAGAGTCCGAGATGTATCTAATGAGCGTGCGTGTTAGTTGAGCGAAAAAGGCGCGTGGCAAGAGTATTGGAATGGTCTGAAAAAGATACAGGATGCGCGGCAGTATATTCATTTTAACTACTCCGATGCGGCCAAACCAAGATATATGAGGGTATGACCAAGATAAAAGGTCGTTAGTTAGCTGCATACAGTGCCACGCAGTCCGGCGTCAGCATAATGCCTAAATATTTCAGTCCCGTAGTGCACCAGCGGAAGGGAAAGGCCGTCACCAGGGACTCCTTCATGTCCGGGGGGACATGAAGGGGCAGAATTTCAGATTTGTCCATATTAATCTTTAAATTGCGTAAAGGCACCATATTGGGCAAAGAGTTGTAGTAGTTTCGGGAGGGAGATCCTCGGCTGGCGGAGAAAAAAAAAAAAGCATATCACAGCCCATCAGTTAAGTTCCACTGGAAAATTATAATCCGTCTATCCCTAACCCAGACAGAGCAAACCCCCAGCATAGTTCAAAATATTTGGATAAAAAAAAATTCCCCAGGAACAAGTTCATTAAGTAAAAAAAAGAACACAAGATCAAGAATCAGACCAGATATGACATCCAATAGAACTAGAATAAGGGCACCATCACCAACATCAATTCTTGTTAAGTCACTCAAAATGCAGTTCGGATTTCGGCTCCTCAACGATCAAGATCTATAACTGGCAGATGCTACGAGCATGAATTACTTTATAAATAACTCAGGCTAGCATTTAAAATAGGAATCCTTTAAAATCCCTAACCACCCTGCTGGATACTGGAGAGGTCAACTGACAGTAATACTGCAGTGTTTAGTTGCGAAATCTACATAGTGCCATTATCACCATAGATCCAAAGTGGTCATAGAATGCTTTGGCGTTCCCAGACTGATTAACATTTAAAAACGCAGATTAGCTGCGTGAAATAGTACGCAACATTCAAACTAATAACACTACTGATAAAAAAAAAAAAACGGACCAAAACAAAACAGAACAACACTAATCTTTATTAAAGCTATAAAATTAGGGTAAAAGGTATAAAACGTAGCAGTAAATAAATAACACCACAGGAACAATGTGTTCATGCATAGAAGTATAACGATTAAGCCAAATTATCCTGTGAGTAGGGAAACACCGATACCAGTATCGGTGCCGATACCGGCATTTGCACAATTACTTAGTACTCATGCAGATGCCCCCGATACTGGAAACCAGCACTGAGCTGGCTAGCCGGCATCTGAGGGGCTGGGGCAGCTGTCGAAATTCTCTAATGATATTCCGACAGAACACGGTCAGCCGCAGGGGCCTAACGAGCGCGGCTCGTTGGGAACCCCCCAGCTATGATCTTGGATTTTGCGAGACCGAGAGACCCCAGAGGCCTGTTGGAATGCCGTTAGAACATTCTGACACCCACCCCATGTCTGAGGTATAATAAATATACACACACACACAATCACTCTGGTCTGAAATGTTAGATATATAGATCACACACAAACACACACTCTCTAGTCTGGTGTCTGCTGGGTATTGTCAGGGTCACACCTGGCGCGGCCCAAGGTTCAGGGGGTCAGAGCCCAGTATGCAGGGAAAACACACAGTTGGTACCTTGGTGTGAGCAAGTACAGGGTGATACCAGTGCGCAGTACAAAGGGATTAATCAGGAGAATAGTCAGTAACAATCCGAGGTCAGAGGATTGGCACAAGGTGGTGGTAGATGGGCAAAGCAGAGGGTCTGGTACACTAGGAATACAGGAGCAAACAGGGATATAATTGATCAGATACTGAGGCACCGGTACACAGGAGGGAGTGGTCCTTTATGGACACAGGTAGGGGTGTGGCTGTGTGTGTGTTTGGTGCATTAAACTATTGCAGGTCTGGAGCCCTGATGCTGAGTATGGGAGCCCTGATGCTGATACCCTTCGTATGCTGCCAGGGTTCAGGCACGGTTCCTGACAGGTATACATGTATCTGATGTACTCTGACAGCCTCCCCATGTCTGTATGGGACGACACACACACACCTGAGGTCTGGAATAATTATTTATTGGAAAGCGGTCACATGACTTTAAAAAAAAGTATCTCAGTATTGGTGACTACTTGAAAAAAAAGGTTCCGGACTCCGTCTTAAATAGTGGTATCGATACATCCCTACCTGTGATGTTAAAAATTTCTAAACAAAACATTCTTACTGGCTTGTCTGGCAGAATGCACTAATAGCATTCTACCAGGCCCCTCCTGCTGACAGCGATCTAGCAAGATCTTTCAGAGTCCGCGAGATCTCGCTTATTCTACAAGATCTCGTGAGAATGCGGCCCCAGCAAACAACAAAATATATACAGTCAGGTCCATAAATATTGGGACATCGACACGATTCTAGCATCTTTGGCTCTATACACCACCACCACAATGGAGTTGGAATGAAACAAACACAATGTGCTTTAACTGCAGACTGTCAGCTTTAATTTGAGGGTATGTACATCCAACTCAGGTGAACGGTGTAGGACTTAACAAGTGGGAGGCACATCTGCAAACTGCTGTGCCTCCCACTTGTTAAGGGACCAAAGGTAATGGGACAATTGGCTTCTCAGCTGTTCCATGGCCAGGTGTGTGATATTCCCTCATTACCCCAATTAAAATGTGCAGATAAAAGTCCCGGAGTTCATTTCAAGTGTGCTATTTGCATTTGGAATCTGTTGCTGTCAACTCAAGATAAGTTCCAAAGAACTGTCACTATCAGTGAAGCAAGCCATCATTAGGCTGAAGAAACAAAACAAACCCATCAGAGAGATAGCAAGAACATTAGGCGTGGCCAAAACAACTGTTTGGAACATTCTCAAAAAGAATGAGCTCAGCAACACCAAAAGACCCGTGAGACCACAGAAAACAACTGTGGTGGATGACCGAAGAATTCTTTCCCTGAAGAAAACACCCTTCACAACAGTTGGCCAGATCAAGAACACTCTCCAGGAGGTAGGTGTATGTGTGTCAAAGTCAGCAATCAAGAGAAGACTTCACCAGAGTGAATACAGAGGGTTCACCACAAGATGTAAACCATTGGTGAGTCTCAAAAACAGGAAGGCCAGATTAGAGTTTGCCAAACAACACCTAACAAAGCTTCACAGTTCTGGAACAAGAATCCTTGAAACAGATGAGACCAAGATCAACTTGTACCAGAGTGATGGGAAGAGAAGAGTATGGAGAAGGAAAGGAACTGCTCATGATCCTAAGCATAACCACCTCATCAGTGAAGCATGGTGGTGGTAGTGTCATGGCGTGGGCATGTATGGTGGCCAATGGAACTGGTTCTCTTCTATTTATTGATGATGTGACCTGCTGACAAAGCAGCAGGATGAATTCTGAAGTGTTTCGGGCAATATTATCTGCTCACATTCAGCCAAAATGCTGCAGAACTCATTGAACGGCGCTTCACAGTGAGATGGACAATGACACATCAAAGCATACTGCAAAAGCAACCAAAGGTTTTTGAAGGGACAGAAGTGGAATGTTATACAATGGTCAAGTCAATCACCTGCCCTGAATCCCATTGAGCATGCATTTCACTTGCTGAAGACAAAAACTGAAGAAAAATGCCCCAAGAACAAGCAGGAACTGAAGACAGTTGCAGTAGAGGCATGGCAGAGCATCACCAGGGATGAAACCCAGCGTCTGGTGATGTCTATGCGTTGCAGACTTCAGGCTGTGATTGACTGCAAAGGATTTGCAACCAAGTATTAAGAAGGGAAAGTTTGATTTATGATTATTATTCTGTCCCATTACTTTTGGTCCCTTAACAAGTGGGAGGCACATCTGCAAACTGCTGTACGTCCTACACTGTTCACCTGAGTTGGATGTACATACCCTCAAATTAAAGCTGACAGTCTGCAGTTAAATCACATTGTGTTTGTTTCATTCCAACTCCATTGTGGTGGTGTATAGAGCCAAAGATGTTAGAATTGTGTCGATGTCCCAATATTTCTGGACCGGACTGTATATATTATATTCAGGGTTATCCAAAGAGATTCGAAAAGTCACCGCACGTTCGTGACTTTTCGTTCTCTTCAATTCGGTTCCTTTTGCCGATCCCATTTCGGTGACCCTGCGGTGTATTCAGCAAACAGCACAGGGCCCCCGAATTGCAGGGAAAAGCTGCCGCAAACCTGACGAAAACTAACTGCAAAACCCACCGAATGCACGCAGAAAACAAGCAAAAACATCTGGATTAACCTTCGAAAAACCCGAGCAGGAGCCGAATCACACAGAGCCGAAGCAGCTGAGACGCAGACAGAGGGAGGTGAATAAATTAGCAAAACCATTTGTATGAATCTGGGAAAATGAAACGCTGTTTGCAAAGAAACTACTGAGCGAAAACATCTGAAATTTTCACAGGAGGTCCAGGGAATGATAATAAAGAGGGCTGCTACAAAAAAAATAAGTAAACTGAAAAAAAAAAAGAAAAAAAAAAAAATCAGAAAAATGCTTAAAGTATCCTAAAAAATCTATAAATAAAAAGAGACTTTTTGCTGCAGAATTATATAATGAACGGTTTATTAGATATTGAATTAAAACGGGAATATTTTTAACATTGAAGCCTATGGGATTCTCCTGAATTAACTTGCCGAATTAAACCACCGAATGGCAGGACATTAGGGGAACCTTTCACTGCTGGTTTGTGTTCTCTGAATAGCCGAAGCAGTGCTTTTTCATTGGGATTTCACTGCCCTCGAACAGGCACCGTATGTTCAGGCAATTCGCCAGTATTTGGCGAATTGCCTGCTCTCTGGATAGCCGAATGGCCAGGAAAGGCAACCGAACGCTGATTTTCAGCGTTCGGTTACCTTTCTCAAGCAATTCGGATCTCTTTGGATAACCCTGATAGTCTTTGACATGTTTCTACATGATTCGGAAAGGCACATAATAGTCTATATCAGCCCTCAAAATTTCCACTCGCCTGCTCGCATTTTGCGAGAGGAAATTAACTGCTGGCGAGTGGAAATGCCCCCGCAGGCAGCACGATAAATTATATCGTGCTGCCTGCGCTATGTATTCCAGCGGCGGCCGTTTTTTTTTTTTTTTCTTCCTGTCGTCAATGTGCTCAGGGCCAGCCAGTGTGCTTTTTTTACTTTTCTTTCAGCAACAGCTGGACTTGGCCTGAGTCATTTCCGGCGCACTGACCGACCGCTCAGCAGCCTCTTATTTTCTCTGCCAGCTACAGCATGAAAACTGTCTCAATGCTGCGGTCAAACTTGTCGGCTACATCATGGAACAGGGATGGGGAATGTCCCTGTAAGGCTAGGGTCAGATGAGCGCATTTTGTACGGACTGTGCGTCCGTGCAGTACGGACGCACTTTCTGACGGAAGAGGCAGTAGTGGCCACACAGTCCGTTATTTGTGACGGATGTAAAAGAAAAGTAGAAGAGGAGCAACCAAATCAATAGCCAGTGGATAATAATAGATACAATATGGATAGAAAAAAGACATTTTGTGAAAACTGGTCTTCGTCACACACATACACAGGCATCACATTCCAGCACACGTAAATAATGACACCAACAACAATGTAAGGAAAACAGATTTTTATCATCAATAAAAAAAGAAAACATAGAACAATATATTCACAGCATATATTGTTTCCGTACAACACATAATAAAAATATAAAAATATAAGAAAACCCTACAAATCCTCATAATTAGGTGCATCTGGGTCATGAGGATCCTGCATGTACCTGCCCTGGTCAGTGTCGGGGTGTGGGATGGGCATGGCACCAGGAGCCATGGGTGCCTGTTGAGGCTGGCCATAGCGGTAGTGGCCACCAGCATGATGTGGTTGAGGCACAGCACCAGGAGGAAAGGGTGGGTGTAGATACTGGCTATGGCGGTAGTACCCACCAGCATAGTGTGGGTCAGGCATAGCAGGACGAGACATGGCCTGGTGGTGAGGCCGGGACAAGATGCTGTTGATCTTGTCTATGCTGTACCGGCGATACTCAAGTTTTTCGGTGTGGTCCATCCTCTGCAGCATCGGCAAGCATGAGCTGAAGAATGCCATGTCGTCACTCTCAGCCAGAATGCATCGTGGTGGTGGCGGTGGTGGTGGCGGTGGGTGCGAATTCATAAAGCTTAGCATGGCCTGTTCAAAGGTGCCACCTGCTGCCCTCCTCCGTCTGGACGCCGGTAAACTTGTGTGAGCTGTCGTCACTGGCACCTGTCCTGCAGCATCCTCCTCCTCCTGCTGTGACTCAGGCCCGCATTGCTCCATATCCGCAGAGCAGCTGGCTGATGCACTTGGCGGCATGGGCTGTTGCTCCTGGGACCCCGATGGTGATGGATCCATGCTGCTGGTGGTGGTTCTGGGCTCTAGGGTCCTTCGCAGGAAGGTGAGTTGCTCACCATATATGTAGCTGTGGGTCTGTCTCGCTCCAGACCCTGACCGCGCAGCTTCTTGCCTCCTCCGCAGGTTTCGGACATAATTGTCGCGAACAGTTCGCCATTTCACAAGGGCTTCCTGTGCTGCAATACATGACATGAATGACATAGGTTAGGCTAATTGAATGTGATCATAACACACTTTGCCTTTTGTCCTAGGTATCTTGGTAGTTGCTACAGTCTGCAGGACATGCATCATAATTGTCGCATTGGCAGATTGACAGCTGGCGAGATTGTACGCAAGGTGTGCCTGACAGATTGGGAGCGGGACCCTGAACAACCACAGACCAACACCTTTGCTTGGCAGTGGTGGCACAGTCCAATGCTACGTGCAATGGTCATTCGGCATCATGTGCAGCAAATGCAGTATATTGCAGTATGTTCATCATGTTTAGGATTATGAATTTAATACTCATATACTCACTTTGGCGTTTCTGCTCATGATCTGGCCATGTGTCGAACTCTGGGAACACCTCTCTAGCAACTGCTGTCCATGCAGCCGTCTTCTTGACCTTGTCTTTATACAGCTCACAGGCTGTGTCCCACAATTCGGGGTGATGGCGAACAGCGTCAATCAGCCTCTCCACATCCATCTCTGCAGCAGTATCACCAGGGGTCCAGTCAGCCACACCTGGACACGTCTGGCGTATCGCCGTTATATAGGCCGCAATGACCCTGTGTCTGACGTCCTCCCCCCACGCACACAGGCCGCTACGCGGACGTGCCGCACGCCGCACGTCCGTTCTAGCGGTTTGACGTTCTTGCATCCTTTGCGTCCGTTTGCCGCGTCCGTTGAGTGTCCGCACATCTGTGCGGACGTACTTCGTGTGTGGGTCTGTATTGATCATAATTGTACGCTACAACGGACGTACAGATGTGCGGCAACACGGACGTGTTCAGTGCGTTTGTCTGACCCCAGCCTAAGGAAAACAATTGGGAGGGAGGGGGTTGCAAATTCTCTCTCCTGCAGCCCCTTTACCAGACTTTACTGCTGCACTCTGGATTTTCTTCCTTCACGCTGCAGAATGAGGGGGCGGGGATTATCCAACCGGTGAATCATGCTGCTTCCTGCTTCACCTCATCTTCTAGGCACAGCGTGAAGGAGGATCCAGCGTGTCTCAGAGTGTGGATAATCCTGCCCCCTCATTCTACTTTTCGCGAGGTAAGGGGGGGGGGTGAAATAAACTGCAGGGGGGGTGAAATGGAGAGCAATGAATTGGAGGGGGAGAAATTAATTGGGGCGGAGGGGGAGAGATGAATTGGGGCGGAGAGAGAGAGATGAATTGGGGCGGAGAGAGGAGAGATGAATTGGGGAGAGAGAGAGATGAATTGGGGAGAGAGAGAGATGAATTGGGGGGAGAGATGAATTGGGGGGAGAGATGAATTGGGGGGAGAGATGAATTGGGGGGAGAGATGAATTGGGGGGAGAGATGAATTGGGGGAGAGATGAATTGGGGGAGAGATGAATTGGGGGGAGAGATGAATTGGGGGAGAGATGAAATTGGGGGGGGAGATGAATTGGGGGGGGAGATGAATTGGGGGGGGAGATGAATTGGGGGGGGAGATGAATTGGGGGGGGAGAGAGAGATGAATTGGGGGGGGAGAGAGAGATGAATGGGGGAGGAGAGAGAGAGATGAATTGGGGGAGAGAGAGATGAATTGGGGAGGAGAGAGATGAATTGGGGAGGAGAGAGATGAATTGGGGAGGAGAGAGATGAATTGGGGAGGAGAGAGATGAATTGGGGAGAGAGAGATGAATTGGGGAGAGAGATGAATTGGGGAGAGAGAGATGAATTGGGGAGAGAGAGATGAATTGGGGAGAGAGAGATGAATTGGGGAGAGAGAGATGAATTGGAGGAGAGAGATGAATTGGGGAGAGAGAGATGAATTGGGGAGGAGAGAGATGAATTGGGGAGGAGAGAGATGAATTGGGGAGGAGAGAGATGAATTGGGGAGGAGAGAGATGAATTGGGGAGGAGAGAGATGAATTGGGGAGGAGAGAGATGAATTGGGGAGGAGAGAGATGAATTGGGGAGGAGAGAGATGAATTGGGGAGGGAGAGAGATGAATTGGGGAGAGATAAGAATTTGGGGAGAGAGAGATGAATTGGGGAGAGAGAGATGAATTGGGGGAGAGAGAGATGAATTGGGGAGAGAGAGATGAATTGGGGAGAGAGAGATGAATTGGGGAGAGAGAGATGAATTGGGGAGAGAGAGATGAATTGGGGAGAGAGAGATGAATTGGGGAGAGAGAGATGAATTGGGGAGAGAGAGATGAATTGGGGAGAGAGAGATGAATTGGGGAGAGAGATGAATTGGGGAGAGAGAGATGAATTGGGGAGAGAGATGAATTGGGGAGGAGAGAGATGAATTGGGGAGGAGAGAGATGAATTGGGGAGGAGAGAGATGAATTGGGGAGGAGAGAGATGAATTGGGGAGGAGAGAGATGAATTGGGGAGGAGAGAGATGAATTGGGAAGGAGAGAGATGAATTGGGGAGGAGAGAGAGATGAATTGGGGAGGAGAGAGATGAATTGGGGAGGAGAGAGATGAATTGGGGAGGAGATGAGATTTGGGGAGAGAGATGAATGGGGAGAGAGATGAATTGGGGAGAGAGAGATGAATTGGGGAGGAGAGAGATGAATTGGGGAGGAGAGAGATGAATTGGGGAGGAGAGAGATGAATTGGGGAGGAGAGAGATGAATTGGGGGGGAGAGAGATGAATTGGGGGGGAGAGAGATGAATGGAGAGAGAGATGATGGAGAGAGAGATGAATTGGGGAGGAAGAGAGATGAATTGGGGAGGAGAGAGATGAATTGGGGAGGAGAGAGATGAATTGGGGGGGAGAGAGATGAATGGAGAGAGAGATGAATTGGGGAGAGAGAGATGAATTGGGGAGAGAGAGATGAATTGGGGAGAGAGAGATGAATTGGGGAGAGAGAGATGAATTGGGGAGAGAGAGATGAATTGGGGAGAGAGAGATGAATTGGGGAGAGAGAAATTAAATAAATAGGGAGAGATGAATTGTGGAGAGAGATGAATTGGGGAGAAATTAATTGGGGAGAGAAATGAAATAAATGGGGAGAAAGATGAATTGGGGAGAGAGGAGTTGGGGGAGAGAGGAGTTGGGGGAGAGAGGAGTTGGGGGAGAGAGGAGTTGGGGGAGAGAGGAGTTGGGGGAGAGAGGAGTTGGGGGAGAGAGGAGTTGGGGGAGAGAGATGAAATAAATGGGGAGAGAAAAATGAATTGGGCAAAAGAAATGAATTAAAGGGAGGAAGAAAGTAATTAAAGTGAGGAGAGGAATGAATTAAAGGGAGGAAGAAATTAAAGTGGGGAGAGAAATTAATTAAAGGGGGGTACTTGGCAGAAAAAAGGTTCCCCACCTCTGGTGTAAACTAAGGGAAAGTAAAAAGCTGCTGAGCTGCCAGCGCACCGGAAGTGACGCCAAAATCAGTGCCGCTACTACCACTCCCGTGAGGGGCCATAATTGGTGAAGTGGAGGCATAGGCGTTTGAGGGTATGCAAAATAAATCTATTTATAAAGAAAAATGGGTGATACAGAAGGAGCAAAACAAGAAAAAACGGGGATGGAAGTATCGCACACAAATATTAATGGATCCATCTGTATAAGCACCCAAGGGGGAAACCTGACTTTGGGGTCTTCTAACCTCTAGTGATAACCTGGCCTATGAATAATGAGAATATTTGGTTCCACTTGATATATTGGATGCATAAACCCCAAAATAATTTTGTCCTAAAAACTGTTGGAGAGGAGTCTGTACTTAATGGATGATACTACTTGTCTGGGGCTGATGCTTGAGTTTTAATGTTATTTATTTTTGTAACTTTATTCTAATACGTTTAACAGTGTAATTTCATAAGATAATTTAAGGAGTGTTTAGGGGTGAAGTTTAGCGCAGGGTAGGTGAAGCAACTGGTGGCGAGTAACTCTTAAGGTCTGGCTAGTAGCTTGGGAATTTAAATTTTGAGCCCTGGTCTATATAAGGATTCACAACTACTTTCACAACTATAAAATGCACATCAGAACAAAAACCAATCCATCAGGTCAAGGGGAGATTACAAAGGTCAATGAGAGGTTATAAAAAATATTTCAGCTGCATTGAGGTTTCCACAAGAGCACAATGGCCTCCATAATCCTCGATGTCCAGCCGAACAGAGTAATCAAGGTAGAAAGGCTTGGAGAAGAGAGATTACCAACAACTCAAGGAACACTCTGGGAGAGCTCGGTGGAGATATGAAAAACTTGTGGAAGGACAATCATCAAAGCAGCACTCCACCAATCAGACCTTTAGCCAGATTGCAAAGGTCAATGACAGGTTACAAAAAATATTTTGGCTGCATTGAGATTTCCACAAGAGCATCCTGGGACAGGCGTGCCTCTGCTAAATACTGGATGCAGGGCCCTGCTGATTCTGCCAGAGTGTGTTTTAAGAAGGAAAAGTCCAGCAAGAAAGTACATGAAGGGTGCTGCCTTGGGTGATCAAGGTGGTGCAGCACCAGATCTGCCTTTCTTATGCCAGCGGAGGCGAGGAACGTGACAGGAGGCTGTAAGGCTGGTTCAGGGTATCTCCGGGGCATGTTACGGGCTAGCCCGAGACGTAGGACCAAGAAACCCTTCACCCAGCTTCTGTACCAGTCCTTGAGGTGGCTGGGTTTAGCAATGGTAATAGGTAGGGATGCACCGATACCGATACTAGTATCGGTATCGGGGCCAATATTGCCGTTTGCACGAGTACTTGTTACTCGTGCAAACGGCCCGATACATCCCGCCGATACCGGAAGCCGGCGCTGGGCCGGCTTGCCGGTATCCGCGGGGCTGGGGAAGCTGGCCGCTTGCATGAAAAGCACGCGGCCAGCGTTCCCCTCCGGCGTGCCAAATACTCACCCTTCCTGAAGGTCCGGTCGCTGGGCAGTGATGCGTTCCCGC
The DNA here is from genome assembly GCA_009667805.1 of Leptobrachium leishanense. Lineage (NCBI taxonomy): Eukaryota > Metazoa > Chordata > Amphibia > Anura > Megophryidae > Leptobrachium > Leptobrachium leishanense. The sequence goes on from CM019066.1 coordinate 179,174,414, forward strand.
GGCCACTGGGCGCTCCTGTGACGCTGCCTCTCGGCAGTGATGCGTTCCCGCGGCCACTGGGCGCTCCCTCTCGGCTGGAGGCAGCGTCACAGATGCGCCCGGCGGCCACGTGACCGCATCACTGCCCAGAGACCGGAACTTCAGTAAGGGTGAGTATTTGGCGCGCCGGAGGGGAACGCTGGCCGCGTGCTTTACATGCACACGGCCAGCTTCCCCAGCGTTCGAGCTGGGGGCCAATCCATGAGACCTGGGGGCCAATCCATGAGACCTGGGGGCCAATCCATGAGACCTGGGGGACAAATCCATGAGACCTGGGGGACAAATCCATGAGACCTGGGGGACAAATCCATGAGACCTGGGGGACAAATCCATGAGACCTGGGGGACAAATCCATGAGACCTGGGGGACAAATCCACGAGACCTGGGGGACAAATCCACGAGACCTGGGGGACAAATCCACGAGACCTGGGGGACAATCCACGAGACCTGGGGGACAAATCCACGAGACCTGGGGGACAATCCACGAGACCTGGGGGACAAATCCACGAGACCTGGGGCAAATCCACGAGACCTGGGGGCAAATCCACGAGACTGGGGGCAAATCCATGAGACCTGGGGGACAAATCCATGAGACCTGGGGGACAAATCCATGAGACCTGGGGGACAAATCCATGAGACCTGGGGGACAAATCCATGAGACCTGGGGGCAAATCCATGAGACCTGGGGCAAATCCATGTGAGCTGGGGGCAAACCCATGTGAGCTGGGGGCAAACCCATGTGAGCTGGGGGCAAACCCATGTGAGCTGGGGGCAAACCCATGTGAGCTGGGGGCAAATCCATGAGACCTGGGGGCCAATCCATGAGACCTGGGGGCAAATCCATGAGACCTGGGGGCAAATCCATGAGACCTGGGGGCAAATCCATGAGATCTGGGGGCCAATCCATGAGACCTGGGGGACAAATCCATGAGACCTGGGGCAAATCCATGAGACCTGGGGGACATCCATGTGAGCTGGGGGCAAACCCATGTGAGCTGGGGGCAAACCCATGAGACCTGGGGGCAAATCCATGAGACCTGGGGGCAAATCCATGAGACCTGGGGCAAATCCATGAGACCTGGGGCAAATCCATGTGAGCTGCGGTCAATCTCATATAAATTTTTATATGAGGTCTGTTCCTATTGGAAAGCGTCACATGACATTAAATAAAAGTATCGGTACTCGGTATCGGTGAGTACTTTTAAAAAGTATCGGTACTCGTACTCGGTCTTAAAAAAGTGGTATCGGTGCATCCCTAGTAATAGGTGAACCTATAAAGGCAGGGATAGCAAAAAGGAAGAAAAAAACAGTCCTTATACTGGCCGGCAGACTATGACAGGAAAGGTACCGAAAAAAAGGGAATGAGGAGAACAGGACCAGACAAAGCCCAGCTTACAAGGAACCAGTACCAAGTGGATAGAATAGTCAATAGGTAATCCAAGTCAATGGGTTATAGGAGGAACACAGGTATAAGCCAAATCCGTTTCAATCACAGAATCAGTCAGAGCGAGGAAAATCAATCAGCAACAAAAGGCACTTAAGGGTCAGCAGAACTGGAACCACAAAAGGGCAGTGAGAACTGGGTTGAGGTTTAAATATAGCACCCTGGGAAGTGATTGGATCACATGATGCTAGGAAGAGCCATCACAGACGTAATGACGTCACGCACACGATATGCCACCGGCGGCATAAAGACGCTGCGGGAAGTGGCATGTGCGCATAGGCCAAGAGGACGACCAAGGAGTGCTCATGAACAGAGGAACCGCAGCGAGGGACGCTGGGACCTAGCAGAGCGGGGTCTGACAGAGGCCTGGCGATTACAAACATGACACTACTACTGCACAGCCCAACTCACCCAATTGTTGAAGTGGAAGGCAGCCCCAGGGCAAAACTCTTGGGTTGACGTTGAGAACAGCCTAGCACTATCTAGCAGACTCCCTGGTCTCCCATGGCACACTATCGCCTTCTGCCAAATCCCAAATACTTTCCACGTCCCTTCACACCCTAGATCTATGGGATGCTAGAAAGTATCAAGTTATTCTTACTACTCCTGCTTTGCCTTTGGCCGCGTTGTTTGGCAATGCAGACTTTCCACCAAGGGCTGGAGAGGAGGGTGGGGCCTTCTGATGGTGAAGAGGGAGGAATTGATGTTCTTCAAAAAACAGCGGATTTCCAACTTGGGGTTATTTCCAAGAATCCCATGAAATCCCCTTGGAAGAGCACTTTAGGTTATTACAACAGCAACACTTCATTCCCACTAGGAGAGGAACATGGGGCGTCCCATAACGCCCGAGACGTCGGATTGTCTTTGGGAGGCCTCCCTGAAAGTCACAACTTGCATCGTTATTAAGGAAAACTGCTGTAAAACCTTGTCACGATGGTACCAAGATCCAATTAGACTTCAAAGGATATTCATATGAAAAAGTGTGAGCGCTCTGGGAATCAGTGTTCAGCCTGTTTCCAATCGTCCTTGGCTTTCCAGTGGCTCCAGACCCTAATCTGGCCCTTTTACACATCCCATCAAGATGTTTTGGCCTATCTCGCCATTCCTTGAAATTAGCATACAGGATATGTACAGCCTCCTGCATCTGTTTAGCCAAGTGGGCTGTAGCCAGCTGGCAAATTGTACCGGCTGGGTGGAGTAGAGGTAACATCACTGCTCTGTGTGGAGAGAGCCTGTGGAGACATGGGTTCGATCCTGGCAAGAGCACCTCTCCAGTAAGTGTGCTTGGGCAAAACACCTAACGGTACATACTCACCACCCAGGACATACTTGAAAACGAGAGAAATCTCAATGTATCCTTCCTGGTAAAATACGTTCTCAAAAAAATTTTTTTTTACTGGAACGCCTCCCTCCCAGGCCCGGATTAAGATCTCTATGGGCCTGGAGCTGAATATTTTGGTGGGCTTTTTTTGTAATTTAGTGAACTGAAATCATATTTTTGGTTATTTAATAGTGCAGATACTGTGTGATTAATTTTTCATTCAGATTTCAATCATTTAAAGAGTGTAAAAAATGTTTTCCCCATTTTATCATCCAAACCTTTGTGGTTATATATTCTATAGGGCATTCTTGTTGAAAAAAAAATGTGAAATGGGAATCTGCTACTGCATTTTTCTGAGAAAATATACAATTTTAACCAAAAAAAGAAAAAAAAAAAAAAGAATTTCAATTGTGTTTTGGAACATGTTTTTTATGAATAATATGACTATGTATAAAACACTGACCTTGCTCCCAGCGCGGGAAATGAGAAGGTGAGTAATGGCAGTGGCATTGCTCATTTTATAAGTGACAAATAGACAATGCCATCGCTTTGGAACTAAACATAAATAAATAAAAAAAACTGTTTTATTTTCTTTTAGATTTTACATGGTCAGGTTTGGTATTAATGCAAAGGCCAGACTCTGCCCTGTCCAATGACACCTCACTTGACCTTGTGAGGTGTAAAGATTAGTGACGCAGGGGTCCAAAGTTCCCCGCAGTGCTCTTCGCTGAAGTATGGCGGTTTCAGTTTTTGATGTAACAATTTGTAACAATGGATTGCACCATCACGTCCACACTTGTTGGTGACATGAGAAATGTGATGGTTAGTTAGTGCAGCATCATTGCTTACTTTAGAATTGAAAAGTTAAAAATATTACTGTTGGAAAGACAAAGTAAATATTTATTATTTTATATTGTTTAAAACCTGGTCATGTTTGGTATCATTGGAAAAGCCATACTCTGGCCTTTCCAGTGATACCTCACTTGACCTATGGAGCTGGAGATACAGGGGTCCAAATGCAGAGACATACTTATCCTTTCTCTGGGCTGCTGCTCCATCTGCCCCTATGTTAATCCGGCCCTGCTCCCTCCCAGCGATGGCTCTCATTGCGGCTAAAACGCAGTATATTTGAAAACTTGACGGCCAAACTCCATGACACTGTTCCCAGATGCTATTGTAATTGGGAGCCATGATTTGCCTCCCAGCGAGCCCCCAGCCCCGTGATGTGTGACGAGAAGCCTTTGTTTGCACCACTGGCAAATATGGCTTCCTGTGAGACCACCCCAGACCATTCTCTGCCTTAATACATGGCTGCACAGGTGTATTTAAATAAAATAAAATCATTAAAAAAAATTAAATGAGGTTTCGGCTCTCACAACCTTGAGAATGGCTCCTGTGAGGGCCGAAATGGCGTCAATTTTTTTAATGATTTGAAATAAACCTTTATTTTAATACACATGTGCAGCCTTCTCTGATATATATATATACACACACACAATATTGCGGGATGCACAGATCAATATATATATATACACACACCCAGCTCAGTGTATAGATACACATGTAATAAACACACACATGCACAAGCAGATGTATCTATAAATTAATGGCCAGTTCGCTGCCAAGGCAAAGCTCAGAGCGTTCCATGGGCTGCAGGCATGGGGCATGCTGGGAGAGGATGCCAGATTCCCATGCAGCGCATTTAGCTGGCCCTTACACACTGAGTGACCCGGTGACACCACACAGTCAGCTAGACGCACACAGGTCCTGCACTGTCACTCCCAGGTGGCATGATGGGTTGAGGTTGCGGGCAGGCCTCTATACAGTCATGGCAGGGCACGGTGGCCCGAATTACCTGCGATGCTCAGGCTCCAGCTGTACAGTCGCAGCGTGTCGTTCAGCAGCTCGGAGACCGTCTCCATGATGCTGTGCGCCCAGGCAGCCCTGCGGACACGCGCACCTCACCCTGATGCGATTCCCGGAGGAAGTGGAGAAGAGAGGGGTCAGCGGGCGGCGTGCATGGCGATGAAAGAGCTCCGGAGGAATTAGAATGATGGCGTACGAGAAACACTGCGCCACCTCGCCGCCTGCTGACAGTGACACGCCGGCTCGCACACGTGACGTGGTTGCCGTGGATACACCCGCAGTCAGCTATTAGCCACGCCCGCTCGCAGGGTACCACAGGTCCCAGGCAACAAGGAAAACCCAGGATGTGTGCGGCCTCAGGACCCGATAATAACAGTGTGCTGCGAGGCCACTGCTGCAGGGGAGGGTGTGGCGCAGCAGTGTGCACCGTGAACACCCCGGGCTGGCTGACAGCCTGTCGCGGACACTGGCTACTTACAGGCCTGCTAGCAGGGTGACAATTCGGGCGCACAGAGGGTGAGATCACGTGTTTATTAACTACAGCTCAGTCTGCACCCGCGGGTGTACTAAGATGACCGTGCTGGGAGTGTTTGTGTGGCGGCTTTATGCCAGGGGTCGGCAGCAGCCTTCTTCCCCCAGATGTTTTGGAACTACATTGCCCATGATGCTCATACAAGACATGTGGAGGAGCATCCTGGGAGATTTCCAAAACATCAGGAGGGCCAAGAATGCTGAGCTTTGCTTTAACCCCTTCGCTGCTGAGCCATTTCCCCTTCTGTGTGCTGAGCTCATTTTTGCTCGTCATTAAACGCGATTTGAAGTCACGTTTTATTATAAAAGACAAACTATATATCTTTTTTTACGGCAGACTCGGCAGATTCATAATATATCATCATTATGTGTATACGTCATGTCAGAATGCTATAACAAAAATGTTTAAAGAAAAAAGTGAATTTCCATTAAAATTTCAATCATCTACAACATGTAAAATATTTTTTTTCACCTTTTATCATCCGAGGATTCCGAGCCTTTACAGTTATATATTCTAAGGGTTCAGGGCCGCCATCAGGGCATTACGGCCAATGCTGCAGTAAGGGGACTGGGGGGGGGCCCACTGTCGGCAGCTATGTTTACTTTAGACCAATTGTTCAGAGAAACTGACAGTTCCACTTAGCGGTCCCTTCGACATTATTCATATGTTGGGCTTTTGCAGCCTCGTATATGCAGAAATACCAAAGCCCCTGCGAGAATAGGCTTGACACATGAATGTATAGTAAAAATTAACCTTTATTGGACAAAATTCAAATGATTCACAACTACAAAAATCGTCAATCAATAGACATCACAATAATCTGAATTAAAAACAACAGTTCACTTCTTGAAAAAAGGTGAAAATTGGGATCATTTAGTCCATCCCAGTGTATTTCATATCCCAATAATGAAGACTTTAGGGCATATGGTCATAATAATCACCACGTAATCTATAAGGCCGGGTTCACACCTGCACGTTCTTCAAATGTGCGCGAAACATGTGTTTTTTACGCGCGTTCGCGCATACGAAAAACCGCGCATTTCAGCATGTTCGCGGCTATGTCTATGGCCGCGTACGCGCTGCTATGCGCACCAAAAGAAGCTCCTGGACTTCTTTGGGCACGGGACGTTTTAAAGCGCGGTCCTGCGCGCTTTAAAACGCCCAAGTGTGAACGGGTCCCATTGAAAAGCATGGGATTTCCCCCGTCCATGCTTTTTAAAGCGCGCAGGCACACGCTTTAAAACGTCTAGGTGTGAACGGGGCCTAAGGGTGCTGCCTACAATTCTTAGTATCTACTGAGAAGCTCAAGTGTAGTCAAACAATTCGGAATCTCTAATTTATATTACAAGTTGTTCGACACGTAGCGATTCCTACTATAGTATCATCGCATTTGTCAACAGTAAACTGTGGTTTCGTTGATCATTTTGAAATAGGTGACATTAACAGGGTTATTCAGAGAGCGGTGAAAAGCAGGAGAATGACTGGAGAATGGAAAATTCGAGGTCAAAATAGCCAAACCAGAAAAATTCTCCCTTTCATCTCACTTTCCAAATCGGCTATTTTGACCTAGAATTTTCCATTCTCCAGTCATTCTCCTGCTTTTCACCGCTCTCTGAATAACCCTGTAAGTGTCGTTAGTGGTAATACACATACTTTCTCGCTGCCTCTCCTCATTGCACTAGCTAGTTGTAGTTCTTAATGAGGAATACGTTTTCAAAAGATGGTGATTCACCAATTACATAACTTCATACCTGATTATGAGCTAGCACATAGCCTCCATCATAGCCATGTTTGAATGCCAGTGTAATCCCTGATATTCAATCAATAAACACTTGTTGGGGAGTCTGTTACCGCACACCCATTGTGCAATAATTTACAAAACACCACCCAGCGATTCTGCTTGTTCAATACTAGTGGATCGCACGGTGTTACTTCCTTTTTGAAAAATATAATAATGGTAGATCCCTAGATTCGTTCACTACAGTCAGACCAGGCGATGTCAGATGAAACACTTATCCTTACCATATTTTAAATAATTAGGTGATCAAGGGGATCATTAATTTCGTTCACCTGGATTTTTTAAGGAAGAGACCCGCAGTCATGCATAACAGCAGTGATCCGACGGTTCAAGGAAAACACATTCATTAGATGGAGAGGCAGTACTCTTGCCAAAAGCATTATCGCAAAATAGCCGCAATGACCAAGCTTAACAGCAATGGCCAACAACCCAATTAGATACATTTGATGTTCCGATAGGCAGCATTCAATTTCAATGGTTTAGAAGCCATTTAGTACATAGAGTGCCCTGCAGTCCGCACCCGACGTGCGTTTCGCCCCTCCGGCTCGTCAGGGGTGCTGCAGCCTGGCATTTTGTTCATAGCACCTTTTAAATATTTGTGCCACATTGACTTCCCTCCAAATCAAATTGCCAAGTTTCGTCATGTGACTGGTTGGGCCAATCCTATTCAGGCTACATGTAAAGTCGTAATTCATTAGCTCCCTTGTGTGTTTTATTTATTTATTCCATGCCACAGACTTGGCGGAAATCGGCCGTAGTGCAACACTGTCTACACATCTGCTCTGCAAGAGATCCTATGTTATTAGGATACTTAATCAGTTGTATTAAACCTTGTTGAGCTAATCTATTGACATTTGCTGCCATTAAATACTCGTACGTTTTATTCGATAGCCAAATTACATGGTCACTAGGCAGCCAATCCTTATGTTAACCTCAATAATATGTTTACTGTAGGCCGCAGGCCTTGGAGGAGGTACTGCATTGTACCTGGGACCAGCCAACGGCGAGTAGAGACTCTAAAATGGTGGCCGGCGGCTGACAGGCCCCCTCTGATGAGGGCAGAGAGGGCGTGCCAGACGTCTGCAGCCCATGCCCCATCCAACTCTGTCCTGGCTTTCTCCTGAGTCGCGCCGCCGTCACATGTATTCTGCGGCGCTGGAAGTTAGTGATCATAAACATCACTTCCCCCCAGCGCTCCATGATGCACGTGCAGCTGTGGAAAGCACCGGCTCCCAGGTAATTGAACACCGGGGAGGGGGCCGGGGGGAATTGTAATGAAAAAATGGAGGAGGGGAGGGTTGATATACAAACAGGAGGGGGTGAAATTAAATTAAAACGGAGGAGAAGAGAATGAAAAGAAAACGGAGGGGGGATGAAATGCAAACAGAGGAGGGGGGTGAAATGAAAATATAGGAGGGGGAATGAAATAAAATTAAAACGGAGGAGGAGGGGGATGAAATGAAAACGAAGGTGGGGGTGAAATAAACATGAGATGGACATGATAAAGGGAGGGGGACTGGAAAAAGGAGAGACTCACTGCCTTTTCCATTAGAGGTCTATTGCTGTGGATCCTGTGTATGCTCAGACTCATTGCCTTTACCATTAGAGGTCTATTGCTGTGGATTCTGTGTTCGTTCGTGCTCCCTTTACTGTTGGAGGTCTATTGCTGTGGATCCTGTCACAGCATCCTGGATGACTTCCCGTTTCCTAAAGCTTAATCTCTCTAAAACTGAACTTCCCGTCTTCCCTCCCTCTAAAAATAACATTCCTGCACCTATTTCCCTTCAGGTGAATAGTGCTACTATTACTTCTACCTCTCAGGCCTGGTCCTACTAGACTCTGATCTCTCCTTTACTCCTCACATTCAGTCACTAACCAAATCCTGCTACTTCCGCCTAAAAAACATTGCACGCATCCATCCCTTTCTTAATCAAGACTTGGCTAAAATGCTCATCCAAGCACTTATTATCTCCCGCCTTGACTACTGTAACCTCCTTCTCTCTGGCCTTAAGAGTAGGGATGAGCCGAACACCCCCGGGTTCGGTTTGCATTCGAACTCGAACAATTTCAAAAGTTCGAGTTCGAACATGAACACGAACCGAACTCAATGCGAGTCAATGGGACTCGAAAGTTCGAATTTTAGAGTGCCCTCCAAGAGGGCATATATGCAAGATATTTGCCATAAAAGGTGTATGGGGGTTCGGGTAGTGCCCTGGGGGACAGAAAACAAGGACAAAAAGTAAAAAAAAATAACGTTTTTAAAGGAACAGTGAGTTTTCCATGAAATAAAGGTTAAGAATAAAAACGAAAAATTCCTTCAAATATCGTGCCTAGGAGGTCCCCATAACCTGCCCGTGAAGTGGCGGATTTGTAGGATGTATAGAAACATTTAAAAACAAAAAAATGACATTTCAAATGTCGGTAAATGGTTTTCCTTTAATCTATTCATAAACAACTGCTTGGGGTGGCAGTCTGTATGAAAAGAGGAGACAACTGTGGTATTGTGGAAGAGTGCAGGGTTGGACCCTGCGGTCCAATATTAAAATGATATGAATCTGGTACAGGAGTCAGTGCACCCAAATATTGTGCCTTTGGTGGCAGCAAGTGCCTTCACACCGTAACCCCTCTGAGGTATTGTGGAAGGAGTGGTGGAGGTTTTGGTAATGCAGAAGAGATCCCCAATCTATTCAGTTACATCAGCAGCTATAACAAAACCAGGTCCGCAATGTTTAGGCACTTGTACTGCGCTACTGTATATGGTGAGAATCGGCGCACACCAGTAGCAACAGGAAGCAAACAGAACAGGCGGGGAATACACAGAGAGAATAGTCAAATGGCAGGCAAAGTCGGCAACAGATCGTGTCTTCAGAACGAGCAGGGTCAGTAACAAGTATACAAACTAATTCGGTAAGCTAGCGATGCGGGAATAAAGGCTGAGACACACTGAGCGTGTAGCGACACACAGCGTAGCGAAGCGAAGCAAACATTTTTCAGACTTGACTTCACTCCGCTCCGCCTCGCAGCGTGTCTACACTACATTACGTTTACTTCTCACCGCACTGGACAGGAATCCACTAACTAAATTAAAATGTACACACAAAACCGTTTTATTTTCACAAAGCACATGTTATATGGGCAAAAAAAAGTTGGCAAAGGCAAGCTGAACATAAGCAGAAAACCAACAGTCTTTCGTATTTGCAGATAGTACAAGCGTATAAGATCGTATCTTATAGACCTGGAGCAAAACCCTGATAAGGCTGTCGTAAGAAAACCAGGGCGAAATGGGAATCTCCCCACGAAGCGAGTCAAACCCCAAGCAGCGTGCATAGGGTTAAACCAACGGCGCACAACACTAGCCACCGCTATAGCATGTAACATGAGAATGGTCAAAGACAAGCTGGGTCAAAATCAGGAGCAGGAATCGTAGACAAAAATGGGTCGGCAACAGAATAGCAATGAATAGAAGAGGAAGCGATGCGGGAACAGAACTCCACGTCAGGGCGACGAGGCAACTCCTCGCGCCCAGCTTTAAACCTGGCGGCTCCTCGTGACCCCACCAGGCCCCGCCCCCTCAGATGCCGCTCGGCCATTACGAGGTGCTGGCACTCGACCAGCTAGTGGCACCAAACCATGCCTAGACCCCTTGGGCAGCACAGCAGCGGCTGAGGATGTAACACCATGCTGTTCAAAGTTTCAGTGGCTGCAGAGAGAGGGGGGGTGCAGCATGTTTACACACATCTGCCAGAGTTGGGGCACTGAAGAAACAGGGGAGATTTTATTTAACCAGCCCTCCCTTGTCACTTACTGGGAGAAGAGGGGGTTATCGGTCCCTACATACACTCCTGACATTCGGAAGCGTTCTGGAGCAATATGAGCTGCCAAGCGCTTCCGATACTCTGCCTGCCACTGCAGGAGGAGAGAAGAGCATCATGCTCTCTCCTGTTAGTTCGGGCTGGTGGTGAGGTGCCGGTACTGAGTACCGGTGGGTACCCCCTGAAAAAAAGCCCTGGTTACCGTGATATTCCATCCATAATCCACATCTAGAAAAATAATGATACCAATATTCCTTTTAGAAACAGGATAAATATGTTCCTTGATATGTGTTACTATACGGCTAGGGTCAGACGAAAGCATTTTTCCCCGCGAACGTGAAAAAGTGCGTCCGAACGCATTGACGTATTTTTTCACGGAATGCGCAAAAACGGTCAGACGACGCGCATTTTCGGCCGTGATTTTGTACGGATCGTCAATAAAACTCTTTTTGCGTCTGGACGTTATGTTGGCTGGACATTAGCAGTGTCTGACATCTCCTAATCACGCAAACACGCCGCTATGCCGCAGCTGCGCACTCAGTACGTCAGTACCCGGTTCAGCGTTCTCAAAAAAATGCGTTCAAATTCCACTTGCGTTGCACGGCCGGACGTTTGTGCGGCCGTACATCGTATATTGGCCGTCATTGCCCGTCATCTGCTGCTAGTGCGGCCGTAATTATGTGCGCCAGAACGCACGTTAAAAGTGCGCTGGTCTGACCCCAGCCTAATATTCCACCCATAATCCCCATGTATTAAAATAATTATACCTATATTCCTTTTAGAAACAGGTTAAATATGTTCCCTGGCATGTGTTACCATGATATTGCACCCATAATCCCCATGTATTAAAATAATTATACCAATATTCCCTTTAGAAACAGTTTAAATATGTTCCTTGACATGTGCTACCATTATATTCCACCCATAATCCCCATGTATTAAAATATTTATACCAATAATCCTTTCAGAAACAGGATAAATATGTTCCTTGGCATGTGTTACTGTGATATTCCATGCATAATCCCATATAGAAAAATAATTATACCAATATTCCTTTTAGAAACAGGATAAATATGTTCTTTGGCATGTGTTACCGTGATATTGCACCCATAATCCCAATCTATTAAAATAATTATACCAATATTCCTTTTAGAAACAGGTTAAATATGTTCCCTGGCATGTGTTACAGCGATGTTCCACCCATAATCCCCATCTAGAAAAATAATTACATCAATATTCCTTATAGAAACGGGTTAAATATGTTCCTTGGCATGTGTTACTGTGTTATTCCACCCATAATCCCCATCTAGAAAACTAATTATACCAATATTCCATTTAGAAACAAAGAGATCCCTATGTAGACTCATTTTCTCTATTGTTTCTGAATAATTTGCTATGATTCCATTATACAGCTGTTTGTATATTAGCACCTGAATAGTTAAACATTTTCAATAAACCTTTGCAATTTATTATCAAGAACTGCAGAAAAGAATAACATATATTGGGTCATTAGCAGCTGTGTGTATTCTGTATACTGACACCTAGTGATAGAGCTGAGTATTGCAGTCAGTCATCCTGATATTGTGTTTAGTACGTCCCTACAATTACTCCTCTTTAATAGATACTCTCTGAAAATACATTTTTGCAGCGGCGTGAGGTTCCATTTTTACTCTCCTACAAATTTCATCCAGCTATTTAAAAGTTAGGGCTAAATCTCTGATTTCTTACTACCCGATTAACCTTACTGATAGAACTAGAAAAGGTAATAATCACAGGGCACTATGCATAAAGACTAATCGATACTTCATGTTCCCTCTGTCATACTGCCTTCAAAACGAAACCTCCTCCCAAAACAAAAATGGCCGCGGTAAATTACAACCGCGGACGTCCACTTCCTGTTCCTCCTCGTCTGACCAATCGTCGCAGCGCATTGCGGAAGCTGCGAATTTTAAACTTGCCTGCTTGAGAGTAGCGGCTGCCCGGGTCTTATCAGCTCGTGGGTCTTATCAGCTCGTGGGTCTCTGTTTTTGTAACCGGCGTCGTGCTGGAACCGCAAGCAGCGGCCAGAAATCCTCGTGAAGGAGGAACAACGGCCTCAGAGTCACTGGTATACGGAGAGGTGCGTTATACAGGGGTAATCGTGCTCTAGGTGTGTCTGCTTCCTATGATCTGACCCACAGTGTGACCATCCTGCTCTCTGCCAGCACACAGGGTGCATTGTGTGGGCCTGGGAGCCCACTGCTAACACAAGGACATATCCCTGTGCATCTATCAGTCCAGCCTGAATGTTCCTATATGCTTTAAGTGATCCCTTGTTGCATGGCTTTTGCGTCCTGGCGGGTTATCCAGGGAGGTGTAATACACACACAGCATCTGTACTGGCAGCTTTTTTTATTTTGAGTAGAATCGGCTCCAGTGATATGCTGTACTTTACAGAAAGTGGTTTTGACTTCTTTTTGGCTTTTACATCTTATAAGTCACCATTGGAAATGTTATGTCTGTATTTTTAGTGAGGTTGCGTTTATGCAGGGTGAATAAAAGTCAATGTATGTCTGATTGGCATTAGGTATTTGTATATTGTATACGGTATCTTGTGTATATAGTGTATACGGTATCTTGTGTATATAGTGTATACGGTATCTTCTGTATATATAGTGTATACGGTATCTTCTGTATATATAGTGTATACGGTATCTTCTGTATATATAGTGTATACGGTATCTTCTGTATATATAGTGTATACGGTATCTTCTGTATATATAGTGTATACGGTATCTTCTGTATGCGGTATCTTCTGTGTATATATAGTATACTGTATCTTCTGTGTGTGTATATATGGCATATATACACAGAAGATAACGTATACTATATATATACACAGAAGATAACGTATACTATATATACACACAGAAGATAACGTATACTATATATACACACACAGAAGATACCGTATACCATATATACACACACAGAAGATACCGTATACCATATAATATATGGTATACGGTATCTTGTGTGTATATATGGTATACGGTATCTTCTGTATATATGGTATACGGTATCTTCTGTGTGTGTGTGTGTGGTGTGTGTGTGTGTGTGTGTGTGTGTATATATATAAGTCCACACAATTCAGCACACATCCATGTTGTAAATGAATACTTATCTTCTGCCTCGGTGCTATATCCCAAGAGATACATACAGAACTGCCAGACAAGAAGGGCGCACTCAAGGTCTTCGCTTTAAAAATAAAAAACTTTTAATCAAAGATGCACTAAAACCAACGTTTCGGCCTAAGCATAGGCCTTCTTCAAGGTAAAAACAAAACCGCATCATATTGCATTTTTATAGCTTAGTAAATCATTACATTTAATTGCATTTAATTACAAAAACATTACAAACCAGCCGGGTCCAATGTTGCGCCGGTTTCAGAGACGCCCTCCCGGAACCGGAAGTGACGTGTCGTCTTTTAGAACCGCGCAAGTAACGTCCAACTAGAGACGTAAAGACATCAACATAAATCGTCATAGCAACCCGCCTTACATCAAAACAAAAGCGGGGTGCCAAACTGACACCAATGCAGAGGGGAGCGCAGCAGAAGGGAAAAGAGTATTAAACTCACACATAGAGAAAAAATGTGGCGGGACAGGCGCTTCCTTCACAATGACAGGGATGTCCTCACTTAAATGACAGTTCTCCCCTCTGTTGGATGAGTATAAACCTCAAACAGAACAGAAAACAAAGATAATGGTGCAGTATGTCAAGGCAGTATACTATTAAAATAAAGATAAGAGGATTGCACTCACATGGTGTGGTGTCTTAGTATCAGACACCAGATGTTTATAGCGGCTGGCAGAATTATGGAAGGAACGCCAGACTTCCCTTGGTGGTGCTCCAACGTCTGTGGTGGTCCTCCAATCTTTGGGTACTCCAAGAGCCTTGATGTTGTTTCAGTATCCGTTCCCCTGATCCTCAGCAGCGGTGTAGATCACAATCATGTGGGGTACAGCAGCCAGGAAACAGGAAGAATAGGGACAGCAAGCAAGGTATAATGGGATTTATTGGTATAAAATAATTAAAATAATCTTGGTACATCCATGGATGTACCAAGATTATTTTAATTATTTTATACCAATAAATCCCATTATACCTTGCTTGCTGTCCCTATTCTTCCTGTTTCCTGGCTGCTGTACCCCACATGATTGTGATCTACACCGCTGCTGAGGATCAGGGGAACGGATACTGAAACAACATCAAGGCTCTTGGAGTACCCAAAGATTGGAGGACCACCACAGACGTTGGAGCACCACCAAGGGAAGTCTGGCGTTCCTTCCATAATTCTGCCAGCCGCTATAAACATCTGGTGTCTGATACTAAGACACCACACCATGTGAGTGCAATCCTCTTATCTTTATTTTAATAGTATACTGCCTTGACATACTGCACCATTATTTTTGTTTTCTGTTCTGTTTGAGGTTTATACTCATCCAACAGAGGGGAGAACTGTCATTTAAGTGAAGACATCCCTGTCATTGTGAAGGAAGCGCCTGTCCCGCCACATTTTTTCTCTATTTATGCTTCTAACTGGGTTCTAGGGATAAGCCCGAGTGAACGGACAAGCTGCTGATTTACTGTGAGAAACATTGACAATTTATGGTTTTATTGCTGTTTTTTTTTTTTTCTGCTCTTAAAGGTCTTGAGGGGTTAATTAACCCTCAACACATGAACAATTGTGAAAGGAACCACTAGGTGGCGCCCAGAACACAGATTCTTCTGTCTTAAACTCACACATAACTCCAGATGATCCTCACTCCCATGTCCCAAAGCTTAATCAGTGATCCCAAGGGAAATATGACAAAGTGTGTATATCTAAGAGACAACAAAATAAGTTGTCATGGCAACCTATTACCTAGAATAGTTACTTAGTGGAAGGAGGGGGGGGAAAGGATTCCCCATTGTGATTAAATGATTAAGTTATTTATAGTTATAGCACTATGCACTGTTATATTTATATGTGTATTATATGAAATAAAATAAAGAAAAAATAAAAAATAAATAAAAATAAAGATAAAAATAAATATTAAAAAAATAAAAAATGTGTAGAAAAAGAGAAAAAAAGTGAAAAAAATGTGTAAACAGGTGTGAAAAAATAATGTGTGCTAATAAAAAACTAAGTGATTAAACGTGTATTAAATATTTTATTTTTTTGTATATGTATAACAAGGGAAAAGAAAATCATCCAGATCCATGTGGGATATCAGCGACTGTAAAGAAAAGGTGTAAAGGACACATACTCATTAAGGCCATGTGGGACCAATGTATTGAGCGTTCTTATCCAATAAGTCTCCCTTTGCAATAAGAGCTGAGATCGATCACCTCCCCTATGAAGCGGGGGGACATGATCGATCCCAATAAATTTCAAAGTGGGTAAGCTATGATGGTATTCTAAAAAATGTTTAGCCACTGGCTTATCTGAAAAACCGTCTCGAAAAGCAGTATTGATAGTGGATCTATGGCCACGTATACGGTCCCTCAAGGTCAAATCCGTCTTCCCAATGTAGGCTAAGCCGCATGGGCACTGTATCATATATATGACGAATTCTGTAAGGCATGTAATTCTAAACCGAATTTTGTATCTATGGCCAGATGATGGGTGAACAAAAGAGTTCTCTGGCAACATGTGTCGACATGTTACGCAATCAAGGCAGCGAAAACAACCCATTTTCTGGAATTTAGGCATATTTTCATATGATTGTATTGGATCAGACCGTACCAATATATCACGTAAGTTTTTAGTTCTACGAAAGCTTATTAGAGGGGGAGAGTGGAATTGTGTAGGCAATGTATGGTCATATTGGAATAAATTCCAATGTTTGCGAATTTTTGACGCAACTTGATCACCTGCCGTGTGATACGTCAAAGGTAAAACTATTCTGGATGGTGTAGGTAGTACGGATGGTGTAGATTTTTTATCGAATTTCAATTTAGCCTTATGAAGGGCCTCCTGTAAAGTCGAGGTAGAATAACCCCTACTTTTGAATTTTTTAGTCATCTCGTCTACTTGAATAGCAGCACGTTCACTATCAGAGTTATATCTCAGTACCCTCAAGTACTGAGAGATAGGTAATGAGGATTTAAGGTGTCTAGGGTGATGGCTAGAGGCCAACAACAAAGAATTCCTATCAGTCTCCTTTCGGAACAATGTATACCCCAATTTAACACCATCACGGAAAACAGTGACGTCCAGAAAGTTAACACTCTGTGTATCAATATTACTAGTTAATTTCACTGATGTTGGCAGGTTATTGATATACTCTATCATTGCTTCTAAAGATGTTACTGAACCCCTCCATATAAGGAAAATATCGTCCAAGAAACGTGTATAGAAAATTAAATTTTCACCGAATCTTGAAAAAATACAGTCCTGTTCAAACTGAAACATGAAGATGTTCGCATATGCCGGCGCCATTGATGCTCCCATCGCCGTACCCGCTATCTGTAGGTAAAATTGCTTTTCAAATCGGAAGTAATTATACTCCAAGGTTGCTCGTAAAAGTTCCGTTAGAAATTCGACCGGAGGTCCGGTATATTGACTTGATGTAAGTAATGTACGTTTAAACGCTTCAATACCTTGTTGATGTGGGATAGTTGTATATAAATTCCTAACATCCAGAGTTGCTAGAATGATCTCTTTTTCCGGCAACTGTATTTCAGCGATTTTCTCCAAAAATTGGTTTGTATCCTTCAGACATGTCGGAAGAGCCAATACTGTTGTTTTACAGCATTGGTCAATATATTTTCCAATAGGCTCCAATAATCCTCCACAGGCGGAAACGATCGGACGTCCGGGAGGTCGGTGGAGATCCTTATGGATTTTCGGGATGGTGTAGAGTACTGGAATACGAGGATGTTGAATTTGGAGAAATCTAGCTGTATTTTCAGTCAAAAAACCAGTTGATAAACCCTCCTCAATCAATATAGCTATCTTCCTGTGGAAAGTTTTACCCGGATCCCCAGGTAACTTTCTATAGGTGGATACGTCCGATAATTGACGCAGGATTTCTTGTCGATAAGCCTGATAGTTTTGGACCACAATTCCTCCTCCTTTATCGGCCGGACGTATTACAATGTTCGGATCATTAGCTAGGTCTTTAAGAGCTTGATTTTCGTCCTTTGTAAGATTAAATTTACGCTTCGTATAGCTGGAGGTTTGAATAGGATCCGAATTTTTGATCATTAAGCCGAATGATTTTATAAAGGGATTAGAGGCTTTGAAGTCCCGTGTGCTTTTCAAATGAAGAGGGTCTCGAGGTTTATCCGATAAGGTATGAAAGTTCTCGTGAAGTGCCAACGTGCCTTTCCCCCCTCCTTCCACTAAGTAACTATTCTAGGTAATAGGTTGCCATGACAACTTATTTTGTTGTCTCTTAGATATACACACTTTGTCATATTTCCCTTGGGATCACTGATTAAGCTTTGGGACATGGGAGTGAGGATCATCTGGAGTTATGTGTGAGTTTAATACTCTTTTCCCTTCTGCTGCGCTCCCCTCTGCATTGGTGTCAGTTTGGCACCCCGCTTTTGTTTTGATGTAAGGCGGGTTGCTATGACGATTTATGTTGATGTCTTTACGTCTCTAGTTGGACGTTACTTGCGCGGTTCTAAAAGACGACACGTCACTTCCGGTTCCGGGAGGGCGTCTCTGAAACCGGCGCAACATTGGACCCGGCTGGTTTGTAATGTTTTTGTAATTAAATGCAATTAAATGTAATGATTTACTAAGCTATAAAAATGCAATATGATGCGGTTTTGTTTTTACCTTGAAGAAGGCCTATGCTTAGGCCGAAACGTTGGTTTTAGTGCATCTTTGATTAAAAGTTTTTTATTTTTAAAGCGAAGACCTTGAGTGCGCCCTTCTTTTCTGGCAGTTCTATAATATATATATATATTATATATATATATTATATTATATCTTCTGTGTATATATAGTATACGGTATCTTCTGTATATATAGTATTTATCTAAAAAGTGAATTTGTGGCTAATCCTGAGTTCGGGAGGTGAAAGTTTGTTGTTTTTTAATGGTACTGGAGGAGACTTCTGTTAATTTGCAAAGCATCAGGATAGTGTCAGTATACTGGACAAATGCCAGTGATTTGATGTCACAGGTGGATAGGAAGCAATACTGAGGTTTTGGCATAAATAAGTTTGCTTATTGGGGTGGAAAAACATGTTCCCATGGAAGTCCCAGTCCCTTGTAAACATATATCTATCCTGAAAGATTATCATTAGTGTAAACTCGGCCAATTATGGACTGTGTTGGTTTTAAGTATTCATTGCGTGCAGCTAGATCACCCCTGTACGAGCTATTAGGGGTGTGTGTGTATCTCGTTTCTAAATCCATGTTAATGACTCCTTCTGGTACTGGGTTGTCAGCGGAGGTATTTACATATTTAGGAAGTCAGCGTTTGGAAAGTTGGCTGTGGTCCTTAAGGTTTCAAGATGTCTTCTAGCCAGTTGTATTTTCTGTTAGTGCGTTAATCAGTGTTACGGTATTGCATTATGTATTTTTGGTAGTGTAGAATCATAGACTGAGTTCAGAGGGGAGTTTTCAGACAATATAACAGGTTTTTTTAAATCTGCGATTACCCGAGAGTCGGACTTCCTGCACCGAGATGTGCTACAGCTTTTTATTGGGATGATTGTATACAACCAGGCTTTTCCAAAAGTACAGCACACAAAAAATGCATAACAAATGGATAGAAAGTAAATGTTTGCATCCAACACAAAACACAATCCTAGGATTTACTTATGTTACTTAATCAGAACTATATGCAAAACTTTGCCTGGCTGGTGTAAAATCTTGTCTGATATTAGCTGCTCAAGTTGTCTTTATAGTATCTTCTAATACTATATAGTAGGGATGCACCGATACCACTTTAAGACAGTACAAGTACCGATACTGTTGTTTTTTTTTTCTTCAGGTTCTCGCCAATATGTTTTATTTAATGTCATGCAACCACTTTCCAATAAATAAGTTAGGATGTTACTGAAAGCCTGTCCAGTTTAATATTGAAATGTATGGCCAGACACTCCATTTACCCACTGCACAGCCTGCACACACACAGACCTCACCTCCAGACACATGTATGTCCCACACAAAACTCCGATACATGTGTACCCCACACAGACCTCACTGCTAGCAGAATGCATTAAGAGCATTCTTCTAGCGTTCCCCTCTGGCTGTCAGCGTGGTCCTCCAGCCGTGATCTTGCGATCCCTGTGAAATCACGGCTAGAAAACACGTCACAGCCTGGCGACCGCTCGGAGGACCACGTGACATGGCCATACAGTGCACGGACCACACTGACAGCCGGAGGGGAATGCATTCTGCTAGCAGCCCCTTGGATACATGCAAGCCAGCCCAGCGCTGGCTCCCGGGTACTGGGGCACAAGTACAAGGTACTGGGGCACAAGTACAAGGTACTGGGGCACAAGTACAAGGTACTGGGGCACAAGTACAAGGTACTGGGGCACAAGTACAAGGTACTGGGGCACAAGTACAAGGTACTGGGGCACAAGTACAAGGTACTTGTGCAAATGATGGTATCTGCATTGATACTATATAGGCTACATTGTTGTTGATGCCAAAGTGTAACTTTTTATTTTCTTCATTTAGATATTTCACTACCATGGGTGATGAAGATATTAGTGAAAGGCAATTAAAAATTGCATCCATCTTGAACAGAGTTAAAAGCATAAAAACAAAGTATGGAACAGAAGATAACCTGTCAGATGAACTAACCTTTTCAAAGACCTCTGCTGATACTACAGGTGGGAATCCATATTCTTCCCTTACACCTTCTCTTTTCTGTAGGACTTGAAATATCCAGGGGCCCTGTCACCTCCTTAGCACTAGAGCTCACATAAACAAGCGCTAGGTTAATTGAGGTGATGGCGTTCCGCCTGTATCACCTCCCTATTGCGAACAGGTTAAATAAATAATTAGCAAATTGGTATTAACGCTTTTTAGCGCGAGCTTACTGTACTTTGCGCTCCCTATATTTAACATGGGAAGTGCAGAGAGTAATTAGCGTTAGGATCCCATAGTCCTACCGTTAATCAGTCACAACTGTCTCTAACATTTGCAACAGCTTAGGCTCGTGTCAGACGAGCACACTGATCACATCCGTTTTGCCGCACATTTGTACGTTCGTTATAGCCTATAATTATGATCAATGGAGTCCCACACACGAAGTATGTTCACACGGAACTGTGGACGCATAACGGACGCGGCAAACGGACGCAGGTTAGGCAAGAACGTAAATCTGCTAGAACGGACAGACAGTGCGCTGCGTCCGCAACATCCGCATAGCTTTGTGTGTGAGTGATGGAACATAGTCAGATGGACTGCATTTTTGACATCCAGCATTTTTGATGGACAAAATGTTTTTCATATCTTATTTCCCATCTACATCAGTCAAAAAAAACATCAGTCACAAAAACAGACTGTGTGGCCACTACCTTGTCGTCAGTCAGAAAGTACGTCCATTGTGCACATACGCACAGTCCGCAAAGAATGTGCTCGTCTGACCCTAGCCTTAGAGCTGTGACTAACTGTGCTTATGCGGAATCTGTTAGCTGCAGTCAGAATCCCCCCCCCCGATCAAATACTCACCTCTCATCCCACGGCAAGAATGATGGCCCAATCCGCTGCTTCAGGCTGTTGGGAGCAGATTGGGGACTTTTTTCCCTCAGTCTCAGTCTCTTTCCGATCACTCCGCCGACCTGCAGCATCTCTTGAGAGGTGAGATGTTGCTGCGTCTGTTAAAAGCAAGCCCTGTCTGAGGTGGCTCTTCTGTCTTCTAATAAAAAATGCCAGTCACACAGTAAGAGTTCATTTTGGAATTTCTTTAAAGGGATACTATAGGCTAAAAACAGGACAGGGAGGAAATAGTTAAACATTAATTCCTACCGACCGCCTCTGCACTCCAAGCCTTATAAACCACTCAGTTTCCCCATCTTTGGCCTTCCTCTGAGCCATCAACCACAACATGCAATGTGAAAGTAGGGGGGCTGGATGCTCCAAAAGATATTGAAAGCCATTGGGAGGAGCTGATTCCCAAAGATCCCGATGCCCTGTAACATCAGAGATCATGTTCTGGGTGGGACTTAGCCCTTTCTTTCCGAAGGATGAATCCATTCCTTTACCCCCTTTTGTGGGGGATAGGAAGCTTACAATAGCGTGACCAGTGGGGTAACATTGAGTGATCACACTTTGTAGAGCGTCCCTTTAATCTCAGTAATGCACATACGTTGTGGCATACGCGTGACACTTTAAAAGACTCTATGTGATCTGAAACGCAAGTCCAGAATAAATTCACATGGTGTGACCGGCATTCTTTATGTGAACTGCAATGAAGAACCCATTGTCTGGATCACCTTTCTCATTGTAACTAAATATTTGTTTTCAGTTCTTTAATGTTTCCTGGACAGTATATACAAATGAAATGCTACCCAATGTACCTAATTTCCACATCACACACATCACTAGGCAAATATTTTTTAAAATTTCTTGAAACTGATCAGCTGCAATCAGTCCTGGAGCTGTGTATATTTTTGTATTTTATCCTGACAATCATTTTAGGGGTATCCTTGCACCCATGTTTTTCAGGTTTTCTGCAATCCTATTATTCATTTAAATGACAGATTTCTTCTGAGTATTTAAATCTTTGTGTCATATCTTGATTGTTTAAAGAGCACTCGGGTGTCTTCCATCTGGTAACTCCCAGAACGCCTGAGGACTGGCTGAGTTTTCTAACGAAGATGGAGAATAGCGGACTGCCCCAGACAGACAAAAAACTGCTTGATAAACTGATGGACAATTACAGCCTGGCTGTTGGGGCCCTTCCACCAGAAAAGCACAGTCGCAGTGATTGCTATGCTCAGATCCTCGTGCGATTTGCCGAGCTCAAAGCGTAAGTAAAGCTTTCTGTCATCTATACTCGTTAGTGGCACTTTGTTTTTATATAACAGATACATAATGACATACCCTAATAATGGTTATACTTTGGGGGTATCACTCATAAAGCTAGTAAATATGGGATTAATAGGAAAATGGATTTGGGTGGCTATAGGTTATGTTCAGATTTCCAGCAATGACAGGCCATGTGTTTGACACTTTGGGAATATTATTCAGAGTCTTATATACATAAAATTAGCCAGAAAATGTCAGAGCGATACATGTTGGTGGATTTTTTTTTTTGTTGTTTTCATGTCTGATGCTTCATGAACGTCTGATTTGTACTGAAATTAACGAATAACCTTGTTGATGTTGCATTTTATTCCTTCTCTGATAATTCATTTTGGTGCACCAATCTTGTAATTTGTATTTTACTTTTCAGCCTCATAGATCCAGAAGAGGCACGGGAACAGTTCCAGTTGGCAAGAATGAATTGCAAAACATCTGCTTTTGTTCATACAGCATTTGCTCAGTTTGAATTCTCTGAAGGCAAGTAAAATATGTTTGTCTGCCTTGTGTAAGGAGGTTGATAGGATCTTCACAGCCATATGTCCATTGGAATCCCAACTGTTTAAACTCCATTTAGACGTTCTTTTCCCTCCTTTTCTAATCTATTTTCCTGACTCTTTAGCCTACCAATTGATCTGTGCTCCCATATGCCAAGGACCGATGTACAGACTGGTTTTATAATCTAAATTAATTAAAATTACTCGCTTCATTAGACCACTTAAAGTGGACAATATGCCCCCTCAGTAAGCGATATTCGAATAAAATATTATGTGGCTTATTTCTGCTGTCATTTTAACCCCAGCTATAAAAACCGAAACCCAGCAGCGCTAAAGATGTATCACAATAGTACTGATAAGGGATGCACTGATACCCTTTTTGTAGGACCGAGTACCGATACTTTTTTTTCCCTCAAGTACTCACTGATACCGAGTACCGATACTTTAATGTCATGTGACACTTTTCAATAAATAATTTAGGATTTTGCTGAAAGCCTGTCCAAGTTAAAATATATACACATACTGGCCCATCTTAGACCTCAGTGTGTGTAATATACACACACACACCTGCAGTGTATATGTAATGTATGTATATATATATATATATATACACACACACACCCTGGCCCATTGCAGACCTCCAGTGTGTATGTGTTACACACACTTACTTTCAGACCCCAGACCAGACGTGGGGAGGCTGTCCAAATGCTTTAACGGCATTCGGACAGGCCCCTGCAGCTCACCGCGTACATGGCTACCTTCCACGAGCGCCGTCGGCAAAGTCTTTGCACGTCTGTTGGAAAGCTGCGATCTCACAGGAGATCGAGGCTGGGGGCTTTTCAACGAGCTGACGCGCAGAAACTTTGCCAGCGGCGCATGTGGAAGGTAACTATGTACGTGGTGAGCTGCAGGGGCCTGTCCGAATGCCGATAGAGCATTCAGACAGCCGCCCCAGCCCCTCGGATGCCGGCAAGCCAGCTCAATGCTGGCTTCCAGTATCAGGGGAAATGAGTACCAAGTACTCGTGCAGTACCTGGTATCGGCACCGATATCGATACTAGTTTCAGTGCAACCCTAGTGCCGATCGCTGTTGCTCTCAAGTGGTTATTCCCAAAACCACCATATAGTAAGAAAATATAGATAAAAACCAGTGCAGAACTCAAAGAATAGCCCACAAAAACCTTACATTTTGGGGCAGAACTTGGACGCCTTGGAGGGCAGCTGTATTTTTCTGGAGCTCCCGTATACTTGCATCCTTACTGAGGACATTTGGTCCTGTCATAGGTTAAATTTTCCCTCCTTGGCTCCCATACCTTTTAGCGGGGACAGTGGTTCTGGGCCGGGGAAGCTTGCTGACGGACACTCCTGAGCCTCCTTCCCACCGGCCTCCTACTCTCATAGGCGGCCATCTTGGGGCCTACAAGACTGTTGAATCTCGCTGCTATTGGTCTCCGTGTTGATGGCTTTGGGTGACGTTGGGCCTCTAGTACGATGGGGGGGGGGGTGCGGTCTAGGGAGCTGAAGAGACCTCGGCTCCTGGAGGTCACCCACCATTTGCAGGAGTATGCACTGGGTCTGACCACTGAGTACCTGTGTGACCTGCCTGCCTCCGAGATCCATGGAGTCGCCTCGTCTCCCTCTGCTGTTGTCTGATTTTGACTCTCCTCCGCTCACTAAAGGGATGCTGGCAGACTTCCTGGAGGAGATGCGGAGGCTCTGGCGCGGGACGTTGGCTGGACCTGTGGCGTGGATTTGGCTGCGAAGAATGGTTACCCTGTGGAGCTAAAGGAGGAGCTGCGACCCTGTGACACTATGGGGTCTGTGATCAGGCCTGCTGCCAGAGTCCTGTGCGACTTGTCACCTCACCTGGCTGCACACGTCATGGAGTTCCCCCTGCAAGCGGCTTACTCGGAGACTCTTGTGACCGGTGGTTGGTCGCAACCTGCTCCTATGCGGACTGCTGTGCCGCCCTGTTCCAGCTGTCCTTCGGCAGGATATTCTGGAGCTCCATCATGCGGAGAGGTGCTGGCTGGTAGCTGGTCCTGGTGCTTCGCTGGCTGTACTCCCTCGTGAAGCTGACTGGTCTGGGTGGCCTCTGGTTGTGGTGACATGCTCTGTTCGTTCTCCTGTGGGCCATGGCTCCCTTCACTGTCCTGGACACTGGCTGATGTCCCACAGCGTTGTGCCTCTTTACTGGTTGATGCCCACTGGCCATACCTTAATCACCTCATTTACCAAACCCCTGTTTATTTTCTGAGAAATGATCCCCCTCCGTGATGGACCCCCCCCCCCTGCTGCTTGAGACACTCTCTGTCGTTATAGGTGTGTTTGTTTTGTTCCCCCCTTTTTTCTTTTGTTTTCCTTGCGAACTTGTGTATTTGACTGCTGAGTACTTGAGCCTGCGGTAGTTCGTCTGGTGGGTCATTGGGACATCCCCCCCCTTTTTTTTTTTGTTTAACCTTTTCCTTTCGGTGTGGGACACTGGGTTACAACCTGGGCGAGCCGCTAGGACGAGCTACCTAGGCCCTGGCCCTCCTCTTGGCCCCAGGTCTCCCGGCCCTGTTGCCTCTTCCATGGCCCTTGGTTTCCTTTGGGTTACCGGGGCGAGCCGGGAATGCCGCGAATTGTTTTGCGTCCCGTCCCCCCCCACACTCTTTTTTTTTAAAAAAAACTAATTCGGTCCCCTGACTCTCCTTTGTCGACATCCGTCGCTTTTGTTTTTTGCTGGATTAATCCACCGGCTGACTTTTGAGATTCCTCCCTTTTTGTTCTATGTGTATCTTATGTGTGTGTACTTTTTGGCCCTGCGAGGCCATATTTGCCGGTCGGACTGTGACCTTTGGCACAAAATAAAAATTTTCAATAAAAAAAAATTACGTTTAGGCCAAAAAGGGGAGAACAATCCCCTAGACACGTCACTGTAGATGCTTGTTCCATCGATGTCACGAAAATACGAAACCAACAGTACATAGTGTATATCAGTACATATGTTGATATATATATTTTAATGCCATACAGTGAACCACTCACATTCTCATGAGCGTATGACTCCCAAACGAATCTGCTTGCGGGTAATTTCTAGGGCATACCTTTCAGCCCCAACTTCACTGGTATCTGAACTTGTTTTGTTCTCGAGAAAACAGAAAAAAACAAAGGGATGGTGCGGACGGAAATAAACACACTAGTGGTCAGTAGTATGGATTACGCTCGGCCCGCTAAAGCCTCACACCCGGCTCCAGGAATTTGGGCTCCTGGGTTTAATTCGCCAGCCAAACCCTTCTAAATGCACAGTGAATTGATGTTCGCATAAACTTTCCATAAAACACTGGACAAGGAAAAAAAAAATGTATTCTAGTGTAAACAAATAATTAAAAACCACAATAATCCAAACAGGTTTCGCCCTGGAAATAGACGGGCTTAATTAGTGTGTCTGTGTGTGTGGGGTGGGGGGGGGGCAATAAGTGTTAAAGGGATACTCTAAGCAACATGACCACCTAAGCTATTTTAGGTGGTCATGATGCCCGGAGTATCCTGCCCTTTGTCCCCCCTCCCTCCGCTCAGCCGATCAGCTGTAAATGCTGAAAACAGCTGAGAGACGTGGAGGAGTTTACTCCACCCTCCCAGCTGTCAGTCAGCAGAGTGGGAATCATATTTCCCGCTTCTGCCTACTTTTGCCGAGTAGGAGACGTCAGCGCGATGACGTCTCCAACTCGCCACAGTAGCTGGCGGCAGTGGCTGAGGATTAGTGTTGCGTGCATCCTCTTGCGCGCAACACTAATCCTCAGAGGGAGCCGGGAGGAAGCCTGCCGATTGGCTGGCTTATGTGAGAGGCGCGCATGCACGCTTCTCACGTAAACCAGAAGCCAAGAAGCAAGAAGGACGGAAGAGGAGGGAGGTGAGTATTAAAAAAAAAAACAAACGCCGCTGGAAAGAAGAGGATTTTAGGGTAAGTATTACAGTTACACAAAAAAAAAAAAAAACTATTAAGGGAATAGGCCTTAATAGGGATAGGTTAGGATTAAAAAACGGGGGGGGGGTGATTTTTTTGTTAGTGTTCCTTTAAGTACCGAAAGAATTTTCGGTGTTTAAGTAGTCCTCGCCTCTCTCCATAAACTCGTGTTGACCGATGAGCAAATGTAGATCATCATATGTACTGATTTACACTGTACTTTTTTGTATTTTCATGACATATCGAACAAGTATTTATATGAACAAGTGTCTACAGTGACGTGTCTAGGCGATTGTGCTCCCCTTTTTCGCTTAAATGTAATGGGTTTTTTTTGTGTGCTATTCTTTGAGTTCTGGTGTACTCGATACGGGAGTGCTGCACTGTTTTTTATTTTTATTTTTATTTTATTCTATATTTTAACCCCAGCTGCCTGATGTTTTGTGAGTTTTACCTCAATCATTGCACTTGCCAGTAGTGGGGTTCGGCCGACTCGTTTTCTGATTGGCTGTTAGCTGACAGGACACAAGTTTGTAGTAGTTAAAAAACAAAGATCTTCTGCCCTTTCAGGTCAAATTACACAGCCTATCGAGAGTACACGTGTATCCCAAAGTTGTTTATAAAACCACTCGACTTGGAATAGAAACCCTAATTTTGTATTGAAAGAGTTGAATAACAATGTATTTTGTTTATTAGGTAATTCTAAGAAATGTAAGCAGATTCTTCAAAGAGGATTAGATTGTGGTGCTATTCCTTCTAAAATGCTGGAATTGGCGATGAAAAACCTATGCTTGAAGAAATCACAACTTATTTCTGAAGAAGATAAAGAAAATTTGGCAGGTAAATAATCTTTTTAAAATATAATTCAAATATGTATTCGACATGCATACCAGCAGAGAAACAACTATAGTATAGTTACAATAAAAGTGTGTGTGTGTGTGTGTCAAGCTAACATGATCAAAATGTTTTTTTTTGTGTAAACAAGAGGACGGGAGGGTTTAAAAATTAATATGCTTTGATCATTCAAGAATGCAATCTATAACCTTGCAAAGCTGTCTAGTGTGAGTGGATTGACTGGCTTCTGGGCAGAGGAAAGCCAATTGAGTTGACTAGAGCCATGACTGTTTAAATGAAAAGAAAAAGGTAGAACCTCCAGTGAAATGTAGTGAAGAAAATTTATTCGGGTACAGCAGACCCCATAAGCAAAGTCAGTGACGCTTCGACCCGAAGGTCTTAATTATACATGTGAATTAAAAAACAACGCCTCCTTATATACTCTCACTCATTAATTACGCAAACATTTCTTTAGACCAACCATTAAGAGAGCCAAGATTGGAGCATAAATAAACATAATCATGTGACATTAAAAGAAAGAGGGTATAATAAATTGTTCATTAGAAGATCATAACTTGGGAAATCTTCAATTATTAACTGTTGCTAAAGGAATACCCAATTCCAGCAAAAAAACTGATCCATACGTATGTATAAACATGAACTTTTTAAACTTTCGTATCAGGACAACTGCCACGTGGAGCCCCCATGACTGGGGGGGACACACATGCCACCATCCTTGGAAGATAACGAAAAGCTGTTATTTAATAGACGTAAATATAGAGCGAAAGGACATAATCCTCAAAAACACACATTTAAATCAAATTCCCTATTTAACCCCGTAGGCCACGGGGTATCAAGTTTATCCACTTTTTTTCTTTGTATTGCTACAAACGAGTTCTATCACCCCCTCATCTGAGGGGTGGAACATGGTCAACTACTTGAAAGCGTAGCTAGGCTACATTATGAGAGCAAGTATGAAAATGCTCTGCTACGGGTAGTTCTAAACGCTTTGTTCTGATGGTAGATTTGTGCTTGCTGATTCTGTCTTTTACTCTCATACTGGTAGTAGTTTCACCTACATAGGCATTTTAAGGCATATTCCACAAATTAAGAATCACATGTAAAGAAGTTCTGAATTGGGATTTTAGCTCCCGTCTGTGGATGTACAAGAAACCTCCCTTAATCCCTGCATTACATGAAGCACAATGTAGACAAGGAAATTTCACGCATTTTTGTGGCACCAAAGTGTTCTTTTGGTTCTTTTTCATGGACCCTATATCCGCCCTAACGAGGGAATCCCTCAGATTCCTATTTCTTTTGAACACGAATATAGGGGCCGTCTAGGAGAAAGGAATTTCACTGTATGCCTTTTGTAAAATTTTGCCAATATCTTCTTACAATCCGATTGATCTACTCGCCTGGTTAAATTTGGATACAAATGGAATGCGGGACTCTTTGTCTACAGGTATTGACCTTTACGTTGTGAAATAATGGTGGAACGATCTAGGGTTTGTGATCGTGTATTTCTTAAGAGATCCTTGGGATAACCCCTCTCTATGAACTTTTTAGTCATCTGTTGTCACGGGTATCAGGATCTGTGACATTCCTAATTACCCTAGTGTATTGGCTAAGGGGGAATCATCTGAGTGTGCTCTCAGGATGAAAACTACAGAAATGAAGACTGTTCCAATATTTTATTTTTTGTCATGTGACCGCTTTTCAATAAGAACAGACCTCATATAAAAATGCCCCCAGCCTCACCTGGATATTGCCCCCAGCCTCACCTGGCTTGCCGGACTCTGAGCGCTCTTCCATCAGTGTCCGCCGGCAACGGGTTGCAGCCCGACTTTGCCGGCGGACACTGAAGGAGGAAAAGCGCTCAGAGGGATGTCTGCTCCACAGATGCCGGTTGCAGGGCTATGACGCAGCCACCGGGCCGTGGAGGCCTTGACTCTGCCTCCAGCCAAGATCTCGTGGGAGCCAGCTTCCCCAGCCCAGCAGATACCGGCAAGCCGGCCCAGCGCCGGCTTCCAGTATTGGGCCATTTGCACGAGTACAAAGTACTCGTGCAAACGGCAGTATTGGCACCGATACTAGTATCGGTGCATCCATATATAAATTTGCGTAGGCCAGAGCCATATTATATCCCATAGTCATGCCTCTGAGTTGTTTTTGTTTGACACCATTTATAAAGAAATTGTTGTGGAGGACCAGCTCCACTACTTTCAAGAGGAATAAAATCTGTTCCTCCAGAAAACTAATTTTTAAATAGGGCCTCACGGATGGCCTCCAAGCCCTCTACATTGGGAATGGAAGTATACAGACTGGGCACATCCCACGTGAACAAAATCACAGGGCCCTCAAATGTGAGCTCTTTTACACGTCTCAGTACATGCTTGCTATCCCACAAAAAAGACTTAGTTTTTGTGACTAATTGAGAATCCTATCCAGGAAGATCGCTATAGGTTGGAGCACGGAATCTGTGCTCACCACAATCGGCCTTCCTGGTGGGTTCACCAAACGTTTGTGTATTTTAGGCAACACATAGAATACTGGTAAGATAGCATGTTCTTTCTTAAGGTACTTCTGCTAATCTTCATCTATAATATTCAGTGCTGATGTCTCTGAGACCAGAGTCTCAATCGATTTCTCTAATTGCATCACAGCTCCAAGGTGACTAGCACAACACGTGTCTGTGTCACTAAGCTGTCTATTGACTTCCTTAACAACATAATCAGCATAATTCATAACCACCAACACCCCCCCTGTTGTGGACATTATATTCTAGGATGTGTGTGGTTTATAAATTGTCATCTGTCTCCCTGTGTTGGATTGGAACGAGAAACGCTCTAGCAGAGGGTACTTGGGTTTAATCCAACCAGCGACAAAACCGTCAGTGTGAAAACCTTCTCTTGGATTTAGAGATGTGTTCTCCGTGTGGGGGGGGGGGCGTTTGGCGGTTTGTGAGCACTAAGTGCATTGCGCTGGGCTTCTTGCCTCCCAATGTCTATGCACATTGGAGAAGTGAAGTCTGCATAACGAGAAATAAGTATTATATCTTTCTGTTGCGGCTACACCAGGCCTCAAAATTTCCACTCTCCTACTAGCATTTGGCGAGTGGAAATTACATGAGGCCGAGTGGGCTTGCAGATGCAGGCAGGGCAGGATAGGGTTAGGTGGGGCAACTAGTGGCGAGTAATTCTTAAGGCCTGGCTAGTAGCTTGGGACTTGAAGTTTTGATCCCTGGGCTACACTATCCTTTTCTGGATACATACCTGCTTGTAAGACATGCCTCTTTTGTCTGTACACTCGTACCGTGTACTGACATCTGCGGAGACATTCCAGCTATTATGTCTCAAATCTATAAGAACAAGTAGACTGATCTTCACTAGATACTGATCAAATCTGAGCAGTGTTGAATGGGGTCCATCCTGACAGTGATGGGAGATGGGTCGGCCAAACATGGCTGACGGGGACAATGGACATGACTCATCCCTACAGGGATGAGTTGTGTACAGTGGGCTGGTCAGCCATCCTAGGGCACTCCCCTGTCCTTTTGATATGTAAATGTACTTACCGGGCTGAATGGTTTATGGTGTAAAGCCATCAGCCACTGGGCGTTGTCCTATTGTCTAATAAATTTAGGGGGACCAGAGGCAAAGAGGTCTTTTGGTCAGATGAACTCCAGCTAGAACCAGCGTGTGTGTCTGACTCTTTCTGGGATTGATAAGTACTTCACCCCTTATACAGAAAGAACTGCATATAGCGTGTTTTTTTATAGCGACGGATTTGTTTGCACTGGGCGCACTTTAATACTGAAGTGTACCTTTTAGTGCACCAGGACTTTGTGCGCAAAGACCAAAATTTCCAGAACACACCCCCCCCCCTTTTATTCTCTTGTAAACTTTTTAATGCTTGACGTTCTACCTGTGAGAAATTGGGGTTCTTAACATTTCTAAAATTACTCAGCAGGTGATCAATATCTTGTTTGACAAATTGTATATAGGTTTCTATGGGTGGGGTTGATGGTGAAAAATCGATTTTGTTCCAGAGTTTAAGTTCCTTGGCCTGGAATGGGACATCCGAACCCACTGATACAGTGGGCTCTTTTCTATCATGGAAAAAGACTTTCAACTTTACATTCTGAAAGAATCTTTCCAGATCCACCCGTAGAGAAAAAGGGTCAATAGGGGCAGTAGGGCGTAATTAATGAGTGAGCGTATATAAGGAGTTGGTTTTTTGATTCACATTCATGAGGTTTCCTCCTGTCAATTTCGTTCTGTGTTTAAATTAAATGGTCATGTTGGTTAGAACGTGTCCTTGTGCTAAACTTGTCATTTTAATATTGAATTACAGAAAGTTTAGAATTTAAATACAAGGCTCAGCGGCTCCTATTGCATTCTCTTTTCTTGCTTTATTTAAATAGTAGCAAGTCCTAATAAAAAATGTAACAAGAATTTTTTTATATAACAATGAAAAAACGCATGTAACATAGTACCACATGGATGCTTCCATTCCCCCCCCCCCCAAATCCGATGGATCAGTCCTCTTCCTGTCTCAGCAGGGGTTTACAACACGAAAGATCACAAAATGGATGCACCCATTGACATATACACAGTAAAATATTTTCTTACCTAAACACACGAGAAAACCAAAGCACATGTAAAGATATCGGCAACATAAACAAAATAAGTTACATTTAAAAAAATAATAATTTGATGGTAGTGGCATTTTTAACTGTCCAAGGAGCAGCAAAGAGGAAGTTGTGTGATGGGAATGGTCTTCTGTACCTGGTGTGGCCTGGGCCACGGTGTTGGGACGGTTTACCCATACAGGATGGTTTGGTTGTTTT
Source organism: Leptobrachium leishanense (assembly GCA_009667805.1). NCBI lineage: Eukaryota > Metazoa > Chordata > Amphibia > Anura > Megophryidae > Leptobrachium > Leptobrachium leishanense. The sequence continues at coordinate 179,207,382 of CM019066.1, forward strand.
TTCTTTGCAGCCAAGAGTAGCTATGAAGAGATGGAAAATATAAGCCTCCAGAGTTACTTAAAGGGGGAACCATAGTGGAGGGGTTAATAAACCTTCTGGTTTTGTCCTTAGAGTTTACCTTTTTTATGTAGTTTTAAGTTTGTACTTTGTTTTAAAAGAAAAAAACCTCCAAATGATTTCATGATTTTTATTTATCTTTTAGAGTTATCAAGCCAATGTAGTCAGGACTCTGGTTACCAGAGCTGTATCTTCCAAAATCCCCAAAGAATCATGAGTGACAGTACTGGGGAGATCTTTCTGAAAACAAGGAGTTCATATGGGTATGTTGATACAATTTATGGTAATTAGTATTCCTTTATTAAATAGACATATATAAATATTTCTGTTGGTTTATACTTTTTCCTTTTCAGAGAACGATTTAGTTCTCCTGATGAATGTGAAAATGAGAGTAAGCCTGCATTGAAAATGCCTAACAAGGTAATTACATTTTATATAAATGCGGAAGAGGTTGTACACAAAATATATAGGGCAGTATTACAAAGTTGGTGCTAACGTAACCAGAGCTGTTGTAAACTTAACATCTCCATAGACTATAATGGCTCTGGGAAGTTTACATCAGCTCTGGTTAAGTTAGCACCAACTATGTAATACTGCCCAAAATGTATTACTGTTCTAAAACCACCTACTTTTATAATTTTCAAGACCGGTCCACTTGGAAGAGTCCCTATAAACCTGGCAACTTCTCCAGAGTCTCTAACAGATCACGAAGCTCCTCCAAACTTGAGTGTTGTCAAAAGGTATGTGCTGTCAGAGTGTGTGTGTTTCTAGAAAACAAGGACCAAATGTGTGTCCCCCTCCCCAAATGATCACATTTTGTGTGAATGTGCTAGTTAATGTTTTAAATGAACCCTGTTCTTTGTGTATATATATATGTGTAAATATGTATAAATAAATTCTAATATAATGAATAATATATAAGCATAATGTCAAATTGATTCTGTAAGAATGTCAGCCATATTATGTGTAGCTGATATTTTAAAATTGGTAAAATGGAACCTTTTGGAATAGCCTTTTTTTGGCAAATGTTATTTTAGGCAGCCTTTTACATAGTTACATAGGCTGAAAAAAGACATCACCTACTGCTTTTGATCCAAAAGAAGGCAAAAGACTCTGCCTGAAGCGCCTGCCAATTTGCAATACACTGGGAAGAAATTCCTTCTTGACCCCAGAATGGTGTCCGATTTCTCCTTGGATCAAGAAGCTTACCCACATATTAAATATTATAACACTTAATATTACGTTTTTGCAGGAAGTCATCCAGTCGTTGTTCAAAAGTCTGTACAGTCTCTGTCTGTTGAGGTGGTTGGGTCAGAGAATTCCACAGCTTTGTTCTCACCGTAAAATAACCCTTCCTATGCTTTAGGCTGAAATTTTCTTTCGTCCAGTCTAAACGGGTGACCTCGTGTCCTGTGTATAGTCCTGTTAATGAATAGGTTTCCAGACAATAGTTTACAATTGCCACGTATATATTTAAAGTTAACAGATCCCCTCTAAGGCACTGTTTCTCTAAACTAAACAGGTTTAAACTTGTTAGCCTTTCCTCCTATCTTAAATCTTTCAATCCCCTCATTAATTAATATCTTTAAGGCAGGTGCCCAAAATTGCACAGCATATTCAAGGTGCGGTCTTACCATTGGCTTATAAAGAGGCAAAAATTTATGTTTTCATCCTGAGAGTGAATTCCCCCTTTTAATGCATGCCAATACCTTGCTGGCCTTGGCGGCTGCTGTTTGACATTGCGCATTGTTACTTAGTTTGAAGTCTCTGATTATTTCCAAATCCTTCTCCTGCTTTGATTTCCCGCTCCGTACCGTTTAGGGTATAAATTGCTTGTGTGTTCTTCACTCCAAAGTGCATAACTTTGCATTTACCTACTTTAAATTTAATCTGCCATTTAAGTGCCCAGTCCCCCAATCTATTGAAATACCTCTGCAGCGAATTAATATCCTGCTCACATTGTATTACTTTCGATGCCTATTTCAAGGTCATTTATAAATAAATTGAATAGAATTGGTCCTATAACAGACACCTGAGGGTCATCACTTACCACTGATGTCCATCTTGAAAATTTACCATTTTATGACCACTCTCTGTACTCTATCCTTTAGCCAGTGTTCTATCCACGAACAAGTATTTTCAGCTAGACAATTTTTTCTTAATTTAAATAGTAACTTCTTGTGCGGAACTGTATCGAAAGCTTTGGCAAAATCAAAGTAAATAACATCCACTGGACCCCCTGATATATTTTTTTGGTTTATAAAGTAAGGGTAAACTTTGACGATATGCCTCACTTTAGGAGCCAGTTTCTAATGTCTACATATCTAATTTCAGCAGACAGAGAAAAACTAAGATCAGTCACATGTTGCCATGGTTTTTTTTGAGGAAATGTACCATCTCTTGTTTTACTGTAGACAACCCTTTAACTGCTTGCGCATTCCTGTCTGGCATTCCTTGTCTAAACCGAAATACTCAGAAGATGATGTGTTCAACTGTGGAAATAAGGTTAGAAAAGTTTTTGTTTTTTAAAAAAAAAATAGAAAAGATTTGCATTGTAATTTAATTGCATTATTAGGTTGGCTAGATGTCTAGTTTTTATAAACCATATCTTTTGAAATTAGTTCATATATAATGAATTATGCTAATTTTTTTTATTAAAGTATTTCCTGTCGAGCCACCATGACCACTTAACCGTTCATAATAGGCGAATGCTCCGCCTCCTGCTAATCCTTGGCCTTTGGGACAGAGCCTTTAAAGCAGACCTCTCCAATCCAACCAGATGTCTTTCAGTCAAAGGCTACTGAACAGCCTTCCAAGAGTTGGGTACTCAGGGATTGAAAATTCGGTCCACACACTGTTGTGGGATGTCTCTTTTTTTTTTTTTTTTTTTTTTGGAGGATTGAAAGCTGTTGAACCATAGAACCTCTAAATGCAAGTATGCTAGTCATTTGCAAGCTTTTCATAATCATTCCGATGTCTAAGCTGCTTCATTTAGCTAAACACTAGAGATGTGCTCTTTTGTTCCGAATCAAAATTTGGATGAAATTTACCGACTCGTATTTCAGAACTGCTTCTGAAATACGAATCGGTTCCGTCAGAAACGGAAACTAATCAATTCGAAACAGAATGGTATAAAACTAATTTTGTTTCTATGGATTAATTCGTTATGCCGTTTCACTCGGCACCACGTCCCTGTCCATTGGCCGTGGTGCAGAATCTGTTGTATTCAGCACCGAAGGCCATAGACAGCGCCATAGTGCGTTTCGGCAGCAGTGAAATTCCCCATAGCCAAGTAATGTTTAATCTATTCAGAGAACGCCGAACAGCGCCGACATTTCAGTGAAATTATCTGATTTTTGGTAGTTCATTCTACAGCTCTAAACAGGTGAATCCCATAGGTTTCAATGTAGAAAAAATTCCCAGTTTATGAAATATTAATTCAACCGTTTATTCTTTTTCGCTTGCAGCAAAGAGTCTCTATTTTTAGGCATTTTCCTGTCCGGAGCCCTGTGGAGCTGCTATCCATGGTGCTGAATAGGTTTCAGCTCCAAGAATAGGTACTGTCATTGGTGCTGAATAGGGTTCAGCACCAAAGGCAGGGGACTAGGTATCTTTTTCTTTTACCGTAACCGGAGTAATTCATCAGTTTCACTTAAAGAAATAACTAATAAAAACAAAATCCAAATTGATCCGCAAAACAAATCGCCAATAAAAATGAAATGACGAATCCATAGGAATTAGATTGTCCGAACTAATGAAGCGATCCGAAATACGAATCATGGTGACATAACAAACGCACTGAAATGAATTGAAAAACTGAACGAATCGATCCGAAACAAAACTATTTTTTTTCGTTGTACACATGTCTACTAAACAGCCACAGGCAGAACAGCCAAATGGGCCACGGTGTAGAACAAAAGGTAAATTTATATGGCTGTAGACAAAAGATGAATGGTAAGGGTGCTCAGCAGGGGTTAATAATCACCCCTTTCTTTCTTATAATCAAACTGATCCACATGTGGTTATATCAGTGTCCACTGCCTAAATGGTATGCATTTTTTTTATATATACTGATATTTAAATTGGGAGTAGATTTTATCCAGGCATTATGAAGTGTTTAAATTGTACAGTTTATAATGACCACCGGGTTTGTTTCTTGGTATGTTCTTTCACCAAAGTGTTTCCTTAGTATATCCTCCCGTTCTTGAGGTTTCATTTTCTTTTGGTGATCAGTGTTTCAGTTCTTGAAATATTCTAAATTTAAATTTTTACTACCAAATGTCTCCTCTAGATACCAGACGATAATAGTCTGTCGTACTTGCAGCAGCCTAATGAAGACAGCCTAGAGATGAAAACGCCTTCATCTATAATTTTGAACAGAGACGATTCAAACTTAACCGCCAAGAAAAGGGAAGGTTAGTAGTACAAATGTGTGTAAAATAACTCACTGCATATACATTACACTAGCTTTATACCAGACATGCGTGCCTTTATATCATTATAATAAATAAGACACTTGTTTGCTGCAATTTCTTGGTTGTGTCAACAGTAGGGCTGGAAGAACTAATTGATTAATCAATAATGAAAATAGTTGTCAACTAATCGGCTTTTGATTAATCGGTTTGTGTGCAGCACACACTTTTTAGACAGACTGTGTTAAACATTATAACCTCAGATTCTGCTTCGTCCTGTGCCACCACCTCAACCTGCCTGTCGCCCACTCTTTGGTCTGGAGCTGTCATTCTCTCCTTTTGGTCCGGTCCCTTTCCACAAACTCCCTCCCAAACTCAGGTCCGTTCTTTTGCCCAAACCCACTTCCTCTCACACTCGGGTCAAGTCCCTTGCCCAAACTCACTCCCACCTCCGGACCTTCCTCCCACTCAGTTTGTTAATGAAATTATTTTAAAGGGACACTAATAAGCTAAAGTGGTCAGGCTGCGTGGAGTGCCTCCCCCTTCTCACCCTGATTTTGTGGTGACATCATCATGTCTATCTGAGCGCTTATAGCTGTGTTTGGGGAGAAAGCAGACCTGGGCTTAAGCTGCGTACGCAGCACCAATCCATCACTGACCAGGTGTTTTTGTACAATGTGTGTGAAAAGTATCCAATTTGCATGTTTTTCTTTTATCTGATGAATCGATTTAATCGGCCAACTCATCGATTTATGAAAATAATCGTTAGTTGCAGCCTTTGTCAACAGTATCAAATATCTGCAAATGGCAAAATTCCCAAATTTTCCTAGTCCCGGTGACGGAAAGTTTGGATTTTAATAAGGACTCGGAGGCGAGTATTTGCAATCTCTTTATTACTCCTATAGCAGTAAAGAAGAGTGATAACAAGAACCAGAAAAAAAACATGTCAAACCCCCAACGTGGGGTAACCCTCCTCTTGGTAAGTCCAGCCCCCTAGTCTATAAACAGTCTGAGCTGGAGCAGTAACGCCCTCTTTCTTCATGCGACTGGAACCACAAGATCAAGGAACAGGGAACGATAGATCCATCCGGAAAACAGGACAATCCCGCGAGGATCCATAATCCACAGACCATCAATTAGCTGTAAGAACAGAAACACGAAGGCAGGTATTAGGAAAGGAACAACACCGAACCCTCGGTTTCCCGCCCCCCCAATCAACAGGAGGACAATCCATATCAAATCATGCGCCGCGCATAAATACAATCTCCCTGTCCGGTCTAGAACACACCCCCCTCAGGGCGGGAGAGGTGGGAAATACTCGCCTCCGAGTCCTTATTAAAATCCAAACTTTCCGTCACCGGGACTAGGAAAATTTGGGAATTTTAAGGCAGGCCTCGGAGGCTTCATATTTGCACGTTCAACGCATCAGTGCTTGTGACCAATGAGAGACCGGCTTAAAGTAAAACGTACGAAACGTAGATTCAGCGACCAATCTGCTGACTTCATAATGTCCTCCAGGCGACAACCCGCCATAAAAGCATTAGAAGCCGCAGCACTACGGATGGAATGAGCGCCGAAGCGCAAAATATCCACCCCAGCAAGATCCAACAGCCAACGAGCCCAACGAGCCAGAGTGGGTGAGCTAACAGGGTTATGAGGAACCTGGAATGAAACAAATAACGGGGATCCCGGCAAGGGATGAAGAGCCAAAGTACGATTTTCATATTCCTGAAGACAAAGAACCGGACACAACTCCGGTATCAATGGAAAATCTGGAAAAAACACAGTACGAATCGCCGTCTTTGTACGTCTCGAGACGTCGAAACAAACGCCGTCCGGTGAGAAAGAACGGACACCAAAATCCAGCGCCCTGACATCCCCGACACGCTTACAGGAGATAAGGCAAAACAAAACCAACAGTTTAGCCGACAACTGGCGCAGTGACAATGAGGCATTACACGGCCATGCGCGAAGAAAAGTCACTACCAGAGTCACGTCCCACGTAGAGGAATAGCGGGGTGTCGGGGGGCGAGACAGACGCACTCCTTTTAAGAAGACGCCAAACCAGAGGGTGTCTACCCAGGGGGGAGTTATCAAAACCCAGGTGGCCCGCCAACAAAGCCGACCGGTACACATTTATGGTACGAAAAGCCAATCCCGAGTCAAACAAAGAGGACAGGAAATCCAGAACCGAATTTAGAGGGGCAGAAGTGGAATCTTCACCCCTTTGCAAACACCAGCCGTGCCAAGCTGCCCAGGCAGAGCGATAGGCCCCTCTCGTGCCTGGAGCCCAAGCGTGCTGGAGTAACTCCTCCAGTTCTTGGCGAAATGCCTGTGGCCCGCCATGAGAACCGGAAATCAACCAGACCACAAGGGACAATCGACCTTCCCGCAACAGTGGGTGAGGGAGGCCGTCTGTTCCAGTCAGTAGGGACGGCGAGGTTGGGATCCGCCTGGGCGGGGTCAGGGAGTACTTCAACAGAAGGGGAAACCACGGTTGGGACCGCCAGAACGGTGTCACTAAAACCAACTCCGACCCGGTGTCGCAGAGACGCCTCAAAACACGTAACAATAGTTGAAACGGAGGGAAGGCGTAAAGACGGCCCTCCGGCCACACCTGAGCGAAGGCGTCCGTGCCTTCTGCTTCCGGATCTGGACACCAACTGTAAAAACTCGGTAACTGCCGATTTCAGTCTGGAAGCAAACAGATCCATCTGGAGAGGACCCCACAGCCCGTTGACGGTGGCAAACACCGATGGCGCCAGGCGCCAATCCCCCGAGTCGTCAGATGGCGAGAATTCCAGTCCGCCACTGTGTTGGCGAGACCTGGAAGATACTGAGCCACCACAAACAGACCGCGGGGAAGACAAAAATCCCACAGCTCGACAGCTGCCGACGTCAGAGCCACTGAACGAGCCCCCCCTAGGGCATTGATATATCGGACAGCCGATAGGTTATCCAGTTTCAGGAGGATACAGCGGTGATCGGTCCCCCTGGAGAAACATTTCAGGGCAAAAAACACCGCCATAAGTTCCAGAACATTGATGTGGAGGCGTAACTCCTGGATCGACCAACCACCGCCTGTCTCCATCTCGGCGCAACGTGCCCCCCAACCCGAACGACTCGCGTCGGATTCTATGGTCAACGACGGTACGGGGAATCGCACTGGGCGAGAATTCCACCGAGACCAGTCCGTTAGCTACCATGTCAGATCCGTCTTCGCATCGTCCGAGAGGGGAACCCTGCGGGAATAATCCGCTACCGATCGGAGAGAACGGGCCTTCAATCTCTGGAGCGCCCTGTAATGTAGAGGAGCCGGCAGAATCGCCAAACGAGTCGCCGCTAGGAGACCAATCACCCTTGCCAACTCCCTCAAGGTGGGTGAATGATCCCTGAGGAGGGAGCGAACCTCCTTGCGGATGGACCAGATCTTGGGAGTAGGAACGCTCAGGGTCATAGTGTGCGAATCTAGGAGGAAACCCAGAAATTCCAGACAACGTGTGGGTATCAACAAAGACTTTTCCACATTGATCAGGAAACCCAGGTCCTGTAACAGGGAGAGTGTCCATGACAAGTGTATTTATAGGGACGCCGAGGAATCCAACATCAGTAGGATGTCGTCCAAGTAGATCACGAGTCGGACGCCCCCCGGAGGGATTCTACAACCTGTTTCATAAGCTTCATGAAGCACCACGGAGCGGATGAAAGGCCGAAAGGAAGGCACGCGAAGCGCCACATGCGGTCACGCCAAGGGAAACCCAGGAAGTCTCTGGAAGCCGGCGCCATAGGGACGGTTAGGTACACGTCTTTCAGGTCTAGTTTGACAAGCCAATCCCGTTCTTTGAGTAAATCCTTGAGGGTATGAAACCCTTCCATTTGGAAATGGCGGTAGGACACCCACAAGTTGAGTTCCCTGAGGTTTGACAGGGCGCGTCCCGCCCCCTTTTTTCGCAACGAGGAACAAATTGCTCACAAACTTGGGTGAGTCCCAAGGGACTTCCTCTATGGCCCCTTTGGATGCCATGGCCAAAACCTCGTCTTGAACTAAATGTTCCTGTTCCACGGAAAAATTGAGTGGTCGTGGTGGCGTGGATCGGTATGGAGGGATAGCCTCGAAGTCTATCTCGAACCCTCTGACCGCGTTTAAAACCCACGGGTCTGCAGTGATCAACTCCCATTTTGGAAGAAAGTGCCGAATACGGCCCCCCACCCGAACAGATGAATGAGGAACAATATATGGAAGTCTGTCGTCGAGCACGAAATTGGGTTCTGCCACCTCGGAATCCGCGGCCTCTCCAGGCCTGACCCCGGGCCGAGGATCCGTAAGCGGGGGGACAGAGTCGGTGGCATTAGAGGTACGGAAGGATCCTCTAGTAATGCCCGTAGATCCGGCGCGGCTGGCAGAGTGGCCCCTTCCTCTACCAGCCCTGTCAAACCTTTTTGGGGAACACTTTCTTAATGGCCGTCTCCACTTTATCCAGAGCGGTAAAAGCGCTGGTGTACGTGCCCATATTTTTTATAAAACCATCTCCGAAGAGAAGGCCTTGAGCCTTGGCCCCTTTTATCTTTATTGGCCATAGAAGTAAGTTGAGGATCTATCCTCAGGATCATACACTTTCGTCTCTCAGTGGCCAAAGCCGCATTAGCACCGCCCAACAGGCACAAGGAGCGTTGGATCCAGCCCGTGGCGTCATCTAAGTCCAAGGGAGTACCTTGTAAATGAGCATCCTCCACCATGTCAAGGAGGTAAATCATCGGTGGTGCAACATCCAGCACCTTGTCTTCACAGACCCTGAAAGCCATATCCACCCCTTTCTTGGGGGACCATCCCTTGTTGGTCATGAACTTTACAAAATCCTCATCTACCACCGGGGTGAGACAAGTTTTGCCCGCGGTGGTAGGGCGAGGGCATTCCGCCCTCATATTCACCCTGGTCTCTTTATCCATAGGGAGCCGCATGTGGGCATCCACCCACATCTCCACATGAGGCATCGGGGACCATGCCGTGGAGCGAGGATGTAAGACCCCTGCCGGGGAAAACATCAGGCGGCCCTGAGGATCACACACAACCTCTTTGGCAGACAGTAAAGGTGGTGGGGGCCTTTCCTCCTCGGCCAACAGGCCAACATCATGTGGAGCGTATAATTCAATAGCACCATCATCCTCCCCATGCTCGGGTTCCTCACTCTCCGAGTCAGTGTTTTTGGGGAGTCGGCCAGAACCCGTAGGTAAAGGCCTATCTTTAGAGACCGCAACTAGCGCCCCGCTGTCAGGGGCTCTCTTGTGCAAGGACACCTCGCCATCATCAGAGCAGATTTTCGGGGATGCCAGCCCCTCTTGGAGGACTATCAATGTGCTTAGTCTTAGCACGTTTCTTAAGGCTAGATGTCACCGAGCCAGAGGGTATAACCGGATCTATAGGGGGAGCAGGGCCTGCATCAGGAGCGGGGGGGGCCGCAGTAATAGAAGCCACCGCTTCATCCATGGTCCTTCTGAAGGACAGAGACAGAGTGGAGACAGCTGAGGAGAGCGACCGAGTAATGGACGCCTGTAGTGCTGCTTCCATGACTGCAAAACGGGCCGCCGTTTTTGAGCGCTTTCTCGGTGGTGGAGGAGAGGCAAAAACTTCCGAGTGATCAGAACGCCGGGAGCTCCCTGCGGAATCGGATTCCCCTGTAAGGGGAGACTTGTCGCCCCCAGATGGGTTTAAAAGGGCCATATTCTGTACAATATTCCCCAGAGAACGTACCCAATTGAAGAAGCCGGGAGATGTGATAAAGCGCGTGGACACACGCGGTCATGTGATGCCCAAGATGGGCGCCGGGATCTCGCGCTAGTCTCCCTCGATCTCGGGCGGCCTCGAGGACACCAGTGCGCAAGGACGGGGGAATCCGCGCGAGCGTCGCTGCCTGCAAGAGACAGGCACTCCAATATACAGCGAAAAGCTGTCAACCAATGGCGGGAAACTCGGGAGGGACCTATAGGTCTAGACCCGCCGAGTTTTCCCGCTGAGCGGGCGCTGACCCCCGCGGTTATAGCCGGGGTAAGTCGGCACCCGATGTGATGAGAAAAACTGAACAAAAGTCTAACTCTGAAAGGAAAAAACACATAACAGTAAAACACATAGAGGAGAAAAATTATACTTATCTTGTCCTGAACAGGAGCAGTAAAGAAAGAGGGCGTTACTGCTCCAGCTCAGACTGTTTATAGACTAGGGGGCTGGACTTACCAAGAGGAGGGTTACCCCACGTTGGGGGTTTGACATGTTTTTTTTCTGGTTCTTGTTATCAATCTTCTTTACTGCTATAGGAGTAATAAAGAAAGAGATTGCAAATATGAAGCCTCCGAGGCCTGCCTTAAAATCTCTACCACCAGAATGGAGCACCTCTATCACTACTACTGCTTTTATGTTTCGAACATTAGAAGTTAAATATTATTCAGGATTGAATCCTGTTACCTCTGTGGGGTTATTATTGTACGACCTCTGTTCAGATGACTTCCTTAACCCCTTCCATGCGGAGGACGTGCTCAGCGCGTCCTACCGCATGGCCACTTGGACGTGCTCAGCGCGTCCTCCCTTTGCAGCGGCGATCGGCCGGGATTCCGGCCGATCACGGCGGCCCCCTGGTGCGGGCTGCGTGGTAGAGTACAATCTCACCCAATCAATGCTCTTACTGTTCCAATAAGTAGAAGAGGATGTGTTGGGATTTATCTCTGCACGTGCCTACAACATGTCGAGATTGATATTCAATAAGAAACTTATACGAGACACAAATATCAATCGTTTATATTTCCTAGAAATTCTCCTAAATTCTTTTGTCTGTTTTGCTTTGAAGAATACACTAATCAATAATCAGATATAAATATATTTATTACGTATACAAAAAAGTTTCAAATCTCATATCATAAACAAAGATTTATAAACCACATATCCATCCATCAGCACATAAACACTAGCTTCCCAATATATATATATATATCTCCTGTTAGTAACTGCATATATGATTAATATCGTTTACGTTTAGTTAGTAACTATACACAAATGGTTAACATTTCTGCTTAATGAAAACCATTAACATGTATTTCCCAGCAAACCAATGTTTAACAAGCTAGATCTTGTAGAGATATATGTATCTCTCTATGCTCCGTGGATCAACAAAAGATGAGCTATCACTTATTCGATTTCTAGAATAAGTAATAAAAACTTATTTAGTGAATCCTCCCCTAACATCGAGAATTAAGCTTCTAATCTTCTGCTTTTTATATTGTAGTTATATAATTCCTTGCTTATTAATTTCAATCACAGTAATTTCCAAATTCTATATATATATATATCTTTGTATTTCATTGCAACAATTACTTTAGGATAAATCCTTTTATTTATAAAGGATTTTATCAGGAAGGATACATTGAGATTTCTCTCGTTTTCAAGAACAAATCCGATTCTTCTTCATATCTCTATCTGCAGATATAGAAATATTTTGAAGACTCTGGATCTGTTGCAAGAAATACTCCAGATATATATAATTACATTCCTTAAATAGCTTTCATACATTACCTCTCCAATCGGGATTCAATGAGTTACAGCCTTTGAATATTCTTTATGTAATATATTGTTTTTGGAATATGTGAAAATTATCAATGTAGATATTCAATGCATGTGAGTTAGAGATGTGGACCTGATTAAATTATATGAAATATGGTGTTGGAATGATCTGCATTCTGAATCGATGCATGATCGTGTCTTGGTATGATCTGAAGTGCATGGTGTCCTGGGATGGTCTGCTTTAATTGTAACGAACAGTGCAGCTCCAATTAGTCAATTTGACGTCACTGACAATCTACCCCTTTCATTTAAATATTATTCTCTATATTAAATATTTACTATACCTCTAGAGGGCAGTGTTGCACTTACAATTAATTCCACATTTGAATTTTAATATAGCTTATCTCAGGTCAAAAGATCAATCTGACTTAACAAAGACCCTATATTCAGTCGTAGACTTTGGGTCTCTCCTGTCAAAAATTAAATATCTCCTCTCAAAATTTTTACTAAGTAAATTCCTTTCTAGTTAAAATCAACAGAATCTATTCTTCAGTAATTATACTATTTACCAGTTATACTCTACAAATATTTATTGGAGCATCTATTTTCTACTGTAATACATATTGATTATAAGAATATATTTCGTGAATATTTTTATACAATTGCATAGAGATTTTAAATTTGTTCCTATACCCAAAAAGAAAATCTCTTTAATTTCAAAGACTTGTTAAAACAAACCAATAAATTTAAATATGACATGTCTGGCACTTAGCTCATCATTATATCACATAAAGACATTTTATCGTCTTTTAATCATGTCTGGAATTTATAGAAACAAAACATAACTCTTAAGATTTCACCTAGCCATGAACTATTTAAAAAAAAATCTCTGTCCATTCCTAAAACTAGGGAAAATTGAAAAAGAAAAGACTTTCCATTTAAAACAAGATGGCTACAGACATCCATTTTCATTTTTTTTCATTCTAATATACCCAACAGATGTTGCATCCGGGTACTCGGTGGTACTGTTCAGAACAGATCCTTTGTTTTCTATAAAAACATTTAATCTGTAGATTGTGTTCATGTGTTTGCTAATAAAAAAAAATGGAAAAACAGTAGCGGTGGATACAATATTTTGCCTTAGACTGCTTCCAGTATCCACAGTGGGACCTTTGGGATCCCTCACGTGTCATTGATCAGTTGATATAAACCTGGTCTGCTGCTTTTATCAATTCAGTGTTGTTTGTGGAATGGAAATTACCTCTGGTTCAGAATACCCTTTAATTCCTAAAGTTTGAAGTAGATCTAATCATTATTCTTCTGCACGGAAAAATAACTTGTTAGTCCAAATTTTTTTCAACTGAGTAAGTGAATTGCTGAATTTGTGAACTATCTAGCTGCAGTCAGGACTAGCTGTCAGCGGTCAGATACGCTATCGGTTAAATCCATGGCAGCTGCCAGTGCTTGTTAGCCAGTTGCTACTGTAAGAAATGAATACATATGCGTGGGGTGTAGGGGGAGGCAACTACATGTTCCCTTTCCTCAATTTTATTAATTGCAACCACATATGGATGGGCCCACTCCTTGGCTAAGCTCTCTTCTTCAACACATGGTGTGTAGACAACTGCCTGTACCTCATCCACAGCACAGGGATGTGGCTGCTTTTTCAACCCAGCATTTCTGGGATCGTGGCAGTGATGTCCCACAATCTGTGCTATATCGGACGGAAGTCAAGGGTGTTATGGGTGTCATTATGACACTATATGCATTTATTAACTTTTTTATAATTGTGGCTGCCTAGCAAGAACATGCTACCACTTATAACACCACATGGTTCATTAAGTTCATGCAGCGGTTCGGCGTGACATTGTTTGCCAGAGCAGGCGAAATAATGCACAGGTCTACTAAACCTACCTGAAAAGTTTTGAGATTGGCAAGCTTATTTCATATACTGCAGTCTAGTGATGATGTAATACGCAATTGGCACACACTTTTCCCCTGTGTACATTTCTCTATATCTGGAGTAGAAAGAATTCAGTTTTGCGTGTTTTTTGTTTTGCAGAGCTGATGGATGATACAACTGATCGGTTTAATCCACAAGATAAGCAGCCAGAGCCACACATTCTAACCAAAAATACCAGACAGCAGTCAGATCCCCCCAAACCAGCTAGTGTTGAATCTGAATGGAAATGGAAATTTCCCGAAACACCTAATGATATTTTCCGAACAGAGGTAATTTTTTTATTTATTATATATGCAGGTCCTAAAGCTATACATGATAAAGTGCTTATTTTGTCTGACACTCAGTATAAATTGCTTATTTAATTATTGTAAACGGTCTGTTTTTCATACTTAGAAACCAAACGACTTCTTTACATGCCTGTGTAACTTTATGGTTAAATAGTTGTGTAATGTACCCATTGTTTGAGGAATTGTTCCACCTGACCTTTTTTTTTTCTTTTTTACAGGGTAAACGTATGAGTACTGAGCCCGGACGGGTACCTCGACGAGTTTCTCCAGTAGGCACAGCTTTTAAGAAGTCTGATCCAGTCTATGTTTGTGGGACGCCAATACACAAACCACAAGAGGATTATATGAATTGGTAACGTTCTAACCGTTTAGTGCCTATGGTGCTTTATCACACCAGCATAATTTTGACGATAAAGATGAATACTAAAAGTAAAACACATCCAGGCGTTATCATTAGGGATGAGCCGAACACTCCCCGAGTTCGGTTCGAGCCCGAACCCGAACTTCCCATTTGTTCGGGACCGAACCCGAACCCCATGCAAGTCAATGGGGCTGAAAATTCGGTTTTTTTAGAGTGCCCTCCAAGAGGGCATATATGCTACATATTTGCCATAAAAGGTGTATGGGGGTCCGGGTAGTGCCCTGGGGGACAGGAAACAAGGACAAAAAGTTTAAAAAAAAAAACGTTTTTAACCCCTTCCCGACCGCGGACGTACCATGTACGTCATTGCAGCGGGTCTCTCTTAGACCCGCTGACGTACATGGTACGTCCTGGGGTTTTTTGAGCGCTGGAAGCGATCGGATCGCTTCCAGCAGCTCAAACGCCATTGCAGGATGCCTGGGAGTCCAGGCATCCGTGCAATGGCCGTTAGAAGTGCCGGGGCACCATGTGATCGCTCCCCGGGAGCGATCTACATCCGGTTTTACCGGAGAGGTGCCCGGCACTAAGAGAGAGCGCTGGAAGCGATCGGATCGCTTCCAGCAGCTCAAACCACATTGCAGGATGCCTGGGAGTCCAGGCATCCGTGCAATGGCGGTGAGAAGTGCCGGGGCACCATGTGATCGCTCCCCGGGAGCGATCTACATCCGGTTTCACCGGAGAGGTGCCCGGCACTTCTAAAGAGCGCTGGAAGCGATCGGTATCGCTTCCAGCTGCTCTGTGTATATTGCAGGGATGCCTCGACATCGAGGCATCCCTGCAATATGCTTACCTGCCGCCGGTCCGCTAAGTGATCGCTCCCCCCGAGCGATCACTTCCGGTAGCGGCAGGAAGTACTGAGTGCCACGAGGTATCGTGGCACTCAGTACAAAAAGATCACATGAGTGATCAGGTGCTCTGCTGGGTGCCTCGAGGGATCAAGGCACCCAGCAGAGTAAAAAAAGTGTAAAGAAAGTGTAAAAAAATAAAATAAAATAAATAAAAATGAATAAAAGAAAAGAAAAGTGACAGCCAAGATGGCGCTGCCCTTCTAAGGGCAGGGTCATCTTGGGGCTGAGTGGGATGTTCCTAGCCTGCCTCATCAGAGAGGCAGGCTAGCAACATCCAATAGAAGTTAGAAAAAATCAAAATAAAAATTCTAATTTGTCAGGTCAGGTCAATATTTTGTAAATATTGGCTCTGACCTCTGTGATTCTCCCTCCCTCTCCTCACTTGTGTTTTGGTGAGCGAGAGAGAGAGATCAGATTTGACAGGTTAGAGATTTTAGTGAGATTTAGTGAGATTAGAAAAATTGAGGCAGATTTAGAGAGATTTTAGTGAGATTAGAAAAATTTAGGCAGATTTAGAGAGATTTTAGGGAGATTTAGAAGAATTGAGGCAGGTTTAGAGTGATTTAGAGAGATTTAGGTGTTTTTTGTATTTTCTTGTAAAACCCAACGGTTCTTCTAAGAACCAACAATCCGCTTATTATATATAATAATTATAAAATTTTATAATCTATTATATATAATGTCTGAGAGGGTGTACAGCGCCGAGGAGGCATATGCCATCCTGGCATCAGAATCTGAGGCATCTGCGTCAGACTCTGACCCTGATTTTGACCCCGCCAACTGCTCAGAGACGTCGCTAGATACATCAGCCAGCGTAGATAATGTATCTAGTGATGTTTCTGATGCAGATCCTGGGTCACCACCTGCCAGCAGGAGACGCACAGCTCCAGCTGAGGAGTGGGTAGTGCCTCATCGCCAGAGGCCAGATATCCCTCCTTTCACGGCAAATCCTGGCATCAATATTGATGTTGCAGGATTTACCGCCACACAGTTTTTGCAGGTGTTTATGGGGGATGATTTGTTGGGCCACATCGTGGCCCAATCAAATCTGTATGCCCATCAGCATTGTGCTGCGAAGCCAGACTCCTACTTGGCAAGGCAGCAATGGACCCCGCTAGATGTGCCAGAATTTCTGAAATTCTGGGCACTTACTATGCTGATGGGCATCATAAAGAAGCCCTCAATTCGCTCCTACTGGAGCAGTAGCCCCATCTGCTCTACCCCCATTTACCCCCAATCAATGTCACGTAGAAGGTATGAAAACATTTTGCGTTTCATGCACTTCAGTGACAACAGCCTGTGCCCTCCTAGAGAGCATCCCCATTTTGACAGGCTGTATAAAATCCGTCCCCTGATTACCCACTTCGCCGCCAGGTTTGCAGAGGCTTATACACCTGGAAGGAATATCTGCGTGGATGAATCCCTAATGAAATACAAGGGAAGGCTGGGATTCAAGCAGTATATTCCTTCCAAACGCTCCAGGTATGGAGTGAAGGTGTATAAGCTCTGTGACAGCGAGAGTGGGTATACTCAGGCCTTCCGGGTGTACGAGGGAAAGGATAGTAGCCTTGACCCTCCAGGTTGCCCAGAACACATGGGAACCAGTGGCAAGATTGTGTGGGACCTACTTTTTCCCCTGATGAACAAAGGGTACCACTTGTATGTTGATAATTTTTATACAAGTGTCCCTTTGTTCAAGCTGCTGTATTGCTTTGATACAGCAGCATGCGGTACTGTTCGCAAGAACCGCGTAGGTTTCCCAGCACAGCTTGTCCGCACCCGGCTAAAAAGGGGGGAGACCTCAGCTCTGCGCCAAGAGGAGCTGTTGGCGGTCAAGTACAGAGACAAGAAGGATGTATACCTTCTATCCACCATCCACACTGAGAGGTCTGTGGAGGTCTCTGTACGTGGCAGAGCTGAGCGCATCAGGAAACCAGTGTGCATCAAAGCCTATAACCGGCATATGGGTGGGGTTGATCTGGCAGATCAGCTGCTCCAGCCCTACCAGATTATGCGGAAGTCAAGGGCCTGGTACAAAAAGGTTGCAATTTACCTGATGCAAATTGCAACCCACAATGCCTTTTTGCTCTGCAAAAAGGCAAACCCCGGAGTGACGCTGTCCTTTTTACAGTTTCAGCTCCAGGTCATTTCGGGGCTTTTGTACCAGGATGCACCTGCTCCCCGGGCGGTGATGGGGGACAGAGTTGGGGCTACGCATTTTATTTATAAAATCCCCCCTACTGAGGGCAAACAGAACCCCAAAAAAGGTGCAGGGTGTGTTTCAAGAGGGGGCAGAGGAGAGACACAATCTTTTACTGCCCAGAATGCCCTGGACAACCCGGTCTGTGTCTTGGGGACTGTTTCAAGATATATCACACTGTGCGTGATCTGTGATTTTTTTTTTTCCTTTCTATTTTTTCTCACACTCCAGTTAGTTCAGTTTAGTTTTTTTTTTTCTTTTACTGCTCCAGACTTTTACATTTTATTCGTACCATTTTATGTTCTACAATTGGTGCTGTATTTTGCCAAAATCTTTGCACACCTATGCATGGGGGGCATGGGTGTACTCAGGAGACCTTGCAGAAAACAACCTGGAGAGTTTTCATGCAGTAACAAACAACCGTGTCTCCTAAATCACAGTCCAAATCTAATGTGGGCGTAAAAATAAAAAATTGAAAAATTACCGCCACACACCTTCTCAAATGTTTTGGGCTAAAACCGTTGCATCCATGGCATCAAAGCACTCCATATGCAATACCTTGGGGTGTCAACATAACAAATATAAACAATTTTCTGGCAATAATTCAAACTGGGGTATGCGGTAGACCCAAAACCAAAGATAGGCCTAGCTGAAGAAATAATCTCAATTTCAACTCTAATGACAAAGTCATAAAAATTGTATTTGAACCTTCCCAAAATCCTGGCAAACCTATGCATGGGGGGCATGGGTGTACTCAGGAGACCTTGCAGAAAACAACCTGGAGAGTTTTCATGCAGTAACAAACAACCGTGTCTCCTGAATCACAGTCCAAAACTGATGTGGGTGTAAAAATCTGAAAATTGAAAAATTACACCACACACCTTCTCAAATGTTTTGGGCTAAAACCGTTGCATCCATGGCATCAAAGCACTCCATATGCAATACCTTGGGGTGTCAACATAACAAATATAAACAATTTTCTGGCAATAATTCAAACTGGGGTATGCGGTAGACCCAAAACCAAAGATAGGCCTAGCTGAAGAAATAATCTCAATTTCAACTCTAATGACAAAGTCATAAAAATTGTATTTGAACCTTCCCAAAATCCTGGCAAACCTATGCATGGGGGGCATGGGTGTACTCAGGAGACCTTGCAGAAAACAACCTGGAGAGTTTTCATGCAGTAACAAACAACCGTGTCTCCTGAATCACAGTCCAAAACTGATGTGGGTGTAAAAATCTGAAAATTGAAAAATTACACCACACACCTTCTCAAATGTTTTGGGCTAAAACCGTTGCATCCATGGCATCAAAGCACTCCATATGCAATACCTTGGGGTGTCAACATAACAAATATAAACAATTTTCTGGCAATAATTCTAACTGGGGTATGCGGTAGACCCAAAACCAAAGATAGGCCTAGCTGAAGAAATAATCTCAATTTCAACTCTAATGACAAAGTCATAAAAATTGTATTTGAACCTTCCCAAAATCCTGGCAAACCTATGCATGGGGGGCATGGGTGTACTCAGGAGACCTTGCAGAAAACAACCTGGAGAGTTTTCATGCAGTAACAAACAACAGTGTCTCCTAAATCACAGTCCAAAACTGATGTGGGTGTGAAAATGAAAAATGACCACCAAACTGTATCCAATTTGTTTGGAGCAAACGGATGCATCCATAGCATAAAAACACTCCATTTACAATACTTTGGGGTGTTAGCTTACCAAATATATGCACGTTCATAAAACTGGGGTATGTAAAAAGGCCCCTAAAAAGAAGATAAGCAAAGAAGATACTGTATGTCAAATTAGAAAATTGACAAGCACATGTCAAAGATTGGCGTAGCACCCCAAAAACAGAACAAATCTATATATGGGTGGTATCAATTTACTCAGAAGATGTTGCTGAACATATTTTGGGGTGTTTTTTGGCAGTAACCCATAACTGGATTTGACAATTCATGCCTAAAGTACAATGTGTGTGAAAAAATAACACAAAAAGTGACTACCTGAAAGTTTGACATAGAGCTAGTGCATGGAAAGTGTTAAAATACAACTCTTTGAAGCACCCCAGGGTGTGCCCTTTCTAAAAATATATGGTTTGATGGGGGTAAATTACTTTGGCCGGCTTCAAAAATGTCCCAAATAGGACATGGGTGCATGATGACGAAATGTGAAAATTCCAAGTTGGAAAACTGAAATGCGCACCCCCAAATAAGGCCTATTAGCCCCCAAATGACCCGACATACCTATACATGGGTGGTATCAATTTACTCAGAAGATGTTGCTGAACATATTTTGGGGTGTTTTTTGGCAGTAACCCATAACTGGATTTGACAATTCATGCCTAAAGTACAATGTGTGTGAAAAAATAACACAAAAAGTGACTACCTGAAAGTTTGACATAGAGCTAGTGCATGGAAAGTGTTAAAATACAACTCTTTGAAGCACCCCAGGGTGTGCCCTTTCTAAAAATATATGGTTTGATGGGGGTAAATTACTTTGGCCGGCTTCAAAAATGTCCCAAATAGGACATGGGTGCATGATGACGAAATGTGAAAATTCCAAGTTGGAAAACTGAAATGCGCACCCCCAAATAAGGCCTATTAGCCCCCAAATGACCCGACATACCTATACATGGGTGGTATCAATTTACTCAGAAGATGTTGCTGAACATATTTTGGGGTGTTTTTTGGCAGTAACCCATAACTGGATTTGACAATTCATGCCTAAAGTACAATGTGTGTGAAAAAATAACACAAAAAGTGACTACCTGAAAGTTTGACATAGAGCTAGTGCATGGAAAGTGTTAAAATACAACTCTTTGAAGCACCCCAGGGTGTGCCCTTTCTAAAAATATATGGTTTGATGGGGGTAAATTACTTTGGCCGGCTTCAAAAATGTCCCAAATAGGACATGGGTGCATGATGACGAAATGTGAAAATTCCAAGTTGGAAAACTGAAATGCGCACCCCCAAATAAGGCCTATTAGCCCCCAAATGACCCGACATACCTATACATGGGTGGTATCAATTTACTCAGAAGATGTTGCTGAACATATTTTGGGGTGCTTTTTGGCAGTAAACCTTAAAGTTCACAGTACATGTATTCTTAAATTGCGTTCAAAAAAAAAAAATCACCAAATTTTTTTTTTTCCTCAAACTTTGGCATAGATTTGTGGTAAAATGGTTTGCATGGAAAGAGTCAAAATACCCCAAGTTTAATACCTTGATTTGTGTACTTTAAAAAAATATGTATATGTTGAGGGTTATTCAGGAATTAGTGACAGATATCAGTGTTACAATGTCACTAGCACTAGTTTTGAAAATAAACTCTTTGGAAATGGCAAAGTGCTACTTGCACTTATTGTTGCATAAAATAAGGAAAAAAGCGAGGAATATGTAAACATTGGGTATTGCTAAACTCAGTACTAAATTTAGAAACTACCAAGGAATTAATTTTTTTTGACGGTTGTTGATAAGAAATTTTGGGGGTCAAAGTTCGAAAAAGTGGTGTTTTTTTCAATTTTTGTGTCATATTTCACAATATTTTTTATAGTAAATTATATGAAATGATGAAAAAAATGGTATTTTTATAAAGTCCATTTAGTGACGAGAAAAACAGTGTAAAATATGTGTGGGTTACATAAACGAGTAAGAGGAAAATTTGACGTAAACACTAAGAGCGCAGAAACGTAAAAACAGCAGCGGTCACGAACGGACGGATTTGTGTAAAACCGCCCGGTCACTAAGGGGTTAAAGGGACAGTGAGTTTTCCATGAAATAAGGGTTAAAAATAAAACCCAAAAATTCCTTCAAATATTGTGCCTAGGAGGTCCCCATAACCTGCCCGTGAAGTGGCGGATTTCTAGGATGTATAGAAACACAAAAAAATGACGTTTCATATGACAGTAAATGCTTTTCCTTTAATCTATCCATAAACAACTGCTTGGGGCGGCAGCCTGTATGAAAAGACATTTTAGGATGCGCAGAAAAAGTTTAGTGATTTTTTTTTTTTTTTTTTTTTTTTTTTGGGCTAAATTATTGTGAAAGTTATGCAGGCTTTGGATGAAAGTAACAATAGGTGCTTTAAAATTGGGCTTTTAGCGTCGGCAACAGTGCTGTCACACCGTAACCCCTCTGAGGATATGAATCTTATACAGGCGTCAGTGGCAGTGCACCCAAAAATTGTGCATTTAGTGCCAGGCATGCAAGTACTATCATACAGTAACCCCTCTGTGGTATTGTGGAAGAATGCAGGGGTGGACCATGTGGTCCTATATTGAAAAGTTTTTGATCTGGTAATGGGCGTCAGTGCACCCAGATATTGTGCCTTTAATGCCAGGCCAGCAAGTATCATCATACAGTAACCCCTCTGTGGTATTGTGGAAGAGTGCAGAGTTGGACCCTGCGGTTCAAAAAAATAAAATTATAAATCTGGCACAGGCGTCAGTGCAGCCAAATATTGTGCCTTTCATGGCAGCAAGTGCTTTCACACCGTAACCCTTTTGTGGTATTGTGGAAGAGTTCAGTGCTGGAGGTTTTGTGAATGCAGAAGAGGACATCCCCTATCTATTCCATTACTTCAGCATCAGGGGATTGATAGCTGCTGATCCAGGACTGACTAATTTTTATAAATGTCAGCCGGTCTACAGAGTCGGTGGACAGACGCACTCTTTTGTCTGTGACAAAACCTCCAGCGGCACTGAACGTCCTTTCAGAAAGCACGCTGGATGAAGGGCAACCTAGTAGCTGCATAGCATATTGGCCAAGTTCTGGCCAGTGATCCAATCTCAACACCCAGTAAGCCAGTGGATCATCTGCTGGAAAGGTATCCAGGTCTGCCCTTGCCCCTAGGTAGTCCTGCACCATATGGTGAAGACGCTGGCAATGGGTGCCTACATTTGACGTCCTTGGGCGTCGTGGACTAAAAAAATTTAAAAAAGCATCAGTCAAGCGGCCCTGGCCTTCACCGCTATTCCTCTGATCACCCGCAGCCTCAGAAGCACGTGTGTCAGCACTTGGTAATCTACCAGTGCCTGGAAAGGTGTTACACAAGTGTCGCTTTAGAGCGTCCTTAAGTTTTTTCATCCTGTGCTCCCTCTGTGCGGGCAGGATGAGCTCTGCAACTTTCCCCTTGTATCGTGGATCAAGAAGGGTTGCCAACCAGTAATGATCCCTCTCCTTGATAGCACGAATCCTGGGGTCCTTTACCAGGCTTTGCATCATTAGGGAGCCCATGCAGCGTAGGTTGGAGGTGGCATTAGCTTCCGAGTCTTCCTGGTCAGTGAGGATGACCGTATCGTGCACTTCCTCCTCCCAGCCACGCACTAGCCCTTCTGTTTCTGGGCACACAAAACCCTCCCTTGAGGAATCCCCACCTTCAATGCCCCCACTACTTAAATTGTCCTCCTCATCCTCCTCCTGTCTGATCTGAGTAGGACCCGCTGGAATGCTGTCTGCGGAAAGACTGGGGCCTTGAGAGCTAGGGAAGGCCTCCTCTTCCTTCCGCTGCTCTGCCTCTAGAGCCACATTTATAATTCCCCGCAGACTGTGCTCCAGCAGGAACACTAAAGGAATTGTGTCACTGATGCATGCACTGTCCCTGCTCACCATCCTCGTTGCCTCCTCAAATGGTGACAGTACAGTGCATGCATCCTTGATCATCAGCCACTGCGGGGGGGAACCAAGTTGACCTGAACCTGTCCTTGTGCCATACTCACACAGATACTCGTTGATGGCCCTCTGCTGCTTGTGCAGACGCTGCAGCATTGCTAATGTCGAGTTCCACCTGGTGGGCATGTCACAGATCAGACGGTTTGTGGGAAGGTGGAATTCTCTTTGAATTTGTGCCAGGCGAATGCTTGCTGGGAATGACCGTCTGAAGTGGCTGCAGACTTTTCTGGCCTGGATGAGAAGCTCTGGCAGCCCTGGGTACTTGGTTAGGAGACGCTGTACCACCAGATTTAGGACGTGTGCTAGGCATGGTACATGCGTCAATTTACCCTTGCGTAGGGCGGAGAGAAGGTTGCTGCCGTTATCGCAGACGATCATTCCCAGCTCAAGCTGGTGTGGTGTTAACCATCTCTGCACCTGCCCCTGCAGAGCTGACAAAATTTCTGACCCGGTGTGGCTCCTGTCCCCTAAACAATCCAGCTCAAGCACAGTATGGCATCTTTTTGCTTGAGCCATTGCGTAGACCCTGTCAGGCGTCGGTTTAACTGCCACTTCGCCAGAGACAGAGAAGGAGGAAGAGGTGGTGGTGGTGGTGGAGCAGACAGACCTCATACAAGCAGCTTTCTGGAGGCGTGGTGGATGAACAAGCTCCAGCACAGAGCCCTGTCTTGGATCCCTCCCAGCTGCAATCAGAGTTACCCAGTGTGCCGTGAAGGAAATGTAACGACCCTGTCCATGCTTGCTGGACCACGTGTCTAAAGTCACATGCACCTTGTTGCTGACTGCCTTTCCCAATGACTGGATAACATTGTCTTCCACGTGCTGGTATAGTGCTGGAATGGCCTTGTGTGAAAAGTAATGGCGTTTTGGAACCTGCCACTGTGGTACAGCACATTCAGCAAATTCACGGAAGGGAACAGAGTCCACCAGCTGGAAAGGTAGCAGCTGCAATGCGAGTAATTTTGCTATGCTGGCATTTAGACGCTGTGCTTGGGGATGGTTGGGACTATATTTTTTCTTTCGCTGCAACAGCTGCGGCAATGTAATCTGACTGCGTAAATCTTCAGCTACTGGGATGATGTCACATTGTGAGGAAGGACCTGCTGGTACATCCATTACTGTAGCATCATCCCTGTTGGTGGAGGTTGTAGGCAATGACATGGCAGGACATACAGTGTGGGTAGAGACAGATGAGGAGGAGGAGGACCTACGCAAAGTTTTGCGCCAACGGGATGTGTGGCACTTGTTCATATGTCGCCTCAAGCACGTGGTACCCAAGTGTCCGGTGTTTATCCCACGCGTCAGCCTCATCTGACATAGATTACAAATAGCAGCGGTGGGGTCTGCTGCACATTTCTTAAAGAACTCCCAGACAGCAGAGTTCCTGCATGTGTTCTTTGAGACAACAGCGCTCTGCACTGGAGCAGCTCTGACATGTGATGCCTTGGACTGGCTAGTGCTACGGTTGGTCACAGAGGATGTTGTGCCTCGTGTTTGCTGAGCCTCCTCCTCCTCCTCCCCCTCCTCCTCACTTGATTCCTCAGTTCGATCTGGCACCCAGGTGGAGTCAGTGACCTCATCATCAATGTCATCTTCACCCCCTTTCTCCTCGTCACTGGAGCCAACTTGGCAGTATGCTGCAGCTGCTGGGGCAACATGAGTGCCAGTTATTTGTGTGTCATCACTGGCACCCCCTTCCTCTAGGTTGATTATACTCCCTTCCTCAACCTCAGAGATTGAATCAGAGCACTGTACTTGCTGCGCATCCTCAAGCAGCATGTCACTCTCATTGTAGTCAAACAATTCAGCTGACTCCTCCGTGTGTGATAGCGAGGCTACGGCAGAAGTAGCTGTGGACATGGAGGCTGCATTAGATGCTTTGGCAGCTGAGGTGGACTGTAAAGCACTAGAAGCCTGGCTGGCAGAGGACTCGGAGGATGAGGATGGCCTGGTTAGCCAATCCACAAAGTCCTCTGTATGTTGCTACTGCTTAAGAAGACGGCCAGCACCAGTTAGAAAGGACAAGCGTGCCCCTTCAGAGGATGCACCACGTCCACCACGACCAGAGGCACAGCCTCCCGACACAGGGGCTGCTTGCCCTCTTATCTGTGTCTGGGAGCGTCTGTCTGTCCTTTTTGTTCTTTCAGACATGGGGAGTGATATATAGATTAATATATACAGAACTCTGATTCAACTCTGATTCAACTCTGGTATAAAGATTTAAAGAACTCTGGTATAACTCAGTGAGACACACTGATAGCTGGCAGCCAGTGACGAGACACAGATCACCTCAATTCACAAATGTTTTAAAGAAATTAGTGAGCCCCAAAAAAACTTGCTGGCTGTGTGACGAGACACAGAAGATCACCTCAATTCACAAATGGTTTAAATAAATTAGTGAGCCCCAAAATACAGCGTGGTACTGGTTGTGTGACGAGACACAGATCACCTTAATTCACAAGTGTTTTAAAGAAATGAGTGAGCCCCAAAAAGATTTGCTGGCACAGTCACAAGACCCAGAAGATCACCTCAATTCACAAATGTTTTAAAGAAATTTGTAAACCCCCAAAAAAACTTGCTGGCACAGTGACAAGACACACATCACCTAAATTCCCTGATATTTGGTAGAAATGAGACCCCCCCCCAGACTCCCCCCAGTAGCGTGACAGACCGGCAGTAACAACACACACAACTATCTCCTTTGAAATCTCCTCTGAAATGCTTGCAGAAGCGCTGCGTGGAAACGTTATATAGTGTGCTGCTGGACTTAGCTCTGTGAGCCCATGATTGGCCAAAATTTGTCCAATCAGGACTCTGAGCGGTGATTGGCATAGTGTTGAACCAGTCTTGCACCAGACCTGTGGTCAGGTGCAAGGCTGTAGCCAATTACGAGCTTCAGGCCAGTGGGAAAATGCATTGTGGTCGAACATGCGGCGAACACCCGGAAATGTTCGGTGTTCGCGATCCACTCGAACAGGCTAAGTTCGGGTCGAACACCGAACCGTCCGAACCCGAACAGCTCATCCCTAGTTATCATACTGGGTCCACAGTGGAAGAACGTGTAGAGATTGGGATGAGTTGGAAAGAAATTGCCATGTGCGGGGACACTGTTTCATAAGATGGCATACAAGGGGGTATTAGCATATGGAGGAAAATGAAGTTGGCAGTGATGGCATAGGTGTGGCAGTACTACAAGGATAGAGAATGTGATTTGCATGTGCTTTTGATGAATTTGAAGACCTAAAATCTGTTTCAATCCATTTTGGAGATTTATTCATGAGGGATAAATGATGTTGTGATCACCGATAAACTGCCATAGTGGAAAGTAGAATTTGGTGGTTTATTATTAAACTCTTTTCGGTTGGTT
Source organism: Leptobrachium leishanense (assembly GCA_009667805.1). NCBI lineage: Eukaryota > Metazoa > Chordata > Amphibia > Anura > Megophryidae > Leptobrachium > Leptobrachium leishanense. The sequence continues at coordinate 179,234,160 of CM019066.1, forward strand.
AAACCATTCTATCTGATCATCTTTTAAATGAAAATTAGTATTCTAGCCCAAAAACGATATTCCAGGCCATATATATTAACAGGCCATGCCATTTTTCTAGGAATGCCATAATGAGTGTTTTTTTTTTTCTTCTTTCTTCCCATTTTATTGGGTTTAACCACACAGTCCTTGCACAAGGCAAAGCATCCTGCTATTGGCATGTCAATTCTAGGCACCTTAAAATCACCTTGTTAGAATGGATGTATTGCAAGCAATGTTAATGTTGACAGGAAATTTGAATTGGATTTTAGTCATCTGAATTGTTTTGGTCAACTAAATCTAGAGGAGATTTGGTAACAAATTTCAAATGTTAATTGTATTATGCATTATTTAAGCATTTCTCTAGAATTTCCAGACTACATTCATAATTTCTCTCTTACTGGATATTAGTTCTGATTTTGGTGTTCCCAAATAGTCCCTTCCTAACATTGGTGTAATTTTTATTGTCGACTAAAATGTCAATGTGTTTTTGCGATTGTTTCTGCCATCGTTACGTAGGGCAATATTACAAAGTTGGTGCTAATTTAACCAGAGCTGGTGTAAACTTAACTCCATAGACTATAATATAATACTTCTATACTTTATAATACTGCCTTTTAGTTTTAGTCTAGTTCTAGTCACAGAAATTAATTAGTTGACTAAGTCTTTGAAAATTATTAGTGAACAAAATTAACACGTATTGCAAGAACCCGATCTCTAATTCTAATTTACAATACTTTATAGCTTTCATGGAACAAAGTGCTTAAAAGCTGATATCCAATCAGATCCAAGAAATGTAATTGTACGGGTTAGTCATATCATATGGTCTTATATCATAAGTATTATAACTTTTTATAAAGCCATTTTTCAAATTCCCATTAACCTTGTGTCTTAATTTGCCCTATATGTGGGATTATTACTGCTGCTTGAGTCTCTAAGGTTTTCTGGACACATGTTTGAAAAGTACATAGACATATAAGATGTAAAATGCTGGTAGGATTTCAGCATGGGATTAAAATGGAAATTTGATTAGGAATTTGTTTATTTTCCACATATAATCAGTTATTTTATACACCTTTTTTTTTAAAAAAAAAAAAAATAATAATCCAAAAAGCAGTACTTTGTCAAAAATGACTTTCTTCATTGCCTTTTTTTTATTTTTTTTTATTACTATTAAAATTGCCATCTGAATTTGCAGTAGGTTGGCTTACCCTTCCAGTTGTTCTGAATTGCATATAGGCAATAATTATTGAGTAATTTATTTCCATTTAAGACATGCAAGAGTGTACGATTTGTGTGGTAAACTATGTTTTGTTTTTATATAGCTTTAGAACACCAGTTGTGAAAAATCCTCTCCCTTTGCCTCCATTGTCAACTCCATGTAACAATCCTTCAAGCTATCAGCAGCCACAGACACCAGCAAATGCCTTTCTTCAACCTGGAAGTTATCCGGTAAACTTTATATTGGAACGGGTTTCATTTTCTGCATCCCCTGTAATCCAGTTTTGTGTATGCATAGCTGTAGGACTGCTGCAGGGATGCTGTAAAAAAATGTAGTGTTTAGATAACAATCTAGAGTATTTGAGTTTTACAATACCCATATTCAAGTTTGATTAACAATCCATAACCCAAGGCCAGCTTTGTAGAGTTCCCCATCTTCAATTTAGAAGCAATACACTTTATATATAGACACAATGACTTAAATAGTTTTCCCTCCACATAGTATTTCCAACAATATCTTCCATCTTTATGTTAGGTATCTGCACCTCTTGCGTCAAATGACTACATTGCAGTTAAAGGACGTCTTTATGCAGTTCTAAAGCAAATTGGTACAGGCGGCTCTAGCAAGGTAAGGAATGTGGATTAGTTTTTTTTTTTTGTTTTTTTTTTAATCCAATCTAAATGGCTTGTAAATGCAAATCATATTTTTATTCTATAACATAGACTATCCTGTGTAAGTACTATTTTGAAATGTTTTATGTTGTGGTTTCCATGTACAAATAGAGCCCTATTTCAAGCCCTGAGTGCATCTCCGTTGTGAATGATCTCATTTGCTAACTCCGCAGAGTTGGCTGTGCCTTACGCTATTTTCTGAGCCAACGTTTTGACTGCAAAGTTTCAAGTCAGTGGCAATATTACAGCAGATTGCTTCCTATCTATTTAACAATGTTACATTATGTTTGTTACATAGTGAGTATTTAGAAATGTGGATGGTGTGGATGGTGTGCATATGTGCATCTTGGTTGAAAACCATTCTTGTTTAGCTATTTTGGCCTTATTTGTGTTCCTTGAAATTCTGAAGTATTGAATATTATGTTCAGAGTAGAATTCTGGATAGATTCTCTGCATTTTTTAATACTCTGCATGACATAGATAGAAGACATGGCATTTTCAGAACATCCTTCAGTTTGGTATCAAGTGTTTGTGTTTTTATTTAACTTCTTTAGTGTAGTACAATACAAATCTAATCTTACCTTGCAGGTGTTTCAAGTAATGGATGAAAAGAAGCACTTATACGCAATTAAGTTTGTGAATCTACATGAAGCCGACTGGCAGACAATTGACAGCTACCAGAATGAAATATCCCACTTAAACCGACTACAGCAACATTGTGATAAGATTATCCGGCTCTATGACTAGTATGTAACAGTTTTATCCATTCATACCGGAGTATATCCCTAAGGCTTTTACAATGTCTCATACTCTCATTCATGAGCCTACCTTAATTTCAGGCATTAATTTGGCGGAGAGATTCAAAGGTGATACTTCCCAAGATCGATATGTGCCTCCTAGATGGCAAATAATACCTGTATTTAGTAATTACTTGTGACTGTAAATGATTAATGGTCTGCTTAAAAAATAGAAGATCCTTGATCCCTCGTACATGGTACAAAAAGCCTCTGGATCCCTAATGACAATTAGGTCGCCAGAATCCTCACCCTTTTCTTCCATATACTGCTTCAAAGTAAAGAGCCTAAAATGTGACTAATCAAAGAAGGCTAAGGCAATGACTAATCTTAAATATCTTTTGAGGAAAAACTGCTGTAATGTATTTTATGTATATCATTCCTGGTTTGCTTCAGATTTATTGATGTGTGATAATGGAAATGCCACCTTTCCATCAAACCCGGTCTCTACTCTGACCAAATGTTAACAAGATATACTTAATGGATTTCCAATTGCGCCGGTAACCGCTGAATTGGCATCGGAGAATTCCACTGAACGGGGGGTGGGTTGTCTCTTATTCTCCTAATAGGAGCTTAAACCAACAAAAATGTAGTAAAAATGTGTCTAATTAAAAAGGACCTTTAAAAAAAATAATAAAAAGGTCTGTTACAAAATTAAAAAACACATTAAAATAAATACAAAAAGGTCTTTTTTAAAAAATGTTTTTGCAAACAATAAAAAGAATAAATGGTCTTTTAAAATAAAAATGTAAGATTCCATTTATTACATATCGGGTCATTTCAGTCCGATTTGGCGTTCTGTGACTAGACGAATCGATAGTTCTCTATAGGACCATTTTGGTGCTGCCGAATTGCACCGTATTTCGCTGTCAATTCACCTGTATTCAGCAAATTAACAGCTTTGTGAATAGATTAATTGCCACGAAATTGCACCTACAGTGAAAATCAGTTTGCTGCAATTCGGTGGCAATTTTTGGAGGTTAGGGAGTAAACTCCATAGTGTGAATTTGCTGTCAGCTGGCGTATAACGAGCGCTTCGGAGGTTATTCATTTAGTCTTATCTCAAAGTATTAAAAATAAAGAATACCTCAGAGCCTGGGGTTAAGGGATTTTACTTTTGCCAAAACACTAACATTAAATTACTCCTGTTCTCCAAGGTCAGTGTGATCCACCACCTTCTCTGTCCACATGTAGAAGGGAACTGGGAACAATAACAGTTCCTAGTTTCCTTCCACTCACCTTGTGCAAGCTTTGATAAGAAGCTGATGGGGTTTATCAGCTTGTACCAACTATTCCCTTCTTATTAAAGGTTAAGCCAGAATAGGGGCTGCTGTTTATATTATGGCTTGTCTGGTTTCAGAAGACCCAGCCACAGAAAAATGATTTTCTTTAAATATTTTGTACTGAAGATGAGCCTTGCACCAGGTTTTATGCGATAGCATCTGTTTCACTATAGCACATGTTCTTTGCAGTGAGATCGCTCAACAACATATTTACATGGTAATGGAATGTGGAAATATTGATCTGAATTCATGGCTGAGAAAGAAAAAGAACATTGATCCATGGGAAAGAAAAAGCTACTGGAAGAATATGCTAGAAGCTGTAAATACTATACACCAGCATGGTAAGTGGTGTACAAATATCGGGGTGATGGGCAGGAAGTTACTATAGTTTTCTGACTGCACATTAGTCTATATTATTCTGGAAAGTAGAGATGCACCAATACCATTTATTTTTTAGAACTAGCACTACCGATACTTATTGGAAAGCGGTCACATGACTTTAAATAAGTAAATTAGGATTTTGCTGAAAGCCTGTCAAATTTATGCAAATATTGAAGTGTATGGTCAGACAACCACATTTACCCACTGCTCAGGCACACACAAACACTGGCAGATTGCACTATCGGCGTTCTGCCAGGTCCCCAGGTGCCAGCATATGAAGGTGGCTCTTGCGAGATCTCAACTGGTAGCCAGTGGAGCTGTATTTCAGCCTGCACATGCCGGCTGCTGCTTGCCTGCAATGCGGCCAGGCAGAGGGGCCTTGTAGAATGCGGTTAATGCATTCTGCCAGCCCTCACATACCACCCGGCAATCCAACCCAGTATTGGCTTCTGGTATCGGAGGCATTTTCACCGATACTTGCATCTGTGCATCCCTACTGGAAAGCCATGAGAAGTGTGAACTGCAGTTCTCACCTCTTTGACGTTTATGTCAAAGAATCTGCTCTATGTTCAGATTTGGTGACTTTATATCAAATGTTGGTGATCAGTAAATCATAAAGTGACTGTTTTCAGTAGAGGAGTTTATATCAAAATCCCTGAGGTGGTTTAGTAATTGGTTAACTAATATATATTTTTTTTTTTTGTTCATCTTCTTTCTAACATTTCTTTTGGTAGTATATGTAGGGCTGCTGCGGTACAATAATGAAAAGGAGGGATCCAGGGTCGTCGTGAGAATTAATTTTTGACAGGATTTTTTTTTTTTTACTATTATAATGTCATTTTAGCTGACACTCCCATGCTGGTAGATAACGATTTTCTCTTTTAACGAATCCTAAAAGATTTAAACCTACAAAATATTTAGTAAAACTGAAAGGCCCTGTGTCTCAACTGGGAGGAGAAAATATCTCAAACTCCTGGTGGTTGCTTTTCCTAGAATATGTGTAATAAATATGACTGTAAACATAAAGCAATGTCTCCTAGGTATTGTTCACAGTGACTTGAAGCCCGCAAACTTTATTATTGTTGATGGGATGCTTAAGCTAATAGACTTTGGCATTGCAAACCAAATCCAACCAGATGTAACCAGCATTGTCAAGGATTCACAGGTAGCGTATTACTCTTATTTACTTTATACTTCACTGTTAACTATGATGTAAAATATAAAATTGTAATTCCCCTTATCTGCACAGTCTACATGCTGTAGTAAAAATGTTCTGTTGTCATTCACATCAATTTGTCTTGAGTATAGACATAAATCACTGATGTATTGTATGCACATAGACCATCACTCCCTATTCCAGTGTTTCCATACCCTGGTCAAGTACACCTAACAGGTCCGATTTTAAAGGTCACCTTGAGGAAATGCTAAACATTGCAATCACTGAGCAGCAAATCAGATCACCTGTGGTGTGCGTCACATACTGTATCTGGAAAACCTGGTGTTATTGCGTCTGGAGCACAGGTTTGGGAAGCCAGGCCCTATTCCATGAGAACCCATCTTGTCAACTAGAATTTTCACTTATTCTCCCCTAGAAATTTCATTGTTGGTTTTCTCCCCTGTGAAACTACCATGCTTAACTTTGGCATCTGTTGTGTTTACTGAATTTGCCCCTATCACTCATCGATGCTGCCAGTCTGTCACTTCCCTTCCCATCTGTCTAAGTTCCAATGGAAACGGCTAGAGTGAATACATGTTAAATGGTACAGACCTGTACCTTGCATCACTCTTTGGAAATGTATATAATCATACACTATATACTTCTAATACATGTGAAAGTTTGCTTTAAAGTTACATAAGTTTGTGTTCTGTAAAAGTATGTTGTAGATGTGGCTACGTTTTAGTTTTCAATATGGCAGTTTGACAACTTAGCACAGTAGAATGGGGTCCGATCAGTGTGTCCCCAAAAAAAATTTCTTAAGTGGACTAAATTGAGCAGTCTGTCATATTTGCTTTGAATTCTTACAATCTAACAGGAATTATTATTTTTATACTCCTAAATCCTGTTTACTTTTAGGTTGGGACAATAAATTATATGCCGCCAGAGGCAATTAAAGACACCACTTCACATGGAGAAAATGGAAAACCCAGATCGAAGGTAAATAACGACTAGTCATTTTGCTCTGTTTGCTTGGTTTATTGGGTGTATTTAATGTGTAAATCTATGGGACTAGTGAAGAGCGTGTTTACAAAACATCCATATCTGGATGGAGCTTCACATAAACAGTCCTGTTTCTTTAAGGGATAACAGATTTTTGCTTAACATGTATTAGGCTGGCTGTCCACTGGCACCATAATTGGGCGACCAATTTGGATTACAAATTGATTTGGATTGGATTACGGACAACGCCACCAGCCGATCAGGGTCGTCCACTGGAAGCATCTGTGGATGACCCAGATGGGCTGATAGACCGGCCACCAGGTGAAAAAAATAAACACTGCTGGAAGAAAATAAACTCTCTTTAAACCTCCAAAGACGGCCACCGTCCAGCTCGTGCTGAAAAGGAAAAAAAAAAAAACAATTTGCCAGTGCCAGACTGCAGTGGGTGATTAGCTTCCCTCTCTCCGTGGTGCTCTGTTTCAGAACGAGGGGGAGTAACGCTGAGGCAACTCGTTGTAAAAAAAGACTTGATTGAAGAAAGCCTTGTCTTTTTTTAAAAAGAACCAAACTTTTTGCCAAAAAAAATACAGAAAGAAATGGTTCAATAAATATTAAATAAAAAAAACAAGAATATTTTTTTCCATTGAATCCTATGGGCTTCGAACGGCAGATTTCCTATACAATCTATTTTTTCACATTTCCCCTGCACACTCCGGTTATACTATACAATGTATCTTTTACAGGTTTCCCCGAAGCACAGAAGTTTAACGATACAAATAATCTCTTTTCATGTAAACTTGTACCAAATCATCCGATTTCATCTGACCAGTCCCATGAAAATCGTAAGGATCGCACATCTGTTGTAATATCATAAAATCGTCTGTCAGTGGTCGGGGGCTGATTCACCTGCATGTTGTAGCATCGGTCGGCCGACTTAAGACGATACGATTATCGCACCATTGCAGAAATACGGTGCCAGTGCACGGCCAGCCTTATGCATACGCCTTTGCTGGGCAGTGTTCTATTTTGTCAGCTATAGGTTAGCTCTTCTGATCTCCTCTGACAGGAAAGAGTCAGTAGTGCTGTTTGCACCTCAGATCGCTGTGCCAAAGCTAGAACCATGATGCCTGCGCCCAGTTTGTATGACTGGTGCCATTTTAAAACTATAATGGGGGGTTCACTGCACAAAGAGTAGGGAAAACAAATCCTATCTGGGTATTGGGATGTCTACACTGATCCATACCTCAACATCACAGACTCTTAAAAAGGATACACTAGGGTTATGGGGGGTGGGTGAGAACTCAAACTTCAACCTCTAACCTTCCCAACATCTCATCCTCTTTGTTTTAACTTTTTGTAGTGAGCATAGTTCTTATAATTCCTTTTACATGGGAAGCCGTTCCTTGAACATTATCACCATTCCATTCCCCATGCTTGGAAGGCTGAAATCGGCATATCTTGGGCCCCTAGCGGGGTATGCGTTGGCTTGGATGGTTAGTACACAGATTGTCACTTTAATTAATCCTATTGATGCCCTGATGTAGTGATTTAATTTCACCACTATATAGAGCACATCAATGGCCAGGACAACAACGTTGTAACCTATTGGCTGTAGTTGTAACCTATTTGCAGAGCACACTTAATGAGAATTGATAATCTGGTTACAGCAGAATGGGTGTTAAGTAAAGAATGGCAATCTAAAGGGCATTCCTGTCAAAACCGTATTGGACAATCCTTGCCCTAAAGTATGGGGGGGGGGACCCTGAAATATGCTTAGAGGGTGAAGGGATGCAAAGATTTCCCAGTAGCCAAGTAATAGAAGATAAAACCTAACCTTTTACTGGTGACAAAATGCCAACACAATAAAAATGCTACAAGGATCACGATGGGGATCCCTCTTGGTTTAATTTTTGGTCTTAAAGGAAAATACTGACACCAAAACCAGAAGATTAGAGTGGTAGCTTCACCCTCCAGAAAATACCACTCTAATCTTCTGTTTATGGCATCCATATTTACCACAAGGATCCTGTGGTGGGGATCCCTCTTAGTTTAATTTCTGGTTTTATTTAATAAAAATTGCCTAGAAATTAACATTTGACTATTTTATCCAACACAAACAGGGTTATCCAAAGAGATCCGAATTGCTTGAGAAAGGTAACCGAACGCTGAAAATCATTGTTCGGTTACCTTTCCTGGCATTCGGGCTATCCAGAGAGCAGGCAATTCGCCAAATCCTGACGAATTGCCTGCACATACGGTGCTGTTCGGTCCCTGTTCGAGGGCAGTGAAATCCCCATGAAAAAAGCACTGCTTCGGCTATTCAGAGAACACAAACCAGCAGTGAAAGGTTCCCCTAATGCCCTGCCATTCGGTGGTTTAATACGGCAAGTTTATTCAGGAGAATCCCATAGGCTTCAATGTTAAAAATATTCCCGTTTTAATTCAATATCTAATAACCGTTCATTATAAAATTCTGCAGCAAAAAGTCTCTTTATTTATAGATTTTTTAGGATACTTTAAGCATTTTTCTGAATTTTTTAAAAAAAAATAAAAGTCCTATTTTTTTTTTTTTTTTTTCAGTTTACTTATTTTTTTGTAACAACCCTCTTTATTTATCATTCCCACCTCCTGTGAAAATTTCAGACATTTTCGCTCAGTAGTTTCTTTGCAAACAGCGTTTCATTTTCCCAGATTCATACAAATGGTTTTTCTAATTTATTCACTGCCTCCTCTACGTCACAGCTGCTTCGGCTCTGTGTGATTCGGCTCCTTTTCGGGTTTTTCGAAGGTTAATCCAGATGTTTTTGCTTGTTTTCAGCGTGCATTCGGTGAGTTTTCGTCAGGTTTGCGGCAGCTTTTCCCAGCAATTCGGGGACCCTGTGGTGCTTGCTGAATACACCGCAGGGTCACCGAAATGCAATCGGCAAAAGGAACCGAATTGAAGAGAACGAAAAGTCACCGAACGTGCGGTGACTTTTCGAATCTCTTTGGATAACCCTGTTAGTGCTGACACAAGTTGAACACATTGTTATCTGAATATATGCAGTCCTGATGACACTAGGTGGCTAACCTAAGCATTTAAAGGGGGAATCAAAGCACACTAACTGTTTCAGTTATTGCCTGGGTTATAATGCTAGAAGCCTGTGCATACAGTATATGCTATGTCACAGACTAAACCAAACTACCCCTTTCCCATCCTGGAGATAAAGCAAATGTTGTGTATTCCTTTTTGCCAGTTGTCAGAACTCCTCAGTAAATTCACACAGGGACTGAGCATACAAAGGGTTAAGAGCATCTTCTCACAAACCGTGGTTATCCACTAAGCCTCCAGGGTTTGCTGGCATTGCAAAAACCAGCTAACCTTACTGGGATTGCAGTGTCAAAATGCTGTCACTTAAAACTAAACAAGAATAGCTGCACGGCATTAGCAAGTTTAGCTGGTTTTTGCAACACCGGCACTTAGTGGATAACTCCCTAAGATAAACTCAGTTAAACTGCTTTGAGTTCGCATACCTTTCTAAGGTTATACTTTAAGAACACAAAAGCACTTTGGCAGGAACTGTGTAATAAAAGTCATTTTACAATCTTCCATTTTGTTTATAACTAGTGCACTTTATTCTTTATATACAGTTTATTTGCCAAATGCTGTTGCTTTGGTTCCTGTAGCAACAATGGCAAAGGAAATGGTCTAGATTTAATTTCCAGTTTTTGCCACTTCAGTCACTGATCTCTGCTAAGCTAAAGTATCAAAGCTGAAAGTTCTTAGAACGATTGTATCACTATACCACTATATGTGTTTCATTGAGACTGGATCCATGCCATTAAAACGTCAACTGTTCTTTCCAACTGTCTGGTGTGAGCAATAAGTTGTTGTTTTTTTTTTTTCTTTATCAATATTCTTTTTTAAAACAAAATATAAATTCCTTTTGATTCATATATTCTTTGTGCTGTGACATCATGGAAATCATGCATTTGCGCTACATCAGAAGGATAAAGTCTCTAAACCCCAAATTGTAACGGCGTCTGACTTGATCGGCATCTGCAGACCAACCTCCTCTCCTAATTAACTCAAGAGCTGCCAACAAGCAAATGTTCAATTAAATGATTAGCTGTATGATCGCAAGCGTGTGTGCATGCGCAGAACCTTGTTTACCAGCAATAAATTTAATTTAAATATACAACATTTTATCTATGAACTGAATCAACAATCCAATGAAATATTGGCTAGCCATAATCATTGGGGTTTTTTTTTTCTTTTAATGTGTACAGCAAAAAAATGTCAGTCGCCATCATTAACGTGTCTGTTCATGCTTAACCTGTAAATTAGTTATTTTCAGTTAGCATATTGGTTAAACGATTACTGACCTTGACGCCAGCATGTGTGTTTGCGACTGACCCACTTTAGATTGTGTTGCTACAATAGGCTTGTGTATTTATCCTTTGTGGAGAAATAATAAAATCCTTGACTTTCACACATATAGAAACCTTGACTGTCCGGCCTCTCGGATAGCAGAAAGATCTATTAAATAGACAGAAGTGGAGCTTCCCCTATTGAAATGAGTTGACAGGTTTATGTTGAATTAAACAATCTCAAGTGGTCCAACACAGGTTGTTTGAAAACATATAGATTTCATTTTTGAGTGATTACCTCTGTGTTGGTATTGCAAAACCACCAGTTTTTCTTTTCTTTCTTACTTTATTTTACTTTGGTTTAGTCCTAGCGGCCATCTTTTGTGTCGTGACCCACAATAAATTTTATTTATACAAATGTCTACATGTCCAGATCATATTGAGCCTCAATGATCAAAAACTTGAGAAAATTGACCATTGTTTTCAGGAAACGAATATGGGCTTTCTCCCTTTTCATTTTTTTCTTAATTTAATCATAAAGGCTGATCTTTAATATAAACAACTATGCGTTTTCATAGTACGTGTGTGTCTCTGTGCATGGTTTCTTGATTGCTTGAATGTTTTCCCCCCTTTTTTTCCCCCCACATTCTATAACTTATTTTTTTATTATTTCAGCTATAATTGTGTAGCTGCTAAATGCATGGCATATGTGACTTCTTAGCCTTTTATTTACATAAAGTAGCCAAATAATCTTGCGTTGTTTATCTAGATTAGCCCCAAAGGTGATGTCTGGTCTCTGGGCTGTATATTGTACTGCATGACATATGGCAGGACTCCGTTTCAGCACATTACTAACCAGATCAGCAAACTGCATGCAATATTGGATCCAAGTTACGACATTGAAGTACCTGATATTCCAGAGAAAGACCTGCAAGATGTTCTTAGAGTAAGTTTTTTTTTTTCTTTTTCTAACTCTACCTGAAATGTATAATTACCAAATTTTCCTACTTCCTATGACGGAAAGTTTGGATTTTAATAAGGACTCGGAGGCGAGTATTTGCAATCCCTTTCTTTATTGCACCCACAGCAGTAAAGAACAGTGACAATAAAGAACAAGAAAAACATAAAACAAGCCCCCAACGTGGGGTATACTCCCAGTCTGTAAGCCCCACCCCCAAGTCTATAAATCGTCTGGGCTGGAGGAGTCACACCCTCTTTCTTCATGCGACTAACGGAACGATGCCCAGGCACAAACAGGAACCAAGTCCAAGGCGCACGTTAAGTCCACACGAAGGTCCACCCCATAGGAATTCACATGGCTGTAAAAAACACATAATACGAAGCCAAGGATTAACAAGAGCGGACAGGAAAACATCAACACCCATCCCCACTATGAGGAACACAATCAAACAAAATCATGCGCTGCGCCCCTCCACAGCAAGAACCCCAGCCGGTCGAGAACACACCCCCCCAGGGCGGGAGAGGCGGGAAATACTCGCCTCCGAGTCCTTATTAAAATCCAAACTTTCCGTCATAGGAAGTAGGAAAATTTGGTAATTTTAAGGCAGGCTCGGAGGCTTCATATTTGCACGTTCAACGCATCAGTGCCTGAGACCAATGCGAGACCGGTTTAAAGTAGAAGGTACGAAAAGTAGACTCTCGTGACCAATCTGCAGACTTCATAATGTCCTCCAGGCGGCAGCCAGCTAGGAAAGCATTAGAAGCTGCTGCGCTGCGAATAGAATGTGCACCAAAAAGAGAAACATCTACCCCAGCAAGGGCTAACAACCAACGAGCCCACCTCGCCAGCGTAGGTGAACTAACAGATTAATGCGGAGCACAAAAGGAAATAAACAGTGGAGAAACAGGGAGTGAACGAAAAGCCAAAGTGCGACTCTCATACTCCCGAAGGCAAAGTACAGGGCATAAATCCGGGACCCCCGGGTATGCCGGAAAAAACACTGTACATATTGCAGTCTTAGTCCGCCTGGACACATCAAAACAAACCCTTCCTGGGGAACACCTTTTTTATGGCCGTTTCAACCTTATCCAGGGCGGTAAAGGCGCTGGTGTAGGTACCCATATTTTTGATGAAACCGTCACCAAAATGCAAACCTTTAGCCGATGCACCCTTGTCTCTAGTGGCCATGGCTGTAAGTTGAGGGTCCATCCTCAGAATCATTGACTGGCGTCGTTCAGCGGCCAATGCTGCATTCGTGCCCCCCCAGCAAGCACAACGAGCGTTGAATCCAACCCGTGGTATCGTCTAAATCCAAGGGGGTATCGTGTAACCGGGCATCCTCCACCATATCAAGCAGGTAGATTAATGGGGAGGCCACATCGAGGACCTTGTCCTCACAAACTCTCAACGCCATATCGATACCCTTCTTAGGGCACCACCCCTTGGCAGTCATAAATTTGACGAAATCTTCGTCAACCACCGGAGTGAGACAAGTCTTGCCTGCGGTGGTAGGGCGAGGACATTCAGCCCTCATATTGACCCTAGTCTCCTTGTCCATAGGGAGACGCATATGGGCATCAACCCACAACTCCACGTGGGTCATAGGGGACCATGCGGTCGATCTTGGGTGCAGCACCCCTGCTGGGGAAAACATCGGGCGGCCCTGAGGGTCGCAAACCACTTCCTTGTCAGACATCAATGGTGGTGGGGGACCAACCTCCTCGGCCATCAGGCCTATATCATGCGGAGCATATATTTCAATGACTCCATCATCCTCCCCTTGCTCGGGTTCCTCACCCTCCGAGTCAGAAATCATGGGGAGTCGGCCAGAACCCTTGGGTAGAGGCCTATCTTTATTCACAGCAACCACCAATGCCTCGCGGCTAGGGGCTCTCTTATGCGAGGTCACCTCGCTAATCTCAATAGGCAGAGTGTCGGGGATGCCAGCCCCTCTTGGAGGATCATCTAAGTGCTTAGTCTTTGCACGTCTCTTAGAGCCACTCGGGCCTGCATCAGAAGGGGCAGCCAGTTCTGGAGGCGAAACCGGAACTGCCTTGGCAGCGGGGAGTCCCTGAACTGAAGCCACCGCTTCATCCATAGTCCTGCGAAAGGATAATGACAAGGTAGACACAGCCGAGGACAAAGATCGGGAAATGGAGGCCTGGAGTGCGGTCTCCAATGCCGTGAATCTAGAGGCCGATCTAGATCGCTTCTTAGGAGGAGGGGGGGAGGCAAAGGCATCCGAGCGATCGGAGTGCCGGGAACCAGAAGCCGAGTCAGATTCCTCGATTAGGGAAGCCCCACTACTCTTAGATTGGCCGGAATGGGCCATGGTATAGCGATCGGGTTCCGTCTTACAGAGCGAGTGCCGTGGAATGTCGGATGCCGCATGCGGTCACGTGATCTCAAGATGGCCGCCGGGATCCCGCTCGATCTCGCGGGAACCCAGCCAGCCTCAGTGGAGCTAAGAAGTCGCGCGCTGCGCGCCCAGCCCCCGTGGTACCGCACTGCCGGTACGAGACAACCTACCCTGAAATAGGGAGAAAATAAGCCAGCAGCCGGTTGGAAACTCCGAGCGGACTGTGGAAGCCCGCTAGAGTTTACCCGCCGGGTGGGTAGCCAACCCCCGCGGTTATAGCCGGGGAAAGTCGGTACCCTGAGAAAATATGCAAATACACAAATCAAGGAATATCAAATAATATATACAATATAATATGAATAAATGAACAGAATAAATATAACCAGAAGGTAAAATGGGAGATACTCATCTGGTCTGTAGCAGGAGCAGTAAAGAAAGAGGGTGTGACTGCTCCAGCCCAGACGATTTATAGACTTGGGGGTGGGGCTTACAGACTGGGAGTATACCCCACGTTGGGGGCTTGTTTTTTGTTTTTTCTTGTTCTTTATTGTCACTGTTCTTTACTGCTGTGGGTGCAATAAAGAAAGCCTCCGAGCCTGCCTTAAAATCTTATATTTTTTTTTTTGAATATTTATAATCTTGCCTATTATCTTTGTAGAGCACTTACTAGAGCTGAAACCGCAGATCCAAACTCTTATTGTCTGAAAAACATTTACTACTTTTGTTCTTAAAAGCTTTTTTTTCCCTCTAATGTGCTGAATAAAATATTGCTGAATTTTATCCTGACTTGTCACTTGGGAACAATGTAGTTTATATGAATTTCAGTTTAAAGGAGATGATGCTGTAATATTGTTAAATACGATATAACCGCCAATGCATCTCACAGGTTGTGCTGCAAAAGGATTCACTGTCTGTTATGCAAATGCCAAAGAAGGATGCTTTACCCTCTATTTCTCTTTACATATGCAATTTCTATAAGTAATGGTGTTTGTAAAACCTATCGCTTTCAGTTTAGCTCACATACCAATACATTCTTGCTGGCTAACGGTAACATGGCTTTGTCTTTTAATGTCTTGCTGTATAGCCCAGTTGACTATATGAGGGCTCTAGGGGAAAAAAAATTCTAAAGTAGAACTAGTTTTAAATCCAAATCCTCCCATTACCATTTGTCAGCAAGGAGCGACACATACATACATTGAGACACTACTTTACAACACTACGTATAATATAATAATCCGGTTTGTGGACACTTCCATTCTCTAAATTGTTCTTGAACATAATTTACGTATAACAGATTTTGCACTAAAGTTCAATAAATCCTTTGATTGCTGTAGCGGTAGTCATGTAATGTTAAATGCTCCTATTTCGATATTATTGTTTAGAATTTAAAAATGTTCTGTTTCAGTAAAACTCCAAGCCGCTTCCCATTTAAATTTTTAATGTGGAAATACTTTTTAAAATTGCTGCTATTTGTGCCTGCATATTATTAAGTGTCCCCTATTAACTATTTTCAATTATGTAATGTGACTTATTTTTTAATGCTTGCTTTACTTTAAAGAAATGTTTATTGAGGAATCCAAAGGAACGCATATCCATCGCAGAACTCTTGGTCCACGCTTATGTCAAACTACCAGGTAAGTGAAGGCCTTCTACAGGAAAAACATTCCCCCCCCCCCGCTGAATTTGTACATTTGCCCACTGACAAAGAAAAGATTATATATGTGTTTTCATAACACCTCTGTCTCCAGCTGCGCGCGCACCCATCACAGCATCACACTCAGCCCTCCCTCTCGGCAGCTAGAAAAACTCCTCCTGTCAATGAGTGGAAACCGCCCCCTTCCAAACAAGTCTCCAGTTATTTAGTGACAAGGTGGAAAGCCTGCCTAGAGGGCAGTCTATTGTGGATATACTGCCCCTGCACGTGGATACTGCCCCAGCTCGTGGATATTGCCCCAGCTCGTGGATATTGCCCCAGCTCGTGGATATTGCCCCAGCTCGTGGATATTGCCCCAGCACGTGGATATTGCCCCCCAGCTTGTGGATATTGCCCCCCAGCTTGTGGATATTGCCCCCCCAGCTTGTGGATATTGCCCCCCCAGCTTGTGGATATTGCCCCCCCAGCTTGTGGATATTGCCCCCCCAGCTCGTGGATATTGCCCCCCCAGCTCGTGGATATTGCCCCCCCCAGCTCGTGGATATTGCCCCCCCCAGCTCGTGGATATTGCCCCCCAGCTCGTGGATATTGCCCCCAGCTCGTGGATATTGCCCCCCCCAGCTCGTGGATATTGCCCCCCCCAGCTCGTGGATATTGCCCCCCCCCAGCTCGTGGATATTGCCCCCCCCCAGCTCGTGGATATTGCCCCCCCCCAGCTCGTGGATATTGCCCCCCCCCAGCTTGTGGATATTGCCCCCAGCTCGTGGATATTGCCCCCCAGCTCGTGGATATTGCCCCCCCCAGCTCGTGGATATTGCCCCCCCCCAGCTCGTGGATATTGCCCCCCCCCAGCTCGTGGATATTGCCCCCCCCCCCAGCTCGTGGATATTGCCCCCCCCCAGCTCGTGGATATTGCCCCCCAGCTCGTGGATATTGCCCCCCCAAGCTCTCATGGATATATGCCCCAGATCAGACCCCAGACCAGACATGGGGCGGCTGTTCGAATGCTCTATCGGCATTCGGACAGCCGCCTCATGAGCTCCGCGCCATACTTACCTTTCCGAGCGGCGCCGGGGAAGTGACAGTTTCCCCGCTTCCGGTCGTTGAAGGACCCAAGTCACGGTCACGTGGGACTCCCACGTGACCGGGGCTTGGGTCCTTCAAAGAGCGGAAGCGAGGGAACTTTCCCTCCGCCGCTCGGGGGTTGGATGCGCGCGGCAGCCGGGTAGAGGCTGCGAGCGCAGCCTCTACCCGGCTGCTGTGTGCATCTTGTAACCGCCACGGCGAGCGCACAGCCGGCTCGTGCCGCGGCGGTTGCATGCGCGCGCAACCAACCGCCGCTGGTTGCGCGCGCATGCGCAGAGTAAGGCTTGGCGATGGACACACCAAGCCTTACTCAATTATATTATTTAGTGATGGGGAGACAGGATCAGTGAAGTGATTCTGTTCATTATGAGTGACTCGCTTAGGCTGGCATCAGACGAGTGCACTACGTGCGCCCGTACTGACGTGGCTTCCGGCATCCGTCGCAGCATTGGGACGCTGCGACGGGGCCAGCCACACGCTGTTACATCCGTGCAGCAGCCCTCTCCGTCAAAGCGCAAGGACGCAGGTTGATGGAGCTTCAAAGTGCGATTCTCCATAGGAGGATTGAGCCTAGCGGCGTTGAGTGCACGAACTGCGCTCAGCGAGGCGGCCAGACGGGCGTCGAGTGGAAGGAACGTCTACTCTCACGGATGTTCTATTCACTGTCCAATGACGCTCGTCTGACCCAGGCCTTAAATGAATTGGACCGTGAACCGAATCATTTGAATCGCTGCATCAGAATTGCTAAAGGGGAGGGGGTGACTCACCAGTAACTGCTCCTCTGACTCTGGTCCACTCCCCTTGCTGCTGACTGAGTGCTGATTGGCTGTGTGCTCAACTGCAGGTGTAACATCAATTTATTTCAGAAACCAATGGGAGGGATAAGGTTCAATAAATTAACCCTCTGTGCTCCAAAACCATGGCATGCTCTGGGAGTTTAACCTGCAGACAGACTGCAAATACACAAACGCTTAACATACCCAGAAGCACACAACACTCAGCTGTCCGTGCTCCTTACATTCAACAAAGAGCGTATATATTCTTTTACAATCCTGTAATGCATTGATACTCACAAACGTGCTTAGTGTTTTGGACAACCTAAAACAAACTGTCATGCTCATATAATCACATAGTAAACACATTTATTGCATGGTAGATAAATCCCTCCATATGCCCCTTTTATGTGACTGTCACTGCACGTCTCTGGGAGGAAGCAGCAAGTGGCATGACCTCCTTGGACAGCTTTGTGGTTTTGGCCCTGGTGGAGAGTTTGGAATCTGATTGCTTCTGTGGACAGGTGTGTTTTTATACAGGTAACAAACTGAGATTAGGGGCACTCCATTTCAGAGATTGCTCCTATTCTCAGCTCGTTACTTGTATAAAAGACACCTGGGAGCCCGAAATCTTGCTCGTTGATAGGGGATCAAATACTTATTTCACTCATTAACATGCAAATCAACTTATAACTTTTTAGAAATGCGTGTCTCTGGATGTTTTTGTTGTAACCGCGAGAGACAGAAAAACAATAAACCTACCATTAAAAGTATAGACTTATCATTTCTTTTTCAGTGGCAAACCTACAAAATCAGCAGGGGATCAAATCTTTTTTTTTCCCTCCCTGTATGTGTACTACGAATGAGTCAACAGATTTTTAAAAGTTGAAAGAATCTCACTAATCAGAAACGTTGCATCCGTGTTACATTGAGAATAAATGGCTCCTAAACACCCAAACGTGTGTACATTCTGTGTGTCATATATTTACATGTACTAAAGAGAGTATGCTTCTACAGTTACAGCTACTGCCACTCTCGAATAGGTCCACTTTTTACTAGACGAGAAAGGCTCTTGTACTGATTTTGTAATGAAAGCAGCACTGGGGTAGAAGGCTTACCCATTCTTTAATTCCTGTGATTGTAATCTGTAGTTACTTATGTCTGTTAATGTTTGCAGTCATCAGGACCAGTAAATCTCTTACATTTTTTAGAGCAACTACTTATATCACTAGAATGACTTTTTAGATTTGCTTGGCGTGTTATGTGCCTATCCTTTGTCTGTGCAGGCACGCTCACTCTATAATGTGCACTTTCTTTCAGAAGACAAAGGCCAGAAAAGTGCCAATGAGGAGATGAAGCGGATCCTTGGTGAACTTGTCGGCCTGAACTCTCCAAATTCCATATCTAGAGCAGCCAGAGTAAGTGTTTTCAAGTTGTTGCTAGTGTTGTACATACGGGGTGAGGATAGGTTTGTGGATTTCACAACTAGGCTGCTACTATTTCACAAATCAAGTGTTTTTTGTGAAACTGAACATTGAATTGGCAGTATGATGGTAAATTTTTACAGATTAAAATTTTCTAATTTAGCAGGGCTTTTATGACTGGTCTTAATTTATTGTAACCCCTGCACATTATGGCAGAACATATTGGGCAATACAAATGTATATTAATTGAATATTAACAAAACCTTAAAGGAAAACTCCCCACATCCTGACCATTTTTAAAAATATAAAGTGTTCAGAATGTGTAGCGTTTCCATCTCCCAGTCGTCGTTTTTTCTTAATTTTTTTTTAAAAAAAAAACCTCCTTCTCAGTGAAGTAGAGGAGTTTCTTCCAGCACCACTAGCAGCCGGGAAATTTGAATTTCCCGGCTGCCAGTTACTAATCGGTTACTAGTGACGTCGGCACACAGGGACCAATCGTATTGGTGATCAGTCTGAGAGGCCGCAATGCATGAGTGCAGCTCATACGTAAAGTTTGCAGGTCCTGTTGTGGAGCACTGTACAATTTACTCTTCCTACGCAACACAAATGGTGCAGTAAGTGCAAATTGATAAGAAAAGCCTCAGGAATTCCATGTTCGGGAGTCCCTGATACTAAGAGGAGGAACTGCGTGTGGCGAGGGACAAAAGGTAAGTAAAATTGGACAAAATATAATTGGGCCGAGGCTGTCACTAGCCTTTGCCCAATTATTTAAGGGGAAAATAGGGGACACTCTACTTTTCAGTGGAGTGTTCTGTTTTAATACAATTCTTGTGGCAATTAGTTGACATACAAAACACCTGTTTTTGTGTATTTATAGTGCATGCTTGTTTATAATATCTATACAATGAAAGGGAAGTCAATGTAAACATTTTTATCCACTGGTCAAAGGATAAAAAAACTTTGTTTAGACAAAAATAAACACAAGGTAACGGTTTTTTTCTTCTTGTTCTTTAGCGATTATATGATCAGTGCAACAGCGGAAAAGGTCTCGACTTATCTACAATTGGAAAGCTGTCCAGCCAAAACACTTGGAATATGAAGTGATGCACTGTGTTGGTGGAATTCTCCTCAAGGACTATCCAAATTTGCCACAAGTTGTCACGGTTTCATCTTTGTGTTGTTGTTTATAATGTAAGGTATATTCTGTAAACATGTAGTAAATATATCGCCTTTCAGTATTGTAAATAGTAGTTGTCGTTTTATACCACTGTAAATATCTGTGCTAGATTTCAGATATCCTCATTAAAGCAGCCACAGCAAATGATTACCTACTGAAGAAACCTGACTGTTGTGGATGTTACACAATTATACAGCCAAAATTTCATGGCTTGTTGGGTATTATGGAGTGAACAAACTATGTCTTTTCCACTGTGCTGTAACAAATGCTTGCTTAACAACCTCACAAACTTGAAGGCCAAATATCTATAGATCAGAGAGTATGGAAGGCTCAGGATATGTTTTGCATTTATAATACACCACTGCAGGGACCTTTTGCAAACAAGTGGCCTTCATAGATATGCTGGTTTATTTTTCATTTTTTTAAAAGCATTAAAAACGTGATAAAATCCTCCGTACTGTGTCCTGTTCGTTATTTTGATTCCTGTACAGTCTGAGTTCAGATAACACAAAATCTGGTGTTTTAGTTACCGTTACAAGTATTTATACAGCGCCAACACATTCTGCAGCGCTTTACAGTGGGGAAGCCCAAACAGGTGACATAATAAAACCTAAGGAACAGACGGCCCTGCCCGTAGGACAATCGTTCTGCTAGTACAGCACTTTATACAAGTGTTCAGCCAGACATCCCATGTGCTTACAATCGGAGGGCCTAAGGCAAGTGAAACCAGATGGAGCAGGGGGAGTGTGGAGAGCATTACCAGAGAGTATAGCAGATACTGCATGATGATAGAGCAAGAGCTTTGGTATGATGAGGTTAAACCGAGAAAGAAGTGAAGCAGCTGGAAAATGAGCCTATATATTTAGGGTAGGGGGTGGGACAGAGGATGGAAATGGATTGTGGCTGTGGGTAAGAAACAAAGAATTTACATCCAGGAGAAGCACAAACAAAAAAGGGGGTGGGGGAAATACATAAACTTGCAAAAGTAGATTCAAAGATAAAAAAAAAGGTTACATCTGAGCAGTAACAATATGGCAAAAATTTTGTTGAATGAACACAGCTTTCTGGCTGGATTCAGAGGGAAAGATCGCGGTGAGTTATGGCTTGCTGGATGTTTTCAGAGAGGATGGTTGGCGCCATTGTTCAAAAATTTGTTACAGCGACATACAACATTTGAAATACGAACACAAAATAAATCGCCACTAATTCAATACAAAGAACTCTGATGAATGATTTGTCAACAGTGGTGGTGGTCTCGTACTGGATGCCAGTCAGCTGCATATACACACACATATTCAAAGGGTTTCTAACATTGTAACAAATGGCTTACTGAGAAAAGTGAGTTAAATAATGATCCAGTAAAATGAAAATTGTGTTGTCGTACTTCAGTTCAACCGCGTATGAAATCAATGCTCCAGGTCAAATTGGATAATTTTCCATTGTACAAGTGGGGTCACCTTTTTGTGTTTGTTTTTTTTCTTGTATCCTATAAAAAAAAGATGCTGAATACACCTACAGGCATTTTATCTCGATTGTCAATACAAGCTAGCAGCAGAATTGGCTTTAAATGTTCATTACTCTGATTTCAGATACACATGCCCTCTCCAAACCCTCTCTATACCATCTCCATACTTGATCCATACCCTCTGCTCTTTCTATACTCTCTCCATGGTCTCTGCATGCCAGCCCTCATGCCCTTTCTATACCCTGCATGCCCTCTATCCAGAAGCCGGACACGCAGCTTGACATCCTGGGCTCCAGCAGCTGCTGGTGTGGAATCAGCCCCAAAGCCACATCCAGTCCTGGGCACCAGGGCCGGCCCAAAGACCACGTGCTGCCTGGAGCGCAAGATGAAATGCTGCCCCCCCCCCAAAAAGTGATTTGTAGGAGCGTATCACGGAGCTAAACAGCAATCATACTCACAATAATGTGTGCTGTGTATGCGTGTATTAATAGCCCCCTCTGCATGCCAATTCATACTAATAGCCCCCTCTGTACCCCCAATTCATTTTAATAGCCTCTATACACCAATTCACACTAACAGCCCTCTCTATGCCCCAATTCATATTAAAAGCCCCCTCTGCACACCAATTCATACGAATAGCCCCCTCTATGCCCAAATTCATATTAATGACCACCTCTGCACATCAATGCATATGAATTGGTGTGCAGAGGGGGCTATTAATATGAATTTGTGTACTGAGGGGGCTATTCATATGAATTGGGTACAAAGGGGGCTATTAAAATGAATTGGTGTGCAGATCATGTGCCGGCCTCCAAAGAAGATACCCCGCCGGCGCTAAACAAAAAATTTTGCTGTTTCCAGCAGCCGCTCCACACTGCTCCATAGTCGGGCAGGCCCTGCTGGGCTCTACTTTTTCAAGGAGCGCATCGGGTGAGAAGACAGCACAGGGGGGAGATGCTGAACCACAGAATGGGTGAAACCACCAGGATGTACCATCCAGCCAATCCAGTAGCTGGGAGGGAAGGGAGGTGGAACCCAAAATGGTTTCCATTTCCTGCTCCTGGAGCTGGAAGATCAGTGCAGCACTTGCTGGTTTAAGCTTCAAGTAGCACTGATCTGGGAGTGCTAAATCTGCTATCCAAGAGCGCTTCCCAGAGGGGAGAAGGGGAGAGACTGTGGTCAAATGCATTGTCTTGTTTTGTTCCAATACGATGGATGCTCCAATCTTTTGGCTATTTGTCTTTTGCAAGGTTAGATTGGTTAGTCTGTCTTAGAGTGTGTGTGTTTTCTATGGTTATTTCATGGATATATAGCTTTTAAGTAATGGCTTTACATGCAAACCACTAGCTAGTTTATTTAAAAATTATTGATGTTTAAATATGTGAGATGGTGACTTGCAAATGCTATTTTAATACTGTGACTGTGCAAAGGCACCCAATCACACTGATGCGTAATGGAAGGTACTAAGGTAAGGAGGCTTTAGAGAGAAATGTACAGTCAGGTCCAGAAATATTGGGACATCGACACAATTCTAACCTTTGGCTCTATACACCACCACAATGGAGTTAGAATGAAACAAACACAATCAGGGTTATCCAAAGAGATCCGAATTGCTTTCCTGGCCATTCGGCTATCCAGAGAGCAGGCAATTCGCCAAATCCTGGCGAATTGCCTGCACATATGGTGCCTGTTCGAGGGCAGTGAAAACCCCATAAAAAAGCACTGCTTCGGCTATTAAGAGAACACAAACCAGCAGTGAAAGGTTCCCCTAATGTCCTGCCATTCGGTGGTTTAATTCGGCAAATTTATTCAGGAGAATCCCATAGACTTCAATGTTAAAAATATTCCCGTTTTAATTCAATATCTAATAAACCATTCATTATAAAATTCTGCAGTAAAAAGTCTCTTTATAGATTTTTTAGGATACTTTAAGCATTTTTCTTAATTTATTTATTTTTTTTTTAAAAGTCCGATATTTTTTTTTTTTTTCTTTAACAGCCCTCTTTATTATCATTCCCTTGACCTCCTGTGTAAATTTCAGACATTTTCGCTCAGTAGTTTCTTTGCAAACAGCGTTTCATTTTCACAGATTCATACAAACGGTTTTGCTAATTTATTAACTGCCACCTCTGCGTGCGGTGACTTTTCGAATCTCTTTGGATAACCCTGAATGTGCTTTAACTGCAGACTGTCAGCTTTAATTTGAGGGTATGTACATCCAACTCAGGTGAACGGTGTAGGACTTCCAGCAGTTTGCAGATGTGCCTCCCACTTGTTAAGTTACCAAAAGTAATGGGACAGAATAATAATCATAAATCAAACTTTCCCTTCTTAATACTTGGTTGCAAATCCTTTCCAGTCAATCACAGCCTGAAGTCTGGAACGCATAGACATCACCAGACGCTGGGTTTCATCCCTGGTGATGCTCTGCCAGGCCTCTACTGCAACTGTCTTCAGTTCCTGCTTGTTCTTGGGGCATTTTCCCTTCAGGTTTTGTGTTCAGCAAGTGAAATGCATGCTCAATGGGATTCAGGTTAGGTGATTGACTTGGCCATTGCATAACATTCCACTTCTGTCCCTTCAAAAACTCTTTGGTTGCTTTTGCACTATGCTTTGGGTCATTGGCCGGCGCTTCACAGTGCAGATGGACAATGAGTTCTGCAGCATTTGGCTGAATGTGAGCAGATAATATTGTCCGAAACACTTCAGAATTCATCCTGCTGCTTTTGTCAGCAGTCCCATCATCAATAAATACAAGAGAACCAGTTCCATTGGCAGCCATACATGCCCACGCCATGACACTACCACCACCATGCTTCACTGATGAGGTGGTATGCTTAGGATCATGAGCAGTTCCTTTCCTTCTCCATACTATTCTCTTCCCATCACTCTGGTACAAGTTTATCTTGGTCTCATCTGTCCATAGGATCTTGTTACAGAACTGTGAAGGCTTTGTTCGGTGTTGTTTGGCAAACTCTAATCTGTGCCTTCCTGTTTCTGAGGCTCACCAATGGTTTACATCTTGTGGTGAACCCTCTGTATTCACTCTGGTGAAGTCTTCTCTTGATTGTTGACTTTGACACACATACACCTACCTTCTGGAGAGTGTTCTTGATCTGGCCAACTGTTGTGAAGGGTGTTTCCTTCACTAGGGAAAGAATTCTTCGGTCATCCACCACAGTTGTTTTCCGTGGACCCCTGGGTCTTTTGGTGTTGCTGATCTCACCGGTGCGTTCCTTCTTTTTGAGAATGTGCCAAACAGTTGTTTTGGCCACGCCTAATGTTCTTGCTATCTCTCTGATGGGTTTGTTTTGTTTCTTCAGCCTAATGTTGGCTTGCTTCACTGATAGTGACAGCTCTTTGGATCTCATCTTGAGAGTTGACAGCAACAGATTCCAAATGCAAATAGCACACTTGAAATTAACTCTGGGCCTTTTATCTGCACATTGTAATTGGGGTAATGAGGGAATATCACACACTTGGCCATGGAACAGCTGAGAAGCCAATTGTCCCATTACCTTTGGTCCCTTAACAAGTGGGAGACACATCTGCAAACTGCTGCTTCCTCTCAGGACCCCCGTGTTCTACCCAGGCCGACATACGTGTCTTCCTCCAGTCCTCAGATGTAGCTTAAGGACTGGGACACATAGAGCCTGCTAGCATCCTCCAGAAATAAGACGAGGCTGTAGATCTGAAGTCTTTCAGGGTAGAAATGGAACTCCCTTTTAATCAGGGACACACAGATTTATACAGCTACACAGGGGTCATTTACATTCACAAACTCACAACCTCTCGTAGGCGACCTAATTATACTTACACATAATTGCACAAACATTGACTTCTTGGAAAGTGAAATCTAATTCCATTAGGTCAATTAGATTAGACAGTTACAATAAACATTGCTTAGCATTTCTAATGAAGTGGGACAAACATAACTCTAATTACATTTCCTACAGACAGCAGATTACCGCCTATTCAGATAGAAATAGTTAACAGGTCCACAAAGGCTAGACAATGCATTCTTACATAATCACAGATCACACAAACATTCTGCACACAAGGGCAATGAAAATAATAACAAAACTCAGGCCTGCACCCCAAACCCATCTCCATGCCCATGTACCCCAAGAATAAGTGACACACGTCACAGATATTATGAATGCTTTTTCAATCTTTATTTGAAGAGAAAAATAATTTGTTCATATCACATTGGATAGAAGTTTAGAAAAAATATGCCTTAATCACAGATACATATTGTAAGACCCTGAAGTAAAAGGTTACTGTATCTTTAATTTTGCTTCACAAAATTAAATGGTCTTTCATTTTGCTGTAAAAAAAATTGGTCTAAACCAGAGGATCCGCCGCACACAGAAAGACGCCGACAGTATATAGATAGGAAGAGAACTCGACTAACGTTTGTAATCAGATATGCAAGAAGACAATGAGATCTCTGCTTTAGAGGTATTGTTTCATTCAAACTCTGCCCCCCCCTAATGTTTCTGGACTACACCTTCTATTCTCTAGCCATAAATTGCAGTCAAAGAATTCTGGGAATTGTAGGCAATACACATCTGGAGGGCCAGAGTCTGAGATCCCTGCTCTAAACGGAGTTGAGTGCTGAGGATAGCTGGAAGGTTTTGAAGAGATGTGAACTAGAAACTTTCCTTTCATGAAAAACCAAGGATCGTTTCTTCCTCCCAAAGGCAGTTTTTAATGAATGCCAGCAATGGCTATAAAAGGTAGTTTACAATTGCAGTGCGATAAAGTATGATTTCAATGTGACATTTTGTACAGAGATGATCAATTAAGTACAAAATTTACTTCATGTTTTATACTAGCTACAATAGAAATAAGGTATAACTCATGTGTAACAGCAACTGGGGTTTACTGGTCTCCGGCTTGAGGACCAGACCCGAATCTGTTAAAGCGTCCGTACTTCTCTCCATTCAAGCAAATCTGCAGCAGCTTTTCTTCTCTCACAAACCTCAGCCAGATTTTAAAGGAGTGTTGCATAATTCTATGTATCTCTCCCCAAACATCATTCAAGATTTAGTGCAGGGAAGAAGAATATCTTTAATTTGAAATGGAGACCAGTTTATATGAGAAACGGGGTGGTAGTAAAATGACATAATCAACAAGATACTTTGACTACATGAGGGGTGTGTGAATTCCTCCAGGAGATACAGAAACCTTGATTAGTTTAAAACAGATGGGATTAACACATTATCAATAACTTTACTGACAATATGTCTATATTAGATTACTTACACAAACTAACCTCCTAAAATACAATCTGGATGTGGGCGTGGCTGGACTTCAAGGTGAGGGGATGCAAAGTGTAGAGGCACTGTTCCAAAATGGACTTTAGGGGTGTATATCCCCCTATTACCTGGATGACTTACCCTCACCTCGACCCCCTTGAGTGTGCTGGATGGTTTCCCCCTGTTTTTTCCCTTCCTTGCTCCTGTGTGATTTATTTTCTGTTTTACCATTGCTGTGTGATATTCCTGTTTAGTGACTATTCTGTAGGTTATCTTTTCTGTCCTGTTCTACTTCATGACCGTGTACGGTACCTGGCTTTTGTTTGACTACATCTCTTGATATTCCCCTTCACTGTGCTTTATTTTATTTGCTTCACCCATTAATAGTAGTACCCACCCTTAGTTTAGAGACAACCATCTAAGGTCTGGTATTTAGGTTAGGGTTTCCTTGTGTGCTTGCTGAGTGCTTGTGTATTTGGTTCTCCCCTTAACCCTTGCCCTCCCTACTGTTCAGTGGCATTTCCTTTCTGCAGCTTTCCTTGTGCAGCAGTGTGGTGCTTCAGCTTCAGTCTGCCTGTTATGCAGCCAGCAGCACTCCTGCCTTTTGGGCTTTCAACACTGAATATGGGCCTCACAGTGGGTGCCCCCTGACAGGTGCCAGATGAAGTTTCAAAAAGTATTGTTAGTGATAATTGTGTCATTGCTTGGAAACAATGTTAATCTTCCTGTCACGGATTCCCCCGACCACAACCAGATATCGGTCCCTGTATACAGAGCCATGTCTACTCTTCCGATCCTTGAATGGTTGGTGATTCTAACCCTATATGAAACTGCTATCTTCAGGGACTCGATATTAACCCTCAAGACAAGGATTAACACACAATACAGAGTGATCCTCATATACACCAAGTCAATAACAGGAACCGTACTCATACAAGTCGAGTCAGTAACAGGAGCAGTTCACATACAAGTTGAGTCAGTAACAGGAACGGTTCTCATACAGATCGACTCAGTAACAGGAGTGGTTCTCATACAAGCTGAGTCAGTAACAGGATCGGTTCTCATACAGGCCAGGTCAGCAACAAGAGCGGTTCTCATACAGATCGAGTCAGTAACAGGATCGGTTCTCATACAGGCCAGGTCAGCAACAAGAGCGGTTCTCATACAATCCGAGTCAGTAACAGGAGCGGTTCTCATAAACTGGAGTCAGTAAGAATACAGAGCACAGTAAGCACTGGGGAAGTAACTCCGCGACAGGGCAACGAGTGAATGTGACAAACTGAGTTTTAAACCTGGCGGCTCTGCGTCATTACGCCACGCCTCCTGGCCAGTCCCGTGATCGCTCTGGGCCAGCATATCACTTGGTGCCCAGTCAGCGAGCAGTGAGGACGGTGCTGCCGGGTGCCGGCAGGGCCATAGGAACCAAGGACGTCACACTTCCAAATGATGTGTGCATTTGTGCTGCCAATAATTGGCTTGAATACCTCAAGTCCCACTCACAGCAATCACATTATGCAATAAAGTCGGTTGACTAAGATTTGAGTAATCCAATTCCTTTATTTTGAGCTACATCATTAGAGATAAACAATTTTTTTTCTTAATGCCAGATTTACTTCTTCAAACTGCTTTTTCCAGTAAACAGTGTTTGGAATGCAAAAGGTTACGTGGAGTCATTTCCCCCATTCTAAGGGTATTGACATGACATAACCTCATGTAACCCATCAATAAAATCAGAGCCTGAAGTGAAATAATTATGCCACTGCATGATAACTGTTGAAACAATCTCCATATAATTAAACCAGTCTGTGATTGCTTTGTAAAGGTTATAGAGTACATTACTGAATAGTATTAATGTAGACAATGTACAGGAGATTGGCAACGTATTGAAAACTCTACATTGCAATAAATTAATTTATAGCAAGAAAAGGAAGTTGAGCAATCTTTTAGCTTCTCTCCTACCTGGAAAGCTACAGCACAGACATAGATTTGTGTGGATTATGATACTGGACATTATTGTAGAAGAAAAACCTCTGTTTCTTGATGGCGGAGATGCTTTATACTCCAAGGTGAGGAATCGAACACAATACATCATGGGAATAAATAGGATTGACCAAAAGGTGAGTAATGATTTGTACCAATTCTCTAATTTATTGAATAAAAGTTAAGAATCTATTACCATCTAAACTTAAATCGTATATGTTGATTGAAAAAAATGTTGATTGCATATTTTTATTCGCATCTTTTGATTATTAGGTCACAGCAAACTGTAAATTCATTTTTTAATACATATATATATATTTTTTTTAATGGATATCTGGCAAAACAAAACTGCAACAACAGTCAAAAGGATAAATAAATGGTTTAGAGCCTAGGAATATGCTGTAGTTTAGGACTGCGGTAGTGCGATTGTGGAGTGGAATACAAGCAAGATTTTGGATATGTAGTTAGGTCGGCCGTTGGGAAGAGCAACAACTGAATTACGGTATCATCTACCTTACGCTGCTAGAAAAAAAAAAAGTAGCACATAATTAGTGTGGTCCAGTGAGGTTGTGCCTTATACAACCAGTAAAACCAATTTTAAAAACAAAGTAGCTGTTTTTTCTTTCTTAAAGGAACACTCCACTAAAAAGTAGAGGTCCCTTTTTTGCCCTTAAATAATTGGGCAGAAGCTGATGACTGAGCCTCTGTTCAATTCTTTTACATTTTTTTTTATTTTGCCCCAGTTTACTCACCTTTTGTCCCTCGTGGCGTGCAAGCTCCTCCTTTTCGGTTTAGGGACTCCCAAACCGGGAAGTCCCTGAGGCTTCTCTGCACAATTTGCTCTCCCTGCGCTACTTGCATATCATAGGGCAGTGTGACGGAAGCTCAGTACAATAAAGAACACAGCGGGCAACAACCGCAGGGAGAATGGCCGAACACACAAAAGGACAGCAGTAGGGGACACCAGAACAACTAAAAATAATTATAAACACATCCACGTAAGTGGGGGGGGGTGGGGAACTGCCCGTATTTATGCAGCTTTCCCGGCCTACTCCGATGACCGACGGACAGTCGGAGGTCAAGGAAGAGGCCCTAGTAGATACTTTGAAGGCAGTGGTGGAACCAGCAGGCTTTACTCTGTGGGAATAGGGAGAATAGGGATACAGTTTAGGACCACAGTTGATGATGCCTGCAACCTCTCTTATGTCAAGGATGAAAAAGCTGAGCTCCCAGGGGAATCTTTTGCCAAGTGCAGTTGGAGACATGTACCGATGGACTGATTGAAAGAGGTTAACCATTAGTTGAGAATACCCTTCGACCGATCAAACCTGCTTTCAATTTTACTCTTTTTTTGACTTAGAGTATACATCAGTTTGTAAATTTGAAATTACCAAAAGTACTACACTATTTGTAAAGAAAAAATGTAAAATAGTAGATTGTAATAGTAAATTAAAGTGAGTCAATGATGTTATTGTAGTATGTGAATCATCATCTTGACTACAGGGGACAGTGTATTTATAAAATATCTGATATCGTCAATAACATCTATATCACTATGGTGCTTGATAAGATATCTTTTTTCTCTGATAAGATCAGTACAAAACGGTATGAGCATCTGCAATAATAAAACCAGACTGTTTGAACTACAATATTACTTGAGTGCCGTCCTCTGCTATATATACACATACACACACACAATTTTTCTAATACCGAGTACCGATACTTTTTTCAGGTACTCACTCACTGATAACCGTTACTTTTATTTAAAGTCATGTGACCGCTTTCCAATAAATAATTTAGGATTTTGCTGAAAGCCTGTCCAATTTAGGTTTATATTGAAATGCATGGCCAGACACCCCATTTACCCACTGCACAGGCCTGCACACACACACAGATCTATATACATGCAAACACACACCAGACTTCAGATATACTGTATATATAGAAGGTCCAATAAACTCGAACCAGCACTGTCCAGGAGTGGCTTTGACCAGTTGCATAAACCTGATCTCTGCTTAAAAAAAGCCATCTAGTATGGCATGGCATTGATTGAACGGTTCTGTGTGAAAACAGACCCAGGATGCAAACAAGTGAAACGGATGTCATTTGCATATCTTACCCAGAGGTCTGTGCTGGATATGGGGAATGTAGCATAGGAGCTCTGGGATGCAGTTCACAATTATATACAATTATATAATATATTTTCGATAGGCCGTTAGTCCAGATGCCAAAATCACGAGTATAGCAGTACTGTCAGGCGGCGTATGCTGTGCAGAGGTGAGCCCAGCAGGCGGCGACACAAAAGGGAGGTCAGCACATTATATAGGTTTAATGAAAAACACAAATGGGACTTGGCAGCAGGCACTGGAATAAACAGAAGATGCCAATACTGGACAGCACAGGCAAAGTCTATTAACAAAGAGGATTGTAAGCAATGTAGTCCAGACGGCACACAGGGTCCACCAAGTAAGAATCAGGATGGCTGGCAATGGTACCTTGATTGAAGGTCAGGGAAGGTGGTGAAAGCTGTATAAGCCACAGATAGGTATCCAGACACAGGGGATAGTGGGCTACGTAGTTGAGAGAACCCACTTGTGCAGCGACTAGGAAGTCTTGACCAAGGAACATAGATACAGTGCAGGTGGAGATAGCAGGAAGTCCCAGGCAATGAAGGAGGGTGTATGGTGATATATCCAGGAACAGCAGGGCAGAGTAATGGCAGGAATCAGGATGAAGACAGAAACTGAGATGATAGATACTGGAGACACTTGGAGACACTGGATACACTTGGATACACTGATAGCAGATGGGCCTCAGCTGGAACTCCAAGGCTGGACAGGAAAACCCAGGCTGGATCTCCAGGAGCCTGGACATGGCACTGAGCTGAGGTAAAACCCAGATGGGAACCCAATAGACAAGCATTCCAGGACAAAGGCTGTTCTATACAGGCAATCAGCGGTCTCCCATAGGTGGGGCATGACAAGTGCGTAGTGATACCTTTTTATTGGACTAACGTTATGTAGCGCTGTGTTTAAATTTGTCCTTCTGAAATTAAACAGTGTTGCCACTAGGGGGATCCAGTGTATAACATATGAAAGAGACATTGTGGACTATGTTGTGAAAAAGACTTCATCTCTCAGAAACCTTGGCAAAGGGAACAGGAAGTGGGCGTGCGGGTCTGTCATGCCTTCCGTAGGTAGAGACCAGCATGCTGTAGATGGTGAACAACAGGTTAATCCAAGCGGGGTATCCATGGGAGAATTCAATAGAGTAGTCGTGACAGGCAGAGTTCTTAGCAAGGTCAAGGGGTAAGCCAATTGGGTCAATGGGATAGGTCTTTAGGAAATATATATCAACAGGTATGAGGGAACCAGGAAAGCTTCCAGGAAGCAACAACCAGGTACCTATCCAAGGGAGAAGTGGACTTTTATAGGGAGTGCAGGAAAACACACCTCTGCAGGGAGGAGCCACAGTCTCCAGACACACCTCCACAGGTGATGAGGGTGCCTGGCTGCCATAGCTCCCCTTTCTGCCTGTCATGCTGAAGCCACGCCCCCCGGGTTGATGAGCACCTCCTACGGCTCTCCCCCTGCTCCAGCATGGTAGGACACGCCCCCACGCCGGGACCACGTGACGGCCGCCATGCTCGGCACCCCCTCCGAGCGCCACGAGCCCCTGGTCCGCCGGAGGCAGAGGAGAAGCCTGGATCCCACCTCCAGGTGAGTGGAGCGTTGTGGGGTTCAGGCGGCTGCCGGTTGTTGCGGGCGCCGACCCCCCATCCTGGTCGCCGCCCGCCGCCATAATGCCGGGCGTATTGGGGCCCTCCCCCGAACTGGACATGTGAGGCCTGACATAACCCCCCTACCAAGGCGAAACCTCCGGGGGAGCCCAGGACCAGGTTTGCCTGGATGGGTACGGTGAAAGGAACGGAGCAACCGAGGGGCATGTACATCCGAGGCTCGTTCCCAAGATCTCTCCTCGGGACCATAGCCTTTCCAATGGAGGAGGTACTCAAGTCTGTGACCACGGTAGCGGGAATCTAGGATTGATTCGATTTCATACTCAGATTCACCATCGATTATGGTTGGAGGAGGTGGTGTGTCAGAGGGACCCAGTGGTGGTGTCCACGGTTTTAGGAGGGACACGTGAAATACTGGATGAAGGCGTACTGTTCTGGGTAGTTTCAGACGAACTGTAACAGGAGAAAGGATTATTTGGACGATGTATGGACCGATAAATTTAGGTCCCAATTTTTTGGAGGGACATGAGAGGCGTATATTTTTGGTAGACAACCATACTTTTTGGCCTATTGTATAGCGTCTGCGGGACGTCTGTTAGTATCAGCGGAACGTTTGTGGCCTCTTTGAGCCTGAAGAAGATGCTGTCTAAGCAGACGGAAGTTTTGTTGCAGGTTTTGTATGTGGATATTTACATCTGGTACTTGGCAAGTCCGGGGGAGGTCGGGTAGAAGGGAAGGATGATATCCATATGAGGAAAAGAAGGGAGATTGGCGAAGGGAGGAATGATGTGATGAGTTGTAGGCAAATTCTGCTGCTGGTAATAAGCTTAACCAGTCGTCCTGTAGATGGCAAGTAAAGCACCGGATATACTGCTCGAGTGTTTGATTCACTCTTTCGGTTTGACCGTTTGTCTGTGGGTGATAAGCTGTGGACAGTTTGACCTTGATACGTAGAACTTGGCAGAAGGCAGCCCAGAATTTGGATGTGAACTGGGACCCACGATCTGATACTATAGAGCAACCCTCAAAATTTCCACTCGCAAACTCGCATTTTGCGAGTGGAAATAATGTGAGGGCGAGTGGGAATGCACACACAGGCAGCATGATAAATTATATCGTGCTGCCTGCGCTGCGTATCCAGGCGGCGGCCATTCTTTTGTTGTTTTTTTTTTAAGGCCGGCGACGTGCTCAGGACGTGTCTCCGGCAATCGGATCTTTCCCCAGGGGAGATGGCAGCAATCCCTTCCGGAGTCTGACTCAGTGGGGGGAAAGGTGCTGGGACAAGGCTGCTGAATCACTCCCTCCCTTTGCGAGTGGCCGGAGTGGGCTGCCTGGGGAGATGCTTGGATGCCTGGTTCCCTCCCTCTCACAGTGTGTATGACAGGGGGGAGTAGAGGTGCTGGGAGGGACGGGGACTTTACTTGCCAGGACCTCGCTGCTGCACGCAGGATCTTGCTTCACGCTGGCTCCGCCCCTGGATCCGGCGTGCCTCAGGGAGTGAGGGAAGCAGGGATAATCCCTGTTCCCTCGTTCTACTCCCGCGATCTAATAAGAGGGGGTGGAGACAGGCTTTAAATAGAGACAGGGAGAGAGACTTCTTTAAATGGAGAGACAGACTTTAAATAGAGACAGGGAGAGAGAGAGACTTCTTTAAATGGAGAGACAGACTTTAAATAGAGACAGGGAGAGAGAGAGACTTCTTTAAATGGAGAGACAGACTTTAAATAGAGACAGGGAGAGAGACTTCTTTAAATGGAGAGACAGACTTAAGGCTAGGGACAGATGAGCGCATTTTCTGCGGCCACCGTCAAAATGTACGTCGATGCGTGCGCACGCATTTTTTCACGGAATACGCTTAAGTGGTCAGACGATGCGCAATTCTGGACGTATTTCATGACGTAAAAAGAAGTCTAGGGAAATCCGGCTGTTTGAACGTTATGTTGGCCGCACACTAGCAGCGTCTGACGTCTCCTAATACGCACACACGCTGCTATGCCGCAGCTGCGCACTCTGTACGTCAGTACCAGCGGTTTAACTTCTCGAAAAAATGCGTTCATTTTCCACTTGCGGCGCGGCCGGACTTTGTGCGACCGTACTTCGTATATTGGCCGTCATTGCTGGCATCTGCTGCTAGTGCGGCCGTGATTATGTGCGCCAGAACGCGCGTTCGCACTGCCTCAGTCTGACCCTAGCCTTAAAGTCTGTCTCTCTCTCCCTGTCTCCTTTTAAAGTCTGTCTCTATTTAAATGGGGGAGAGAGATATTAAATGGGGGAGAGAAATATTAAATGGGGAGAGATATTAAATGGGGCGGGAGAAATATTAAATGGGGAGAGAAATATTAAATGGGGAGAGAAATATTAAATGGGGAGATATATTAAATGGGGGAGATATATTAAATGGGGGGAGAGAAATATTAAATGGGGAGATATATTAAATGGGGGGAGAGAAATATTAAATGGGGGAGAGAAATATTAAATGGGGATATATATTAAATGGGGGAGAGAAATATTAAATGGGGAGAGATATTAAATGGGGGGAGAGAAATGAATTGGGAAAAATAAATTAATTAAATGGAGGGAGAAATGAATTAAAGGGGGCCCTTGGCTGAAAAAAAGGTCCCCCAGCCCTGGTGTAAACTAAATGAACATAAACAGCTGCCAAGCTGTCAGCGTGCCGGAAGTGCAAAATAAATCTATAAAGAAAGATGGGTGATACGGAAGGAGCAAAAAAAAAAGAAAAAATGGGGATGGAAGTATCACACACGAATATTAATAGATTCATCTGTATAAGCATCCAAGGGGGAAAACTGACTCTGGGGTCTTCTAACTTCCATTATTCATATGCCAGGTTATCAATAGGAGTATAAGGTTCCACTTGATATATTGGATGCATAAACCACAAATTAATTTGGTCCTAAAAACTGTTGGAGAGGAGTCTGTACTTAATGTATGAAACTACTTGTCTGGGTCTGGTGCCTGAGTTTTAATGTTATTTATTTTTGTAACTTTATTCTAATACGTTTAAGTGTAATTTCATAAGATAATTTAAGAAGGTGTGTTTAGGGGCGGAGTTTAGGGCAGGGTAGGTGGGGCAACTGGTGGCGAGTAACTCTTAAGGTCTGGCTAGTAGCATGGTGTCGGATATAATCTCTGCACGTGAATACAACACGTTATATATTGGACTCATCAGCCAAGCCTCCAATATGTCTATACTGGATTTACTGGACCTATCTCGGCAGTTGCCTCCAATATATCAGGGATTATTATTTCATAAGAAACTTATACGAGACACAAATATCAATCGTCTATATTTATTAGAAATTATCCTGAATTCTTTTAATTGTCTGTGTTTTGCTTTGAAAAATACAATAATCAATAATCAATAATATATTTATTACGTATACAAAAAAGTTTCAAATCTCATATCATAAACAAAAATTTATAAACCACAATCCATCAGCATATAAAAACTAGCTTCACAATATATGTATCTCCGGTTAGTAACTGCATATATGATTAATATCATTTACCTTATCAGTTAGTAACTAATACACAAATGGTTAATAAACATTTCTGCTTAATACAACATGCATTTCCCAGCAAACAATGTTTAACCAGCCAGCTCTTATAGATATATATATATATATATCTCTATGCTACATGGATCAACAAAAGATGAGCTAATTTAATGATAAGTAATAAAAACTTATTTAGTGAATCCTCCCCTAATCTCGAGAATTAAACTTCTAATCTTTTGCTTTTTATTTTGTAGTTATATAATTCCTTGCTTATTAATTTTAATCACAGTAATTTCCAAATTCAATATATATATTGGTATCAATCTTACAACATTTCTTTTAGGAATAAATCCTTATATCCACTTCTTCATATTTCTATCTGCAGAATAGAAAATACTTAGAATTTGGATTTAACCGTATCCGAGAAGTCTCAGTCTACGTTGCAAGAATCTCTACAAATATATATTTACATTAATTCCTTATTTCATACATGTTAGGACCCGGCGGCTGGCCCGTCCCTGGCGCTCCCGAGGGTTGCGTCCTCCTCGCGGTCCCTCCTGGCGTCCTATGCGCGCGTGTCGTCGCCGCTTCCGGGTTTGAGGTTTCCCAGCGGCATGACATCATCACGCCTCCACCGTGGTGCCTCCTGCGTCATGTGATCCTGTTGGCCAATCGGGAGGCAGGGCGCGTGATTTAAACCTGCTTTTTGCTTTTCTCTGCGCCCTTTCGTGGTTTTAGCTTGGTGCTGTATTCTGAGATTCCTATTTGACTTACTGTGCATGACCTGGCTTTTGGCGACCGACTCTGAGTATCTCCGTATCCCTCTGACCCGGCTTATGTATTTGACGTTGCATTTGGTTTTTCCCTATGTACTGAGCTGATTTACTACTCGCTATCACTTACCCCAGCCACCTCAAGGACTGGTATTGTGATTAGAGTTCGGGGTTTTTCTGGTTACCTGTGTATCTACCTAAGCATATCATTTGACCTACGTGTACAAGCTTGACGTACACTCTCTGGTACTCCGTACTGTCCTGTTTCTATACCAGCCACCCTAAGGACTGGCTTCTATCCTCCTTGTCTACGTCCCTGCCTTATAGGTTCACTTCTAGCTACTGCGTAACCCAGCCGACTATAAGGACTGGTATCGCATTTAGGGTTCCAGCCTCCTGTTTCGCCTTAGGGCTGACCGTAGCTACCTACGGGTACGTGTGTCCGCCTGACAATACATTACCTGTCCAAATTGGATGTTGATAAGTCTGCCTTGGAATTCCTGATGTAGTAATTTTTGGAATGTGTGAAGATTATCGATCAGATAATCAATGCATGTGAGTTAGAGATTTGGTGAGAGTCAGAAATTTAGTGAGAATTAGGGATGTGCGTTTCGGGTTTCGGAATTTCGGAATTTTCACGAAATTTCCCGATTCGTGTTTTCGGATGCAGCCGAATTTCCGAAAATTTTTAGATCCGAAAATGTGGCAGATCCGAAAAGTTTTCCGAGCCGAAACTAAATATTTTCAGAATTTTCGAATGGACTTGAAATGTGTCAAATCGAAATTTATTGCTTTGAAACGAGGAGAACAGACGTTCCGAAAAAATGAAAATTTCCGAAATTACGAAAAGTCGATACAAAAAACGAGCAAAGTGACACGAAAATACGAAAAATGGTCGATATTCCGAAAAAAAATGTACACGAAAAACGAGTCGAGCCGAACCGAATCGAAACAGAAATCGGTCGAAACGAGCCGAATCGAAAAGTTTAAAAATCTGAAAAATCGAACCGAATCAAACCGAAAAAAAAATCGGTGCACAAGCCTAGTGAGAATCTTGATTGCCTCATGTCTTGGGATCTGCCTGCATCGTGGTGTGAGTCTGAGTGTTGGAATCTTGGACTCTCAGAGTGTCATGTCTAATGCATTGCAGTGTGAGTCTGTGAATGCTGGAATCTCCGACTTCAGAGTGTCATAAGTAATGGATGTCTGAATGCATTGCGATGTGAGTCTGACTGCTGGAATCTCTGACTTCAGAGTGTCATAAGTAATGGACGTCTGAATGCATTGCGATGTGAGTCTGACTGCTGGAATCTCCGACTGACTTGTAACCAACATTGCCACTTATTATAGCCAATTTGACGTCACGGGCAATATTTTTAATATTATGAATTATAATATTTACTATCCTCTAGAGGGCAGTATTGCACTTCTTAATTAATTCACCCTTTTCTTTTTAATTTTCTTATCTTGGGTCAAAAGTTCAATCTGACTCAACAAAGAACCTCTCTCTCCTCCCAGCTAGACACTGTCTCTACCTATCATCTCTGATTTATATCCCTACTCCCTTTTGAAATTACTTACTGAGTCCTATCAGCTAATTTCTTTTCTGGTTAACTCAACAAAATCTATTCTTTAGTAAATTTTATTGGAATATATATTTCCTACTGTATATATAATAAAATATACCTTGATTATAAACATATATTTTGTGAATATAAATCTATATTAGAAATTTTAACTCTTATTCTTATACCCAAAAGACAAAATATCTTTTGTTTTAAGACAGACCAATAAATTTAATTATGACACGTCTTAGCACTTAAACCTAGCCTTATCACACGCAAACATTCTAGATTCCTTCTTGTCTGGCACTTCTTAAAAAAAATATAAAAGACTTCACCCAGGAATGAACTCTGTAAAAAAAATCTCGTTCAATTCTAAACCTAGAGAAATTTTGGAGAGAAACTGTCTTTAACACAAAATGGCTACAGGCATCCATTTTAAAATTCTCCTTTTCTGTGTAATATACCTGACAATGGGAATTGC
Organism: Leptobrachium leishanense; assembly: GCA_009667805.1. Classification (NCBI taxonomy): domain Eukaryota; kingdom Metazoa; phylum Chordata; class Amphibia; order Anura; family Megophryidae; genus Leptobrachium; species Leptobrachium leishanense. Next base: position 179,273,253 of record CM019066.1, read on the forward strand.
AATTTTGAGCCCTGCTATAGAGGATGGGACTCCGTGTAGTCTGAAGATCTCACGGTAGAATAAGTCAGCTGTTTGTTTAGCGGTAGGTATTTTACGTACAAGTAGGAAGTGGGCCATTTTGGTGAATCTATCAACCACTACCATTATAACAGTATGATTTTTGGAAGGTGGTAGCTCGACGATAAAGTCCACTGAGAGATGTGACCAGGGTTGAATGGGTATAGGTAGGGGTTGAAGGAGGCCTGCAGGTCTCTTGTGGCCAATGATTTTGATGTGCTGCAGATTGGGCAAGCTCTTACGTATTGATTGATCGATTTACCCATCGAAGGCCACGTGAAATAACGGGAAACAAGGGCGGTGGTACGTTTCATGCCTCCATGACCTGCCATGGTAGAGTCATGGCAAATGGAAAGTACTTCAGGACGTACCTCTTGTGGTACGAAGATTTTGTTATTTTGTCGAAGGAGACCGTCTGGCGACAGTCCAGGAAGAGTTGATGGTGTTAATTCTTTGATGTGAGAGAGGAGGGATGACTGGGTAACCAGGAAGTGGCCTTTCTGAAGAATAGTGGATGTGTTATCGTCTGAAGGTTACTCGGGTGAAAAAAGATGGGAGAGGGCATCTGCTTTCTGATTTTTGGATCCTGGGCGATAAGTGACATGGAAGTGGAATCGGGAAAAGAATAAAGCCCACCGTGTCTGGCGTGGTTTCAGTCTTTTTGCTGTCTTGAGGTATTCCAGGTTCTTATGGTCCGTATAGACTGTTATAGGGTGTTCAGTTCCCTCAAGCAGGTGTCTCCACTCTTCAAAGGCTCTTTTTATAGCTAGCAATTCCTTATCACCTACATCATAGTTGGATTCAGCTGTTGATAGTCGTTTGGAAGAGAAGGCTACTGGGTGTAGGTGGTCGTTATTTGTATCACGTTGGGAAAGAATTGCTCCCATGGCGACATCTGAGGTATCGACCTCCAGATAATATGGTTTTATAGGATCAGGCAGAGTAAGGATGGGTGCTGTGGTGAAACGATGTTTGAGGTCAAGAAAGGCTTTTGTTGCTTCTTCGGTCCATTTGAATGGTTTAGTAGTACAAGTGAGTTTGGTAAGTGGGCGGATTACACGAGGAAAAGAGCGAATAAATTTTCTATAGAAGTTAGCAAATCCTATAAAACGTTGTGTCTCCTTTCGGGTAACCGGAGTTGGCCATGATTCAATGGCCTTTACTTTTTCTGGATCCATTTTGATGTTACCTGGTGCTATGATGAAACCTAGAAAGGAAACAGAAGAAGTCTCGAAGAGGCATTTCTCCACCTTGGCGTATAGGTGTTTTTTTCGTAGTCTTGATAACACTTCTTTCATATGAATGCGATGGTCTTGGAGGTTGTCGGAGTACACAAGAATGTCATCCAAGTATACTATAACATATTGATCTAATATGTCACGGAATATGTCGTTAACTAAGTATTGGAAGGAAGCGGGTGCGTTGCACAAACCATAAGGCATTACAAGGTATTCTAAGTGTCCGTACTGAGTACGGAAGGCAGTTTTCCACTCATCCCCTTTCCGTATACGTAGCAAGTTGTACGCTCCTCGTAAATCTAATTTTGTGTATATGGTGGCAGTTCGAAGACGCTCCATCAATTCGGGGATCAAGGGGAGTGGATATCGATTTTTTATGGTGATTTTGTTTAAGTCCCGATAATCGACACATGGCCGTAAGCTGCCGTCCTTCTTCCCCACGAAGAAGATACCGGCACCAGCCGGAGATGTGGATGACCTAATAAAACCTTTTGTTGTGTTTTCTCGTAAGTATTCCTTCACAATTTTAAGCTCCGGTTCGGACAACGGATAGATATGTCCATAAGGAATAGGGGCACCAGGGATGAGGTCTATGGGACAGTCGTATGACCTGTGGGGAGGTAGGGTCTCTACCCCTTTTTCGTCAAAGACGTCTAGGAACTCTTGATAAATTGTGGGAATAGTAACCTTGTTATGTTTCTGTCAGGACTCACCACAGCAGCTGTCCACTCTGGGAACACGCAGGGGGATGACGCCACGCTCCGGCGCGCCTCTCTGCGGCGGTTCTGGGGGTCGGTGAAAGAGAGGGGCGCCGGCGCTCAGCCACGGCGTCCCCACACCCGATCCTCGACCGGCGATGGGAGGGTGTTTGGCGCAGGCTCACCTACGGCGGTTGTAGCCGTCCAGCTCCAACCTCCTAGCTTTGGGGAGACGGTGCAGACGAGGAGTCAGACCCGCGTCAGGACATGCGGGGAAGGATTCCAGCATGGTACCCCCGGCTTGGCAGTCAGACCCTGCCCCGCCTCTGTTTGGGGAGTTCCCCCAAGGAGGTTGGACAGGGAAAACAATGACAGCTGTCAGGGGGCTGGGCCAAGGAATCAGGCCTGCAGATTCAATGACTGGGGTTTCCCTGACTCTGACGTCACACCCCTCCCTTGGGGGTGGAGTAGGAGTGGGCAGAACTCCCCTATATAAACCTGAACCACCTATGCTTCATTGTCCAGTTGTTGTCTGAATCTCCCAGAGACACTTCCATACTGAACCTGTCTATCCTGGTTTTGACCTTACCACCTACTTTACGAATAAATCCCTTCTTTGAATATACAGACCCTTGGATTGAATATTGATCTATGAGACCATCTATACCGCCATCTGCAGCACGCCTGAGGTAAACCTGCATATTGAGGTCCTCTTGATAAACTACTGACAATACAACTGGACCATCATGGACCTCGCAGGGTTATCTGACACCCTCAACGCTCTGGCCCATCAAATAGGGGTACTGACCCAAACTGTCCAGGGCCTCCAAAACGGCCAAGATCAACTTCGTGCCAATATGAGGGAGCTCCAAGGTGCTCCCCCACCTTACCAAGCACCAATGGAACTCGTACGAGCACAGGATCCACAAGCTCCAGAACCCCCCGTACCTCTGCCCGAAAGGTTCACGGGTGACCGCAGCAAATATATTACATTCCGTACTGCCTGTCAAATCATGTTTACTCTGAAGCCACGAACCTATCATTCCGAGAACATCAAGATACAAACCATCATCTCCTTGCTGTCTGGGGAACCCCAAACATGGGCCCACCATCTAATCCTATCCAATAGCCCTACCCTGGACACCTGGACATCTTTCATCACCGAGCTGGATACTCTGTATGACGATCCACTACGTAAAGATACTGCCGAACGCTCGCTACGTGCAACCAAACAAGGGCGTAGACCCGTAGAAGAGTATATCTCTGAATTTAAAACACATGCGCTCGATACCGAGTGGAATGAGGCTGCATTAATCAGCCAATACCGTCTTGGATTATCTGAGCAAGTAAAAGACGAACTATCAAGAGGTGATCTTCCCCACACACTAGAAGCACTCATGCAACTGACCCTGACAATCGATAGACGTATGAGAGAACGCCGCCTAGAGAGGAACCCACTCCCCATGGGAGCCATACGTCGCCCGCCTAGGGCACTTCCATCCGATGCTGCAGCCGTAGTCCCATACTACGGTGGGGAAACAAGGGAGGAACCCATGCAATTAGGTGCTACTAGTCGCAGACTCCCTCCCGAGGAATTGGATCGCCGCAGAGCCTTGCACCTATGCCTATATTGTGCAAGCCCCAACCACTTCCGTACCTCCTGCCCTGAAAGGAACAACCGAGGAGGTAAGGGTGCACCATCTCATAGCCCTAGTAACCCATCTTTTCCCCTTCACTTATCCTTACTCATCTCGTTACAGTGGAGCAATAAGACGGTCTACGCCCGAGCCATGGTGGACTCAGGAGCCAGTGGGTGTTTTATGGATATGGAATATGCAGAAACCATTAATATTCCTAAACTGAATAAAGAAACACCTATAAACATACACATGGTTGACGGGTCATTATTACGCTCTGGGACGGTCACATCCGAAACGCAATCCGTTCAGATGACAATAGGTAATAGACACCTAGAACCAATACGCTTTGACTTGGTGGCCTCACCCGTTTTTCCCGTCATACTGGGACTCCCCTGGTTGCGATTACATAACCCCCTCATCCACTGGGAGCCGAGTAGAGTACGTTTCCAATCTCTTTACTGTAAGAAACATTGCATGCTCATACCTCAAATAGGATTCTTAAACTCTATTCTGGATAAGAACATGCGCAAGACCAATATAGAGGTGCCCAAACCCTACCTGGAGTATGCAGACGTCTTTAACAAACAAGGTGTTGAGACTCTACCTCCACATCGGGCCTATGACTGCCCAATTGACCTGGTTCAAGGTGCCACGATTCCCCATGGTCGTCTATACCCATTGTCACAACCAGAATTAACGGTTCTGAAAGAATATATCCGCGAGAATCTCGACAAGGGGTTTATACGCCCATCCACCTCACCTGCTGGGGCAGGTATCTTCTTTGTCAGCAAAAAGGATGGAGGCCTCAGACCCTGCGTGGATTATAGAGAGTTGAATGACATCACCATAAAAAACCGTTATCCGCTTCCACTGATCCCAGAATTAATGGAACGCCTACAAGGCGCCACCATATTCACAAAATTAGATCTTCGTGGGGCATACAACCTAGTCCGAATACAGAGTGGCCATGAGTGGAAGACAGCGTTTAGGAGCAGATACGGACACTATGAGTATCTCGTGATGCCCTACGGGCTCTGCAACGCCCCAGCCACTTTCCAACACTTCATCAATGATGTTTTCAAGGACTTGCTCGATCAATATGTTGTGGTATACCTTGACGATATCCTTATCTACTCGAAATCTATCGCTGATCATCGTGTACATATGAAAGAGGTGTTATCTCGACTCAGGAAACACCGTCTGTACGTTAAAACCGAGAAATGCATCTTCGACGCCCAAACCATCTCATTTCTAGGCTTCATATTATCACCAGGACATGTGACAATGGACCCCGAAAAGGTCATTGCCATCACCATCTGGCCCATACCCACCTCTAAAAAGGAAATACAAAGATTTCTAGGTTTTTCCAATTTTTATCGTCGTTTTATACGAGATTTTTCCAAACTGGCACGTCCCCTCACCAGGCTAACGAGTAACAAAACTAAATTCTTCTGGTCCGACCAAGCGGACAATGCCTTCCAAGCATTAAAGTCAAGGTTTTCCTCCGCACCGATCCTCTCTCTCCCTAACCCCACTCAACCCTTCTTCTTGGAGGTGGATGCATCCGAGTATGCTACCGGGGCCATCCTCTCCCAGCGGGATACGAGTTCGAACCTACTCCATCCTATCGCATTCCACTCCAAGATCATGGACACAGCCGAACAAAATTATGACGTAGGAGACAAGGAGTTACTGGCCATCAAAAAGGCATTAGAAGAATGGAGACATCTATTAGAGGGTACACACCATCCGGTAACAATATATACAGACCATCGAAACCTTGAGTATCTTCGCTCAGCCAAAAGGCTTCGCCCACGTCAAGCCAGATGGGCCTTGTTCTTTTCCAGATTTAATTTTCACATAACCTACCGCCCTGGACGAAAAAACATGAAGGCGGATACGCTTTCGCGACTACCTCCTGCGCCTACCAAAGTACAGTGTACAGATACCATACTCCGCTCCGACCACTTCCTATCGGCCACAACCATCGATACTCCTACACCTTCCCACAAAGAACTTCTCGAACTGTGCCACGACTCACCCTCTGCTGGCCACGGAGGAATCAAGAAAACCGAACATCTTATGAACAGATATGGCACATGGCCACACATGAAAAAGGAGATTAAGAAATACGTGACAACCTGTTCTGTTTGTGCAAGGTCAAAGCATTCAACAGATAGGACATCGGGCCTCCTCCAACCCATACCAACACCCTCTCGCCCTTGGACCCAAATATCAGTAGATTTCATAACCGATCTCCCACCTTCAAAAGGATATACCACCATCATGGTGGTGGTAGATCACTTCACCAAGATGGCACATTTTGTGGGTTGTAAGGGACTTCCCACGGCAGTACAAACAGCCACCATGTTCCACAACCACATCTTCCGTTTACACGGCACCCCCACATCCATTATCTCCGACCGGTTCCCAATTCACTTCAAGATTCTGGAAAGCCCTCTGCAAATCACTTCACATATCCAGCCGTCTATCATCAGCCTTTCACCCACAAACCAACGGCCAAACTGAGCGTACCAATCAGACTCTTGAGCAATACTTAAGATGCTACTCTACGCAATCACAAGATAACTGGATGGATCTGCTGCCTACGGCCGAATTCGCCTATAACAATGGCTTCCACTCATCTCTCAAGACATCTCCTTTCTACGCCGCTTATGGATACCACCCCGTTCTACTGCCGGGTTCCTTCCGTCAAACTCATGTTCCCGACGTCAATGCATTGCTAAGACATCACCGCCGCCACTTAGCCCTGCTCAAACAAAACCTGTTAAACGCCAAACAATGTCATAAAAATCAGGCAGACAAAAAGAGAAGAATAGCTCCTTCCTATCGAGTAGGCCAAAAGGTATGGCTCTCTTCACGTAATATACGTCTACTATGTCCATCGAAAAAGCTGGGACCGAAGTTCATAGGGCCATATGTAATTGATAAAGTGGTGAATGCCTCGGCAGTTCGTCTTCGATTACCTCTTAACTTTAGAATCCATCCCACGTTCCACGTCTCTCTCGTGAAACCATGGACTCCTGATCCCTTCCGGAAGACGACACCGCCACCGCCCGTTTCTGCCGCCTCGGATCCTGAATATGAGGTTCAGGCTATAATTGATTCTCGTTGGTGTGGACGTTCCTTGCAGTACCTCATCCAATGGAAAGGGTACGGTCCTGAGGAGAGATCTTGGGAGCCTGCTTCTGGCATCAGTGCCGTCCGATTGGTCCGTCGCTTCCACCTCCTCCATCCTACCAAACCCGCACCTGGACGCCCCCGGAGTGGTCGTCTGGGGGGGGGATTATGTCAGGACTCACCACAGCAGCTGTCCACTCTGGGAACACGCAGGGGGATGACGCCACGCTCCGGCGCGCCTCTCTGCGGCGGTTCTGGGGGTCGGTGAAAGAGAGGGGCGCCGGCGCTCAGCCGCGGCGTCCCCACACCCGATCCTCGACCGGCGATGGGAGGGTGTTTGGCGCAGGCTCACCTCCGGCGGCTGTAGCCGTCCAGCTCCAACCTCCTAGCTTTGGGGAGACGGTGCAGACGAGGAGTCAGACCCGCGTCAGGACATGCGGGGAAGGATTCCAGCATGGTACCCCCGGCTTGGCAGTCAGACCCTGCCCCGCCTCTGTTTGGGGAGTTCCCCCAAGGAGGTTGGACAGGGAAAACAATGACAGCTGTCAGGGGGCTGGGCCAAGGAATCAGGCCTGCAGATTCAATGACTGGGGTTTCCCTGACTCTGACGTCACACCCCTCCCTTGGGGGTGGAGTAGGAGTGGGCAGAACTCCCCTATATAAACCTGAACCACCTATGCTTCATTGTCCAGTTGTTGTCTGAATCTCCCAGAGACACTTCCATACTGAACCTGTCTATCCTGGTTTTGACCTTACCACCTACTTTACGAATAAATCCCTTCTTTGAATATACAGACCCTTGGATTGAATATTGATCTATGAGACCATCTATACCGCCATCTGCAGCACGCCTGAGGTAAACCTGCATATTGAGGTCCTCTTGATACACTATTGACAGTTTCATATGAATATCCAATATAGAGCAAAGGGGTACTGTGGTTTGGTCTTTTGGAGTACGACACGTAGTCGTGCAATGTTTAGAAGGGAACATGATGGAACCGGAACTCCAACGGATCACTGGATCATGGAGACGAAGCCAGGGAATCCCCAGGACTAGGGGGAACATGGGAGAGGGGAGTACATCGAAGGACAAGGAGTCAACATGTTTGGAACCTATGTGTACTTGGAGGGGTAATGTTTCTCAGAATACCGGCCCTATTTTCAATGAAGATCCGTCAATCAAATGATTGCTTATAGGAAGACGTTTATTTTGTACAGGTATGGAGAACTTGGCAGCAAAGTCGACGTCGATAAAACAGCTACTTGCTCCGGAATCGATCATCGCTTTTACTGGTATACGGTGATTAGTCCACTGTAAAACAACAGGCATCGTGAGAAGAGGAGAGACGGGAGGTGCTGTTTGGGTTAATAGAGGTATTGTTGGCATTGAGCTTACCTCTTCTTTGGCCCCTAACAGGGCAAGAATTAATTAGGTGGCCCGGGCGACCACAGTAGAGGCAAAGGCGGCCTTCTCTTCGGCGTGTTATCTCTTCTGGAGGCAGTCTGCGATCGGCAGTTCCTATTTTCATCAGTTCGCCGTTAGCCCCAGGAGAGATATAGGGGACCATGGTGGTTGATGGATCAGTGGGATGCGGAGGTGCCATTGGACGACGGGGCTGTACCATTTGGGGGGTAGCCTGCTCTTGGCATCGATCCCTTAATCTTCTATCCACTGAAATACAGAAGTGCATTAATGGTTCAAGAGAGGTAGGGATCCCTACTCTCGCGAGTTCATCTTTGATAGCATCAGAGAGACCCCAGCGAAATTGATTAATTAATGCTGCTTCGTTCCATTCGGTTAATAAAGCATGTTGTTTAAACTCCATGATGTATTCCTCTACTGGGCGTCTGCCCTGGCGAAGTGATCTTATTTCTCGTTGTGCGGAATCACGTTGAAATGGATCCTCATAGAGATCTTCGAGAGCCTCTTGGAACGAACCCCAGGTGTCAAGAATGGGGCTGTTGATACGTAGTAGCTGATGAGCCCAAGCCTGGGGTTCTCCTGATAGGAGGGTGATTACGGTTTGTACCTTAATTTGTTCAGTGCAATAGGTACGTGGTTTTAGAGAGAAGAGAAATTGGCAACTGGTAATAAACACTCTATATTTCTTCTTGTCGCCGGTGAACCGTTCGGGTAGCACCACTGGAGGTTCCGGTATGGGGGTACCATCCGCAAACATGGGATTGCTTGGAAGGGGAGGTACTGGGTACGGAGGAGGAGTGCCGAGGTTACGTATTGGGTAACCATAGGGTGGTGGATGTTGTTGGAGTTGAGCCAGCAACAGCGCGTTGTTATCCTGTAGGTCCTGCACGGTTCGGGACAGGGCTCCTACTTGGCGGACAAGGGTGGTCAAAGAAGCTGCCATATCCGCAGTCTCTGGGTTGTGACCTGGTTGTTCTGTCATGCCTTCCGTAGGTAGAGACCAGTATGCGGTAGATGGTGAACAACAGGTTAATCCAAGCGGGATATCCGTGGGAGAATTCAGTAGAGTAGTCGTGGGAAGCCAAAAGGGTCGAGACAGGCAGAGTTCTTAGCAAGGTCAAGGGGTAAGCCAATTGGGTCAATAGGATAGGTCTTTAGGAAATATATATCAACAGGTATGAGGGAACCAGGAAAGCTTCCAGGAAGCAACAACCAGGTACCTATCCAAGGGAGAAGTGGACTTTTATAGGGAGTGCAGGAAAACACACCTCTGCAGGGAGGAGCCACAGTCTCCAGACACACCTCCACAGGTGATGAGGGTGCCTGGCTGCCATAGCTCCCCTTTCTGCCTGTCATGCTGAAGCCACGCCCCCCGGGTTGATGAGCACCTCCTACGGCTCTCCCCCTGCTCCCAGTGTGGTAGGACATGCCCCCACGCCGGGACCACGTGACGGCTGCCATGCTCGGCACTCCCTCCGAGCGCCGCGAGCCCCTGGTCCGCCGGAGGCAGAGGAGAAGCCTGGATCCCACCTCCAGGTGAGTGGAGCATTGTGGGGTTCAGGCGGCTTCCGGTTGTTGCGGGTGCCGACCCCTCCTCCTGGTCGCCGCCCGCCGCCATAATGCCGGGCGTATTGGGGCCCTCCCCCGAACTGGACGTGTGAGGCCTGACAGGGCCAAGGAAAGACATCAGCAGCCTCGTGCAAGGCAGGGGCAGAGTGAGGAGAGCAACGGAAGGAGTAGGACGCACGCAGGACACTGTCAAGGATCGCAACCAGGCCGGAGTGGGGACGCTGCCCTATTCGGTGCTGGAGATCAGGGACGGAGATCGGGCTGTCACCTACTACCTTCTGCTGAGCGATTAGGAGAGAAACCAAGTTCCAGCAGGACCCCGAGTGAGGAGGCCGCGACGATCGATTGGGAGTGCAGGCGGCGGATAGGTGTTCTTGTTGCGGAGAGCAGATTCTTTGGCACCGAGTTTCGATCTAAAGTGGAGAGAGATCCTTTGGTCGAGGCTGTGGTTCTGGACACTTCGTTCGACGGATGAGTGAGAGGCCTCCAGGCCCATGGTTCCGAAACGAAAGCGCGCACTTGTTAAATTGCTTCAATTCACAGGGCCCCAACGGTGACCAGTCGAAGATTATTCTTTTCGTTCACTGGCCAGTTGAACACAGTACCGGGTTACCCTTGACACCACATTTTTGAGCCTTTTTGACGGGACTTACACTTGCAAACTGAGGGGGTCAACCGTTCCTTTTTCTGCCGCGTGTTTTCCCGCGTTACGCATTCCTGTCATTCATATCAACGTACATGTGTATTATATGTCACTTTATTGAGACCAGTAAAGTATATAAAATAGAAAATCCACAACAGTGCTGGTGTATAGTAATTCCTAGTGCGGTGAGACTATCCCGAGGTTTATTCAGTGGCTCCTCCGGGGGTGAGCGCTACAGTTATAATTAAAAGACAAGCTTTCGACAGTATTCCTCTCTTCCTCAGGTTTGGAAGCTTCCAGACCTGAGGAAGAGAGGAATACTCTCGAAAGCTTGTCTTTTAAATGTAACGTTAGTCCAATAAAAAGGTATCACTACGTACTGCTATACTCGTGATATATATATATATATATATAAAGAGACAGAAGGGAGACCAGGCACTCAGCTCCTTAATACTGTAGTGTGGGTCAGAAAGCCCACAGCCAAGGTTATGCCTGGGTACTATTCTCCCTCAGGAGTAAATATAGAAAGGTAAGCAATGGTGGGAGGCACTCCAGGACTTAGTAAAATAATAAACTTTATTCTATTCCATTAAAATCCAACGTTTCGGCCCAGCACAACGGGCCTTTTTCAAAAACGCCCGTTGTGTTGGGCCGAAGCGTTGGATTTTAATGGAATAGAATAAAGTTTGTTATTTTACTAAGTCCTGGAGTGCCTCCCACCATTGCTTACCTTTATATATATATATATGTATATATATATATATACAGTACTGTGCAAAAGTTTTAGGCAGGTGTGAAAAAATGCTTTCACAAATGAAGTGTTACACATTTATGTTCAGAAATGAACAAAATGCAGTGAATGAACAAAAGAGGAATCTAAACCAAATCAATATTTGGTGTGACCACCTTTTGCCTTCAAAACAGCAGCAATTCTTATAGGTACACTTGCACACAGTTTTTGAAGGAATTTGCCTGGTAGGTTGTTCCAAACATCTTGGAGAACTAACCACAGATCATCTGTGGATGTAGGCTTTCTCACATCCTTCTGTCTCTTCATGTAATCCCAGATAGGGATGAGCTGAACACCCCCGTGTTCGGTTAGCATTCGAACTCGAACATTTTCAAAAGTTCGAGTTCGAACACGTACCGAACTCAATGCAAGTCAATGGGACTCAAAAGTTCGATTTTTAGAGTGCCCTCCAAGAGGGCATATATGGAAGATATTTGCCATAAAAGGTGTATGAGGGTCCGGGTAGTGCCCTAGGGGACAGGAAACAAGGCCAAAAAGTTTAAAAAAATACTTTTTTAAAGTAACAGTGAGTTTTCCATAAAATAAGGGTTACAAATATTCCTTCAAATATCGTGCCTAGGAGGTCCCCATAACCTGCCCGTGAAGTGGCGGATTTGTAGGATGTATAGAAACATTTAAAAACAAAAAAATGACATTTCAAATGACGGTAAATGCTTTTCCTTTAATCTATTCATAAACAACTACTTGGGGCGGCAGCCTGTATGAAAATACATTTTAGGGCCCGCAGAACAAGTTTAGTGATTTTTTGGCTAAATTATGGTGAAACTTATGCAGGCTTTGGATGAAAGTAACAATAGTTGCTTTAAAATTGGGCCTTTAGTGTCGGCAACAGTGCCGTCACACCGTAACCCTTTTGTGGTATTGTGGAAAAGTGCAGGGTTGGACCATGCGGTCCTATATTAAAAAGATATGAATCTGGTACAGGCGTCAGTGCACCCAAATATTGTGCCTTTGGTGGCAGCAAGTGCCTTCACACCATAACCCTTTTGTGGTATTGTGGAAGAGTGCAGGGTTGGACCCTGCGGTCCAATATTAAAATTATATGAATCTGGTAAAATAGGCGTCGGTGGCAGTGCACCAAAATATTACTGCGCTATAGTGTATGGCAGGATGGAAGCGCACCAGCAGTAACAAGCAGTGGAATATACCAGACAGGGGCACAGAGCGAGAGTAGTTGTTATAACAAAACCAGCTCAACAACGTTTAGGCACTAGTACTGCGCTACTGTATATGGTGAGAATTGGCTTACACCAGTCCGGCGGCTCTGCGTCATCACGCCGCGCCCTGCCCCCTGATCACTCACAGCTGCGCCGGGTGCCGCCGGAGCTCCTGGCATTCGGCCAGCTGGCGGCACCATGCGTCCGGGCCCCCCCCCCCATCTCCACCCAGGGCCCTGGATGTCACAATATTTCAATCCAAATGCAAACGGTTAAGTAACCAAATTTGTAAGAAGAAGAATTAATGCAGCATAGGAATCCTCACACTGCCGGTCAGCACCTTAAGGCCCGGTTCACACCTAAGCGTTTTACAGCGCGTTCCTGCACGCTGTAAAACGCATAAACAGGGAAATCCCATTATTCGCTATGGGACCCGTTCATACCTGGGTGTTTTACAGCGTGCAGGAACGCGCTGTAAAACGCGAAGTACAGGAGCTTCTTTGGGGCATATTGCAGTGCGTTCACTCTGCAGTCTATGGCCGTGAACGCGCTGCAATGCGCGTTCGCATGTTTTTTACATTTGCGCGATACGCGCGTTAAAAAACGCACGTATTGCGCGAGTAAAAAAACGCAAGTGTGAACCCAGCCTTACAGTATAATTAATGCAGCATATGATTCCGCACACTGCCGGGCAGCACCTCTACAGTTTGTGGATCCAGGAATCAGGTGAGTATTAGAAGGAAAAAAAAGTGTTTTATTTTATGTTGCCGGGGACATTTAAAAATGTCCTCGGATTTTATTTTTTTTAAAAATGTGTCGCCTTACCTTAGCCTGGTGGTCAGTGGGGGCTCCCTGGATCCTGGTTGGGCAGAAGGGGGGGTCTGCCGAGGCTCCCTCCCTGGAGTCCCTGCGCCACCTCTCTGCCACATGCACCCTGCAACCTGGATCCTGGTTGAGCGGAAGGGGGGGTCTGCCGTGGCTCCCTCCCTGGAGTCCCTGCGCCACTTCTCTGCCACATGCACCAAGCTGACCAGCCTGCACAGTCGCAGCTCTGTAATCTTGCGGCCGCATGCTCCTCAAGTCAAGGGGTCCTTGGGAGGGAGGCTCTGGCGGGCTGCCCTCTACAGTGCCTGATTTAGAGGGCCTTGTCTGCCTGATGTTTTAGCAACAAGAATGTTTTATCCCATAGGCTTCAATGTTAAAAATATTCCCGTTTTAATTCAATATCTAATAAACCATTGCTTATAATATTCTGCAGTAAAGAGTCTCTTTATTTTTAGATTTTTTAAGATTTTTTAAGCATTTATTATACTTTTTTCAAAATTCTTTTTTTTTTCGAACTCGAAGGGAACACACCAAAAAGTTCGAAGTTCGCGAACTTTCGAACTGCCAAAGTTCGAATAGAACTACGAACCGATCGAACCGAACAGCTCATCCCTAATCCCAGACACACTCCATGATGTTGAGATCAGGGCCCTGTGGGGGCCATGCCATCACTTCCAGTACTTCTTGTTCTTCTTTATGCTGAAGATAGTTCTTAATGACTTTGACTGTATGTTTGGGGTCGTTGTCCTGCTGCAGAATAAATTTGGGGCCAATCATACGCCTCCCTGATGGTATTGCATGATGGATAAGTATCTGCCTGTATTTCTCAGCATTGAGAACACCGTTAATCCAGACCAAATCTCCAACTCCATTTGCAGAAATGCAGCCCCAAACGTTCAAGGAACCTCCACCATGCTTCATTGTTGCCTGCAGACACTCATCCATGAAGACCAGTTCTGGCCAGACTTCTCCAGACAGTAGATGGGTGTACATGGGTCCCACTGGTTCCAGTTCTGAGCTGATTTTGAAGGGCAATAAGCTTGATGTGTCTTTCATCTGCTGCACTAAGTTTCCTTGGCCGACCACTGCGTCTACGATCCTCAATGTTGCCTGTTTCTTTGTGCTTCTTCAAAAGAGCTTGAACACCACATGTCGAAACCCCAATCTGCTTTGAAATCTTTGTCTGGGAGAGACCTTGTTGATGCAGTTTAACTACCTTGTGTCTTGTTGCTGTGCTCAATCTTGCCATGACATGAAACTGTCTTTCACAACCTCACCTTGGTAGCAGAGTTTAGCTGTTCTTCACCCAGTTTTAAGCCTCCTACACAACTGTTTCTTTTTCAGTTCATGACTGGGTTTCAACCTATGTGGGACATTGATGATCATTAGCACCTGTTTGGTATATTTGGTTGATCACACACCTGACTATAATCCTACAAATCCCTGACTTTGTGCAAGTGTACCTATGAGAATTGATGCTGGTTTGACGGCAAAAGGTAGTAGCACCAAATATTGATTTGATTTAGATTTTTCTTTTGTTCACTCACTTTGCATGTTGCAAATTGACAAAAATAAACAATCATTATTTATATTTCTGAAAGCATTCTTTGTTTACAGCATTTTTTCACACCTGCCTAAAACTTTTGCACAGTACTGTATATACAGTATATACACACATCCCAGATTTCAGACACTGGGAATAGCTGGCAGAATGCACTAGCAGCATTCTGCCAGGCTCCACTGGCTGACCACGTTCCAGTCAGAGACCCCTGGCATGTGAAGGTTGTAATGCGGCTCCGGGGCCTCCAGCCGCGCTCTTGGGAAATCTTGCAGAGTTTGCAAAATAAGATCTCGGGAACTCTGCAAGATCTCGAGAGAGCACGGCTGTAAGTCCCAGCGGAACCGTGTTATAGCTTACAGATGTCGATGGCTGCTCACTGGAAGGAGGTCACCTAGAAGGGCTGGCAGAATGCTGTTTGAGCATGCTGCCAACCATCCCAGCCCTCTAGATACTGCCTGAATTATTGGGGGCTTTTGTACAACTACTCGTTCAAATGTCTGGTATCGGTGCATCCCATATATATGTATATATATATATATATATACACACACACACACACACACACACACACATATATATATATATATATATATATATAAAAAATTATGTATGAAAAAAGTGCAAAGTACATTTACCACAGACTAAACTCTGGTCTGGAAGATGGTTATTGCATGGTCCAATCTTGCGTTGCAAGAACAAGGAGAAAGTGTCAGGAATGTAGGCAGCTGCTTTTGGATCTTTGTGCAATATTTTATGTCTCTCTGGATTGCGTTAATAATATTGAATGTCCTGATGGAGTAAACTAATAGAGAACAAAGCACAATGAATTTAAGCTGAGCAGATTATCTTTTTTTAAATATGCAATTTTAGTATGGCTTCGCAATCATAAGGTGATACTTGCTACAATGAGTATGAAAACTCACACACTTGTTATGTTACTTAAATACTTTCACAGATGTTCAGTGGAGAGTGTACCAGTTTTAATGTATATACAATTGAGTGATTCAGTCACAAACCACCCTGAGCTCTGCAGACAGGCATGGCCTTGCTTCCATAAGAACCTGAGTAGATATGACCTCTGACTTACATGTTTGAGTCCTGATTTTGGCACTATTCCTCCTATAGGGTGTGTTTGGACTTCTATTATAGTCCTCTTAGTTATGGGTGTTGCCCCTGAGACCCAGTGTGCTTGCATCCCAGTACTTGGTGTTGGACACTGTGTACCTTAGTTCTGGTTGCTAAGCCTGGCCCTGAACATGTTTTTCTAGTGTGATAAAGGCACTGGATGCAAGGCTCAGTACTCCCTCTTTCTTTTATTATTCATTCATAAAAGCAGCAGAGTACAGCAGAACATCAAATAAGCAAAACATAAACAAAACGCCTACTCCTTCTGTGGAGTCTGACTAAACATATAGGAGTCCCTCTCTAGCTATTGGGAGGCTAGGCCGCTTGCCAATAAATGGAACTTCTGTACTGTACATCAAAGTACTTCCATTTTAGAGTTCAGGCATTTCTTTCCTCCCTTCCTTCTTTGGTGTAGCCAGCACACAGACTGCACACACGACTGCTCTCTCTCGGGGAACCACACACACCTACTGTATATGGGCAGACTTAATTAGGCATTGGTTCAGAATTAACACTATAGTGGGAAAATGGCATTCTTCAAACACCTACTAATATAACTATGGTCTACCCCCCTGCCCCTCATCACACTAGCCATCATGTTCCTGTTTTCCATTGTGTCCCAGTGAGCCGTTACCCTACCTTGTGTGAGTTTCTACACATTCCTGCATTGCATATCATGCCTCCATATAACCTATTCCTGCTCTGTACTTGCCTTTATACCAGTTGTGCTGTGTTTCACCTGTGATCCCCATAATAAATACCTAAACTCCAATTGCTATCCTGTTTGCAATATCATTCATTCACCACATTTGAGCTCTTGCTGATTAACCCTGCAAAACCACGACATAAATTTGCAGTGTTTCACCTGTGATCTATATAATAAATGCCTGAAATGCATGTCTGATGTGGTTCAATGACTGCATTTTGGCTCTTGCCAGTTACTTCTGCACATCCATGGCAGAATTCTGGTTCTATATTAACCAGCTGATTGTGTCTGGGCAAACATGCAAAGTACAAACACAGGAATACCATGCAGAGAGAAAGTATAACTGTAGGTAAGACAATAGCATGTAAACTAAGGAGCCACGGCCAATCTCAAATTAGAGAAGCATAGTCCGAAGAATGCCAACGGTAGCCTGCATGGCAAAGCCTACCCAGACACAATAAAGAGGAAGATGGTATAAAAAAATGGGAGAATAAAGGAGATCTCGAAAGAAAAGGCGAAAGATAAAAATAGATTTCAGTTCTCTGAGTAATAGGCAAAGGTCAGGCACTGGTCCAGATGCAAAGATAGGGAGCTATCAAAGGCAGCAAGACAGTTGGCAATCAGCAAAGGTGACAAGACACCACATCAATTACCATTGTGCAGCATCAAGCTCCCCTCACCATCCAAAGGCCAAAGTCATCTAGACAAGGCCAAACCAACGAAAAGGTACAAAATGTCCCCACCCATAGGACCATATCCTCTCCAAATGCTCCAAGTGGTGGCAGAGCACAGCTGTTATGTGCTCCATGGTTAACACACACCAGAATTTTCATCTATCTGAGCTCAGTTGAGAGGAGGTATTTCCAAATGTGAGCCAAGCAAATATGCCCTACAGCACAAAGCCTAGCAACAATGAGAGAATGACAAAATCTTTAGGTAAATTGAGAGCCATTATACGAGACTTCGGGATGCCATGGAGCTGGAAGATCTACTTTTTAAAAAGTTATTTCCTTAACAGGGCAACTGTTTGACATGAAGTGGGGTAAATCTGTCTATTACTTCCTGTTGCAAGTACCATGTGTTCTTGCGTCATTCCTGTGACGATAATGGTCCATGTCAATTAATGCACCATTTTAGCTTTAAATGCCAATCTATAGTCAGCGCTAGATTCAATGCAATGGGTCTACCTAACTTTATCTAGCTTTATCCTTAGTTAAACCAATTCTTCTCATGACCTTGGCTGCTTTTAGTATAACTTTCGACCAATTTATTTTTCATGTTAGGTGCACATCTAAAAGTAATTTTTGGAATTTCTGGGAGTAATTTAGCTAAATACTAATAATGTTTCAATATATGCCAATATTTTTTTTTTACTGTTTTTCATCCTCCCTGCTCAATTATCAAAGTCCAAAATACACCTAATCACCTCATTATGTTCTGAGTTATTCAATTCATCTTGTTTTTATTGACCTATAGAGCCTCTCTCTTCTTTTCACAAAGCACTATTTAGGATCTTCTGGATAATAGTTTTCTTTAAAATTGTTCATTAATATATCAGCTTGTTTAATAAATTCCACTATATCATTACAATTACATTTAATTCTTAATAACTGCCCCTTTGGGATATTCCTCCACTAAGTTTTATGGTGACCACTTAAAAACTATTAGTATCTGTATCTTTAAAATGTGTCTTCGTTAAAATCTTTCCCTCTTCTATATAAATACATAAATCTAAAACATCACCTTTCTTCTACTACTGTTACTGTTACTACTTAAAACAACCCCAATCATTATTTTCAATCCTTATTTAGTGAATCCTCAGACCCTTTCCATAGTAAAAAAATGTCCTCAATATAGCGTCAGTAAGTGATGCGTTGTTCATGCCAGCTGCTTAAAAATACAAAATTTTCATCCCAAAAAAAATACATAACTTAGCATAGTTTAGCCTACCTTAGAATGTGTACTAAAGAACCAAAGTACAACCCAGAACAAAACGTTCAAGGATAAATGGTGATCACCATAACCCAGGACGGGTAGCCCCACTCCTTTGATGTAGGACTAAACCTGAAATATCTAGAACAACCAAAAATTGACAAATGTATCAAGTAGCCAAGGCCACTCAGTACAATAGGGGGAAGGGGATAATTTCTAACAATACAATAAATCTTTATTGAACAATATTGTTGACCAGCAGGATTAATAAAACTAACATATAACAAATAAAACTAGCCCACATAGCGGGGGAACCTTGTAGCGATTAGATAGCAAAGGTGTGTCAAAGGTACCAATGAATCAGAGCTGAATATTGGTTGCGAAAAAATATATGTCAAATCAGTATAAATTTACGGCCACTTGAAGTCTTAATAACATATCAAAATCATCATGAGCAATATATCAGCAAAGAAGAAAGGAAGTAAAGACAAGGTGAACAAAGAATTGGCTCACTGATATTAGCCAAAACGAGGCAGACACCGCTTGCCCTAGGGCTCGTTGATTTCTATTCTTTCCCTGCCTCAGTCAAACACCACTCCCAAAGGATAGGTACCCAAAGCAACCTACCTTAGAACACATTGCTACACCGACCGGTTATAAATAAAACTATCTTTAAACCAAAAATAGTTATTGGTTAAAATCCATTTCATTCCATCTGTAATAAAATTTATTTGGTCCTCTGTTACATTATCACTATTCCAAAAAATAACCTCATCGGCATTATGACTTGAGTCTCTGAAAAAGCGACTCCGTTGTAATAATTGTGTTAAATGACAGGTGCTGATGGAAACCAGCAGGCACTCAGGTTTTTCTTTAGCACCTGTCAGTTAACAGAAACCTTGGAATAGGTACCCTGGCCTGTTGGCGTAACAGAGGACAGGGTTGGGAAACATTTTTCTAAAGCAACTTTGTTATAAATGTCAGTTCATCATAACTAGCAATTCAAAGCAACAGCGGAGTACTGTTATTGGATGTGAGATTTCACCCAAGAGTCACTGCATAAACAGCATATCCTATTCCAGGTAGACAATAGAATTTAGGAGACTGGTTTGTTTTATTCAATAGTAGTTTACATTTTCTTATTTGAATACAGGAATGGCTACATTACTGTAATACAGATTTACAAATCTGAAATGGTATAGGTTCATGAAAAATTTAAATTACGCTCATTAAATGACTGTAAATCTGGAGAATATATCAAGGTGTAACATTAGGCCAATGTTATCCCCAGAAAATGAAAAATATATTGTCTTCCAATTGTAAATTGCTCAGATACACAATCTCAATAATATAGTTATAAAAGAACCAACTTAATCACACAATCACTAGGAGAAATATTTTCAAGATAAGCTGCAATTTAGAAGGAACAACATGTACCAATTAAAATCTGATAGCAAAACTGGCATGTCATTGATCTTCGTTGACTCGTTTTTATCATGTTAGGTTCTTCTAGTGGCAACAAGAGAAAATCTGGCAAATCCTTCAAACTGGTGAATATTCATCCTAACAGAAATTCTTTTAACCACTTTCCCATCACATTTATAAAACAGCAAAGGAAAACAGCGGAAACAACATGTAAAGAAATTAAATAATTTCTTTATCTGCCCCAGATAATCAGCGCAATGCCAGGGTCCTTGCACCACTGAAGCTATCCACCAACATCTTAACAAGCCCCGTTTTATGAGGTGACTTTTTGGGAGCCAACGCAGCTTCGGTCAACATTTCTAGTTTTTTTAACAAGCGTACTCATAGAATATATAACCGCAAAGACTCAGATGATAAAATGTGAAAAAAATTATTTTACACCCTGTAGATGACTGAAATTTGAATGGAAATTAAAACCTTTTTACATTTTTATTTTTTTATTTTTAAAAAAATACATTTACTGAGAGTTTTTCAGAATACAACAAGGCAATCATATGCATATGAGGTGGGAAAGGGACCAAATACACACAAAAACGTTTTTAAATCTTTTCATTATAGCATCCTGGCAAGACATGACGTATACATATAATAATGATATATTATGGATTTGCTGAGTGTAGCGCTGTTTTAAAAGCTGTATTCTGGTGCATTGAACTATTGCTGCCACCAGAGGGAGACATTATGGAATATGCTGGACAGAGCAGACTCCATCTCCCATCACCCTTTGCGTGAGGACAGGAAGTGGGTGGTACAAAGAGGAGGAAAGACATCAGCAGCCTCATGCAAGGCATGGGCAGTGTGAGCAGAGCCACGAGAGACGTAGGAGGCACGCTGGGGCTGTTAGGGTTTGAAACCAGGCCGGAGTGTGGAAGTTGCTACAGTCCTGTTAAAGATCGTGCTGTTCCCTGAGCGTTGAGAGTACAGAGCGAGCAGTGAGAGAGAACAGTCACAGGTGACACTTCTGGGATCCTGGCTGAGTTGGAGCGCAGAGAGACGGCGGCATCCATTGCTGCAGTGATCGGAGAGAGAGTGTGCATCGGCCGGCTGTGTAATACGCTGAACTGTTCTTGACAAAGTGCGGTTTGGGAGAAGAGGGACATCGTGTGAGGAGAGGCTGCAAACTGGAGAGGAGTGCTGGCGGCCTATGCGTTCGTGTTCTGGCGGAGGAGAACCCGATCGGGAGTGCAGGCGTTAACAGCAGGGCCGCCATCAGGGCATTACGCCCAATACTGCCGTAAGGGGCCCGGGCCCGGTGGGGGCCCGGGCCGCTGGGGCCTGGGGGGGGATCCCGGGCCCCCGACGGCAGTGGCGTCGCCCTTTAACAGCTCCGGTATCGGACTCGATGAGTCCGAATCCGGAGCTGTGTCCCTGCTGCTGCTGCAGGAGCCGGAGGAGACTGAGACACTGTGTCTCCTCCGGCTCCTGGCAGCTTCACTTCCTGGCTGGGCGGGGCCAAGCAGCGTGTGAGGGGCCTCCCAAGCACGTTGCTTTGGCTCCGCCCCTCCACTCAGTGAAGCTGCGTGCCGGAGCTGGAGGGACCAGGAAGAAGACAGAAGAAAAGAAGAGAAGAAAATTAAAGAAAAGGTGAAGAAAAGAAGAGCTGAAGACAGAAGAAAAGAAGATAGAAGACAGCGAGTGGTGAGCCAGGGCCCAGACCCTAAGACCCAGGGCCCAGACCCCAGGACCCAGACCCCAAGGCCCAGACCCCTAGGCCCAGACCTCTAGGCTCAGACCCAGGACCCAGACCTCTAGGCCCAGACCCAGGGCCCAGACCCCAAGGCCCAGACCCCAAGGCCCAGACCCAGGGCCCAGACCCCAAGGCCCAGACCCAGGGCCCAGACCCCTAGGCCCAAACCCAGGGCCCAGACCCCCCAAACCCAGGGCCCAGACCCCAAGGCCCAGACCCAGGGCCCAGACCCCTAAGCCCAAACCCAGGGCCCAGACCCCAAGGCCCAGGACCCAGACCCAAGGCCCAGACCCAGGGCCCAGACACTAGGGCCCAGACCCCTAGGCCCAAACCCAGGACCCAAGGCCCAGACCCAAGGCCCAGACCCCCTAGGCCCAAACCCAGGGCCCAGACCCTAAGGCCCAGACCCAAGGCCCAAACCCAGGGCCCAGACCCTAAGACCCAGGGCCCAGACCCCTAGGCCCAAACCCAGGACCCAAGGCCCAGACCCCAAGGCCCAGACCCTGGGCCCAGACCCCCTAGGCCCAAACCCAGGGCCCAGACCCCAAGGCCCAGGACCCAGACCCCAAGGCCCAGACCCCTAGGCCCAGACCTCTAGGCTCAGACCCAGGGCCCAGACCCTAGGGCCCAGGGTCCAGACCCCTAGGCCCAGGGCCAAGGCCCAGACCCAGGGCCCAGACCCAGGGCAAATTCCCAGGGCCCAGACCCCAAGACCCAAACCCAGGGCCCAGACCCTATGGCCCAGACCCAGGGCAAAGGCCCAGGGCCCAGACCCCTAGGCCCAGACCCAGGACCCAGACCCCTAGGCCCAAACCCATGGCCCAGACCCCAAGACCCAGACCCCAAGGCCCAGACCCCAGGGCCCAGATCCTAGGGCCCAGACCCAGGGCCCAGACCCCTAAGCCCAAACCCAGGGCCCAGACCCCAAGGCCCAGGACCCAGACCCAGGGCCCAGACACTAGGGCCCAGGGCCCAGACCCCCTAGGCCCATACCCTATGGCCCAGACCCCTAGGCCCAGACCCAGGGCCCAGACCCCTAGGCCCAAACCCATGGCCCAGACCCCAAGGCCCAGGGCCCAGATCCTAGGGCCCAGACCCAGGGCCCAGACCCCTAAGCCCAAACCCAGGGCCCAGACCCCAAGGCCCAGGGCCCAGACCCAAGGCCCAGACCCAGGGCCCAGACACTAGGGCCCAGGGTCCAGACCCCCTAGGCCCAAACCCAGGACCCAGGGCCCACACCCCTAGGCCCAAACCCAGGACCCAAGACCCAGGGCCAAGGCCCAGACCCTGGGCCCAGACCCCCTAGGCCCAAACCCAGGGCCCAGACCCTAAGGCCCAGACCCAAGGCCCAAACCCTGGGCCCAGACCCTGGGCCCAGACCCTAAGGCCCAGACCCAGGGCCCAAACCCAGGGCCCAGACCCTGGGCCCAGACCCTGGGCCCAGACCCCCTAGGCCCAGACCCCCTAGGCCCAAACCCAGTGCCCAGACCCTAAGGCCAGACCCAGGGCCCAGACCCTAAGGCCCAGACCCAGGGCCCAGACCCCCTATTCCCAGACCCTAGGGCCCAGACCCTAAGACCCAGGGCCCAGACCCCTAGGCCCAAACCCAGGGCCCAGACCCTGGGCCCAGACCCCTAGGCCAAACCCAGGGCCCAGACCCTGGGCCCAGACCCCTAGGCCAATCCCAGGGCCCAGACCCAGGGCCCAGACCCCAAAGCCCAAATACAGACCCAGGGCCCAGACCCTAGGGTCCAGACCCCATACCCAGGGCCCAGACCCAGGGCCCAGACCCCAAGGCCCAGACCCAGGGCCCAGACCCTAGGGCCCAGACCCCAAGGCCTAGACCCAGGGCCCAGACCCTAGGACCCAGACCCCAAGGCCCAGGGACCAGACCCAGAGACCAGGGCCCAGGCTAGACCCCAGGGACCAGACCTCAGGGCCCAGACCTCAGGGACCAGACCCCAAGGCCCAGTCCCAGGGACCAGACCCAGGGCCCAGACCCAGACCCAAAGGCCATCATACACAGCCCGTTTCTGTGAGATTTATTGCTGTGGATTCTGTGATATGTTCAGACACACCGCTCATTACTGTGAGTTTTATTGCTGTGGATACTGTGATAAGCTAATACACACTGCACATTACTGGGAGTTTTATTGCTGTGGTGCTATGTTATGTCCTTTTTTTTTTGAAGGGGGAGAAAAGCTGTTAGAGGTTGAGGGGGGCCCTGGGGGGCCCCATCGTGAGGTTTAGTAAGGGGCCCCATCATTTCTGATGGCTGCCCTGGTTAACAGTATCGAGTTCCAAGTTGCAGCGAGGACAGATCCTCTTGAGAGAGATCCCTTTCTCCAGCGTTCATCGGTCCAGGACAAGCGGTTACACCGGATGGGTGAGAAGGCTTCGGCCTGGTGAAAACGCAGAACATGGCGCACTTGTTATTGTTTCTTTAAGGGCCCCAATGGTGACTATTCGAAGATTGCTTTTTTTGTTTCATTCACTGGCCAGTTGAACACAGTACCCGGGTACCCTAGACAACACACATACATATATTTTGAGCTATTTTTCACGGGACTTATACTCCAGAACTGGGGGGGTTAACCGGTTCCTTTTACCGCTGCGTGTTTTTCCCGTGTTACGAATTCTTGTTACTCACATACCGTATATGCGTAGTATATGCTGCTTTATTGGAATCAGTAAAGAATATAATATAGAAAAATCCACAACAGTGCTGGTGTATAGTTATTTCCTAGTGCGGTGAGACTATCCCAAGGTTTATTCAGCGGCTCCTCCGGGGGTGAGCGCTACATGAGTCTGCTGTAAGAAAGGATATAAAGGGCCCTACTACAATCTTTGCGCAAAATCGCTCGCTCAGTGCGTTGATTTGTGCGCGAAGCGTTAAACATTAACGCATGTAAACTAACGCTGGTATTACAATCCGCGCGCATTTTTTCATCCGTCAAAAAATTGCGTGCGTAAAACAGACGCGCAAAAATGTGCGCACATTAACGTTGCGTGCAGAAATCGGTGTGCGGACTGTTTATTTACGTGATTCAGCCAATCAGAATTAAGAACCACAATTGTCTCCTGTTAAGTTTTTGCACCTGCCAAAATCAATCTGAGTATATATGCTGCAGCAATAATAAAAACACGCACAACTTCTCAATTTTGTTGTTTGGGTATGCGTAGAATGTGTAACTATACTTTGCTGTATTGTTATTTTTGGGCTGGTGTATTCGGGTTCGGCCAGGACGTTCAGATTTGCCATTAACACCAGCTTTTAGGAGTCGTTAAAATTATGCGCGCAAACGCTGTGCGTTAAAAACTGTGCATAGATTGTAATACCATCCGCGTACCAGCACACAAACGTATTTGCGCTCACAATGTTAAGTATAGGACGGGCGCAGTACAGTACGCTCGCAAAGGGTTCGCGCAGGTTCACCCGCGTTAGACGAATGTGCACGTTTGTTGCAATGACTTTGCAATACGACGTTCAGCGCAAAGGGTTTTGCCCCTCGCGTTAATGCGTTAACGTTTGCGTGAAGAATGTAATAGAGCCCATAATTTGTCTGGGTCGATTTAATAAAACATGCCTTCAAATCGCGTTTGAACATGATGAGCACAAAACTGTAAAAATGAGCTCAGCGCACAGAGGTGAAATGGCTCAGCAGTGAAGGGGTTAATCAACTTTGACATGTCTATCCTTATTCTTCAAAGGGATGGCACTGCAATATGCACAATTTTCTAGTCACAAAACAATACATTTGTTTAATCCACTGATTGAACACACAATTTTTGGTTATACATCATCTCAAACAATATTCTCTTGTTTATTTAGCTACGTAGTTAAAGGTCTGAAATAAAATATGTTTGAACAAGTTTATGAAATGATGCACATATATAAAAAGAATGATTTATGTAGCTTTTCATGTTTCTTTTTTATTTCTTTTTAGCTCATTATAATACATCTGATATTTATCCATTAAACTGGGATTAATAAAAATTAGGTAATGAATAAACCAGTGGTGCATTTATTTACTGTCTCAATTTTTTTTCAAATTGAAAAGTTTCCCATCATGGCTATTTTCTAGATTGATTCTTTTGACTGTTCATTTTCCAAATCATTACCCACAACTCCCAATTTAGAGAAACCATGACATGGGCAGTAAATTGAATTTCCTTCATAAAATTGAATTTGGAATTATATAAAGGGAATTACGCCACCCAGGACATACTTGAAAACGAGAGAAATCTCAATGTATCCTTCCTGGTAAAATCCTTTCACAAAAAAAAAAAATTACCGGTAAGTAAGGGAGGATATGTATATTTGATGACATATGTCAATTTTTAAAAAACTCTTTTAAAAGTGTGTTTAGATTAGTGACATTCTTTTCATAATATTTTGGTTAGAAAGAGGGCCATTATATCCGTTATATATTCATAAGATTTTGCGAATTGCTATCTTTCTAAGTAGCCGAATTGCCATGAAATTGCACCGTACGTGGAAATTCCATTTCAATTCGGTGGCCATCTCGACTCTCTTTGAATAACTCCTATAGATTACCTGTTTGTTTTGTTATGGCAAGCATAAGCGTGTGCAGAAGGATGTGCCTGTTTGGTGAATGAATTGTTCCTTTTTGGTCCATTTTTAAATCACCATCTATATGTATGCAGACCATAAAATTTGGGCTAGGCAGGATTATGATGGTGAGAATATATATAACGGAAGCATAAACACTAACAAAATACTAAAAACAGTTTATTACTGCACAGGAACCCTGATTTAATTCAGCTTCTAAAAGTTATACTCATTAATAATTTGTATCTGCTCTTAGGCTGGGGCCAGACGAACGCACTGTGTGCGTCGGTACTGACGTGCCTTCCGGTGTCCTTCACAGCGTTGTGACGCTGTGACGGGGCCGGCCACACACTACTGCGTGCGCAAAAATTGTGCACACGACCACGGACGTGCTGCGACCATGCAGCAAGCCTCCCCGTTGAAGTGCTACGCCGCGCTTTCAATGGGACTGCAAAGCGCGATCCTCCATAGGAGGATCGAGCCTTGCAGCACTGAGCGCAGTTAGAGGTGGCAAGACAGGCGTCAGACAGGCGTCGAGTGGAAGGAACGTTCACTCTCACGGACATTCCTTTTGCTCTTAAAAACGCTTGTCTGACCACGGCCTTAACCATGATTGGGCAGGTATAGAGGTAAAACAAAGACAGCTAAAGGGAGTCATTTGAAGACAATAAAATGTTTTATTAAACACATTTTGTAGATAATTACATATAAATGTACTACTTGGAAATAAATCCCATGTTTGCTAGAGTGTAATTACTCCATATGAAAGTGAATTGTGCTTATAAACGCTTAGAACAGCAGAAAGCATTTAATGACATTAAACAAAACTAATCCACCAATTATAAACCGAGTTCTTCATAGTATAGTTTGGCTTGTATTGTTGTATTTATCATTATGACCCAGCAGGAACATTCAGGGTTATTTAGAGAGATTCTAAAAGTCACCACACATTCGGTGACCTTTCGTTCCCTGCACTTCAGGGCGATTCTAGTTCCCCCGACCCTGCAATGTATTCAGCAAGCACTGCAGGGCCCCCTGTAGTGAAGGAAAAACCCGCCAAACACTCGATGAACACTCACCGAAAACCCACAGAAACTGCTGCAAAAACCCTGCCGAACATACTGGAAAAATCCCGACGAGTCGCCGATCACAGCGCAGAGCAGCCGCCGGAAAAAGCCGACAGGCAGACGAACGTGGTAAAAAAAACAAACTGTACGCTTGAAAGTTTCAATATTTAAACGCTGTTTGCAAAAAAACTACTGGACGGAAATGTCTGGAATTTACATATAAGATCCGATGAATGATAATAAAATGGTCTGTTACAGAAAAAAGAAAATAGGATTTAACCACTTCGCTGCTGAGGACGCGCTCAGCGCGTCCTCAGCATTCCCGCTGGTGTGCTGAGGACGCGCTGAGCGCGTCCTCCCATTGGGGTCAGCGTTCGGCCGGGTTCCGGCCGATCGCTGGCCCCTCCGGTGCGGGCTGACATCCTGGATGTCAGCTCGGCATCCGGAACAGCAGCCGCCGTAATTTGGTGTCATCGCGGCAGCGCGATGACACCAAATTCAGGCGCCCCCCCCGCATGTGCGGAGGAGGCGCCTGAAAGGGAGGGGGGAGGTCCTTCGGACCTCTCTCCCTCCCGATCGGCGACTCTGCGGGGGTTAACCCAGGCATCATTTGGAAGGGCACAGCCTGCCCTTCCAAATGATGCCTGGCATTAACCCCTGGGGAGCTGGATCGCGAATCGGCGCTGAAAAGCGCCGGTTCGCGATCCTTTCCCGGAGCTGGCCGACATCTTGGATGTCGGCCAAGCCTCCGGGAACTCCCCCTGAGGACTGGCGTCATCGTGCGTAGCACGATGACGCCAGTCCTAGAGTTAACCCTTAACTGCCACCAACGGTGGAGATAGGGAGTTCCAATGAACTCCCTATCTCCCGATCCGTGGCAGTTAGGGGTTAGAGCATGGCCGTTCCAACGATACCAAACACTACAGTGAAAAAGTTGTAAAAAAAAAAAAAATGAAAAATAAAATAAAAAAAAATTTAAAAATAAATTTATAAAAAAAAAATAAACACTTTTTTTTTTATTTTTTTTGGTTTGTTAGTGTAGCAATATTGTTCCCATTTCAATTATAATGTGAACAATGATGCTGCACTAACGATTTTGTATGCGGTGCGTTTGTTAAAAATAGTGTAATTTTCCCCAAAAAAAAATGTAACGAGACCCCATCTCTAATTTTTTTAACAAGCGCACCCCATACAAAATATAACCGCAATTGCTCGCATGTTAAAATGTGAAAAAAAACACTTTACACATTGTAAATTATTGAAAATACATATTTTATTGCATTTTTTGTTATAATATACAGACATGACATAACGTATACATATAATAATGACATATTATGAATCTACCGAGTCTGACGGAAAGAACGATATATAATATGTCTGGGTCATATACTAAAATAAGCCTTCAAAACACGTTTAAACATGATGCGCAAAACAGGTAAAAATGACCTCAGCACAGGGGCGGGAAAAGCCTCAGCAGCGAAAGGGTTAAAAAAAACCCGAAAAAAATATTTGACGAAAAAATCACAAAAATGCTTAAAAGATCCTAAATAATCTATAAATACAGAAACTTTTTTGCTGCAGAATAAAATAATAAACTGTTTATTAGATATTGAATTAAAACAGGAATATTTTTAACATTGAAGCCTATGGGGTTCGCCTGAATAAACCTGCCGAATGACACCACTGAACAGCAGGGCATTTCGACAACTTTTCGCTGCTGTTTGGGGTCTCTGAATAGACGAACCATTGCTTCTCTATGGGGATTTCACTGCCCTCGAACAGGCACTGTATGTGCAGGCAATTCGCTAAAAGTTGGCGAATTGCCTGCTCTCTGTATAACCGAATGTCCCCGAAATGTCCCCTTATGCTGAATTTCAGTGTCCAGTTACATTTCGGATCTCTCTGAATAACCCATATTGTCTCATTTCTTTGTTTACAAGTTGTATATGACTGAAATGATAGTAAAGTCTGATTCTGATTCTGAAAGAGGTTGACAAATACAATGAGTTGGACCCCCCATCATTTTAGCATTAAACAATCTCTGGTTTGTATTCATATTTTTCAGTGTTTGTGACACCTTCATAATCATAAATAACCATTTAATAAATTGGATTACTAATTTATTCGTTTTTCCTTCCTATTTGTCAGTGGCTATGCTGGATGCCAATAAATGCATGGTAATAGCAATAAATAACCTATGAATCACTATACTTATCTTACGTTTGCTTCATAAGTTTTGATAATATATCTTTAATGATTACAGTGACAGCTGTAGCATATCCCCTTTTTGATAAGGAGGTCCACTTAGACACCATTATCTCCTTGTTATTCTGTGTGACTATGTGTCAGGCTGGCACCATGTGGTAAACAGTGATTAAATTGTGCTTCTTTGTTAAGTACAAGGCCAACTTCCAACTCATAAAACGATAACACAAAGGGAGAGCCATTCACCGACCCAGCCACTGCTCCCACTACAACAGAGCTCCAAGGGCGAGCGCATGCTTATCAAATCAGGTGATTCACAAGTAAACGCACTCCAGGGACAAGTTTGACTATAGTTTGCAATGGCCTTTCAGCAACAGGTGTGATAGTCATCAGACAAAGGTGGGTAAGGTACTGTGACTAGAAGTATGTAACTGCATAGTAAGCATACACTCTATTATAGTTACTAGATGAACGGAGATCACACTCCAGAATTGTCTCCTCCATTGTGATTAAGGACCTGTAGCTGAAAATTTGGATGTGCCTCTTCCCCATCCCTCTCACTTTCGATCGCCCATTGCTTCATCCATCGCACCTCCATGGTATCTGTACGATGGATGAGCTGGGGCAATATATATATTGTTCCATCCCTCTTATCTTCATCTCTCACGACTTTCGTTCCCTTCACTTTTGGGAATCAAATTTCCCGACCCTGCGGTGAATTTAGCATTCACCGCAGGGTCCCAGAGTGCAGGGAGCGCACCTGAAAATCCGCTGCAAAACAAGTCAAAAATACCGCCCGAAAACTATCCAAAGTATCGGATCACTCGAGCCGCCGCAAAAACAAGCCAAACAGGTCCAGAAAAAGCCGACGACCCACCACACACACAATGCCGACCAGCCGCCGGACAAAGCCGACAAGCTGATGAACATGGTAAAAAAACAAAAAACAATTGAAAGTGTCAAAATTTAAAGGCTGTTTGCAAAAAAAACTACTGAATGAAAATGGCTGGAATTAACGTATAATATCCTATGAACGATAATACAAATCTCTGTTTGAGAAAAAAGAAAAACCACTTTAAAAAAAAAACGGAAAAAAAATTTTGAAGAAAAAATCACGAAAAATGCCTAAAAGATCCTAAAACATAAATAAAGAGACTTTTACTGCAGATTATAATAATAAACAGTTTATTAGATATTGTTTAAAAACAGAATATATTTTAACATTGAAGCCTATGGGGTTCGCCTGAATAAACTTGTTGAATGAAACCACCGAACAGCAAGGCATTTCACTGACATTTCTCTGCTGTTCGGTGTTCTCTGAATAGGTTAACCACTGCCGTCGAACAGACACTGTATTTGTAGGCAATTTGCCGAACTGCCTCCTTTCTGAATCGTTGAATGGCCGCAAAATAGCACACCGTACAGGGAAATTCACTGTTCGGTGCCATTTCAGGGCCACATCAGCTCTCTCTGAATAACCCTGAAAGTGTTCCTTTGCATTGTAGTAAATGTAATTTATTTGGTTTTGAAAATTATAGATGTTTTGGTATAGATATTGCAGTGAAATTAACAAAAAAGAAACTGAGTGGATATATAGATTGGGTACTCTAGGGGGTAAGGGATTAAATAATGAGATTGATATATTGTTTTCTCTGAATTAAGATAAAATGCGTCCTCTTTTTTTTCCTGTTTTGGTAATTTAGGTATTTTTCTTGTTTTTTGGAAAGAAGGGTCCTGGCTTTCTTTATTTTTATTTTTGTTAAATGAAATTAGGCATCACATATAGACATAGGAAATGAAAAGTTAAACAGAGTCATCAGCACGCAGGCCAGGGGCGGATCCAGACACAGGTTTCGGGGGGACATTCTACCAGTTTTGGCCAAGAGCTGGTGTTGGGTTCGCAGTGACAGGCAGATATATTTGCCCCCGGCTCACATGGATATATATATTGCCCCCAGCTCACATGGATATATATAAATTGCCCCTAGCTCACATGAATATATATATTGCCCCAGCTCACATGGATATATATATATTGCCCCAGCTCGCATGGATATATACATTGCCCCAGCTCACATGGATATATATATATTGCCCCCAGCTCACATGGGTATATTGCCCCAGCTCACATGATATATTGCCCCAGCTCACATGGATATATATATTGTCCCAGCTCACATAGGTATATTTGCCCCAGCTCACACGGATATATTTGCCCCAGCTCACATGGGTATATATATTGCCCCCAGCTCACATGGATATATATATTGACCCTAGCTCACATGGATATATATATTGCCCCCAGCTCACATGGATATATATAAATTGCCCCAGCTCACATGGATATATATATTGCCCCCAGCTCACATGGATATATTTGCCCCAGCTCACATGGATATATATATTGCCCCCGGCTCACATGGATATATATATATTTCCCCCAGCTCGCATGGATATATACATTGCCCCAGCTCACATGGATATATATATATTGCCCCCAGCGCACATGGATATATATATTTGCCCCCAGCTCACATGGATATATATTTTCCCCAGCTCACATGGATATATATAAATTGCCCCAGCTCACATGGATATATATATTGCCCCCAGCTCACATGGATATATTTGCCCCAGCTCACATGGATATATATATTGCCCCCGGCTCACATGGATATATATATATTTCCTCCAGCTCGCATGGATATATACATTGCCCCAGCTCACATGGATATATATATATTGCCCCCAGCGCACATGGATATATATATTTGCCCCCAGCTCACATGGATATATATTTTCCCCAGCTCACATGGATATATATATATTGCCCCAGCTCACATGGATATATATATATATTGCCTCCAGCTCACATGGCTATATTGCCCCAGCTCACATGATATATTGCCCCAGCTCACACGGATATATTTGCCTCAGCTCACATGGGTATATATATTGCCCCCAGCTCACATGGATATATATATTGCCCCTAGCTCACATGGATATATATATTGCCCCAGCTCACATGGATATATTTGCCCCCAGCTCACATGGGTACATATATATATTTTCCCCAGCAGCTCACATGGATATATTGCCCCAGCTCACATGGATACAGTGAGAGAAAGGGGGTTTATGAGGGTTCTGAGGACAAGCAACAGCACTAGTGGCCTGCTCTACAGTGGGTGCCCGCTCAGGTCTCACAAGGTTTTAGCTTGCTGGTGCCATTACAGGGATGAATGCTCCATATGCAAATTGGCCTGCTCTCACCCAAAAAGGGTGGCCAGTACTGACTGCCAAGGATGTCGTCCCTGCACGAGAGGTGCAGCAAGCCCCAACGACCGTTTTTGGCCTTGTTAGGCCTTGTCAGAAGGGAAAAGCTGACACCCCTCTAGGCACATCACATGGGTATATTTGCCCACAGCTCACTTGGGTATAGTTGACCCCAGCTCACTTGGGTATAGTTGTCCCCAGCTCACATGGATATATGTGCCCCCAGCTCACATTAATATATTGCCCCCAGCTCACATGGATATATATATTGCCCCAGCTCGCATGGATATATTTGCCCCCAGCTCACATGTATATATTGCCCCCAGCTCACATGGGTATATATATATTTTCCCCCAGCCCACATGGTTATATTTGCCCCCAGCTCACATGGTAATATTTGCCCCAGCTCACTTGGGTATAGTTGCCCCCAGCTCACATGGTTATATTTGCCCCCAGCTCTCACCTTTGCTGGCCCCAGGTTCCACCGGCGTTCTTCTCCCAGTCCCTACGAGGAGGGGAGCAGCCGCTGACATGCAGCTTGGCCGCTCGCCGGGAACCACCTGATCAGCCGCGCAGCCGCGCACACGTTGGTCAAGTGGTTCTCATCCCAGGCGAGCGGCCAAGCTTCATGTCAGTGGCCGCTCGCCTGTAGGGACTGGGAGAAGAACGCCGGTGGAAATTTTCTGCCCCCCCTGGATCCGCCCCTGACACAGGCTAGGTGAAAAGTAAAAGATTATGTGATCAAAACTAGACAAAATAACAAGGTTCCACAATCTTTGCATCATAAGTAATAAAATAAAATAAAGAAAAACTGGGGAAGGGGAGGGGGGGGGCAACAGACCAAAGCATAAGAGGTGAGATTATGAAGGATGGGAAAACCTTAACAGGTAAGGAGTGGGAGGGAGGGGTGGAACAGAGAGGGCAGGGCACCATTATAGTTAAAAGGCAGGGTGGCAGGGTGGCAGCTTACAGGGTGACCAATATACAGTATGAAATGTAAAAGTGAAACAGGGGGTGGGGAACCAGCAAATGTCTATCACTGTCTATCAGGGCTCGGAAGGCCGACCCTCCGGACTGCAAGATCCAACTACTCCACGTCGTAGTGTAATGGAAAGTCATGTCATTCATGGAATAGTAGAGTTCCACATTGTGCAGATCTTCTATTTTAGAAAGCCAGAGCTGCATAGGAGGACATGACCTTTGTTTCCAGAGCATGGGTATCAGGCTTTTGGCAACATTAAGGATACGGAGGCAGATTAATTTTTTGTAGCCCGATGTTGCGTATTGCACGTGGTGTAACAACATGTGGGTGGAGTGGAAATCAGGTGGGGGGTCAACAAACATTTGAATGATCTTATAGATCCGCTCCCAATATGGGTGAATGACCTGGCACGACCACCAGATATGGAGAGTGGATCCGGGAGCTACGCCACAACGCCAGCATGTATCTGGGAACATATAGTGAAGCTGTTGGAGTGTCCTATACCACAGAGATAACAGTTTATATGCGGTTTCCTTCGACTTGGTTGAAACTGAGCAGTGATGGGTCAAGTCAAAGATTTTTCGCCATTGAGAATCTGAGAGGGTTATCGCTAACTCCATCTCCCAACGCCCTATGAACCTTGGCGGCGGGGTCTTGCTGGAACGTTGAAGTAGGGCATACAGAAATGACACTCCATGAGACAGGGGATCGGCCCTCATGCAATGATTTTAAAATTCCGTCAAAGGGCGAGTCAAGTGTTGTCACTGGTGTATAGAGCACACAAAGCTAGAGATTTGTTGGTATCTGAAATATCGAAGGAAAGTCATCTCCCTGTCCCCCAGCATGTCACTAAGTGAGGCGAGTTGTTGGTTACGAAATATGTTGCGGATATGAAGTATTTGTGTCTGTAATAAGTCAGTAAATATAGATGGGGTGTAACATGTTGGAGAGGAGGCCTGACACAGAAGAGGTGAGAGAGGGGAGGGGTGGTACGTTCCCTCAGCCAGGCCCACTGATGCTGAGAGCTCTTCTCAGCCCTTCTTGTTTTTAGAGTTAATCTGTTTAGCTCTCCGCCCCTGGAGTCTCGGCGTCTGACCAGACCTGTGGTCACGTGACCTGCACTACCCTATATAATGGCTATCAGTGCACTTGTTCCCTGATCCAGTATAGATCTTCTTTGCTGAGTTCCTGAATTTGTATTTTGTTTCTTGATATCTTGGTTTATGATTCCTGGCTTCGTATCCTGACTACTCTTGTGTTTAACCCCTGGTATTGTACTTTGACTTCATGGTTTATGACTTCTGGCTTTGCATACTGACCACTCTCCTGCTGATGTCCATTGTGTGTTGTCTGAGCGGTTTTTGTTTTCATGCTCATGTTTTCTTGATTTTCATGTTCATGTTTTCTTATTCTGGTGTGAGACCTAATTGCAAGGCATCTAGTTGTGTGTGCTGGTCGCAGCATAACCTCAAGTTTTGTGTGAGTCCTGCCCTGCAGGCTGCTCAATATATTTCTGTCAAGTCTGTTATTCTGGTTCATGTTTTCTGTATGTGTGTATCTAGTGCAGCAGCTCATTGTTTTGGTTTAGAGAGACCACCTCAAGGATCTCTGTCTTGTTCTATTGTTGCTAGATATTCCTTCCTGTCAAGTCTGGTGTAACCCTGTCGGTTTGTATATTCCCACCCTGTACTCTGTATAGACAGAAGGTCATCCAAGGACCTTACCCCAGGGCAGGGCTTTCCTCGTGTGTGTATACTGTCTCGTCTTGTCTGGTTCTTTTGTATCCTGTGTCCAGGGTTCTATGCAGAACACATACCTGCCTAAAGGGCTTACTCAAACACACAGCAAGGACCCCCCTTTGGCTCCTGAGGGGGGTAATTGTAACAAGGGGTCTGTGGACAAGTCAAGAGGTCGCATCATGCGCTGCCAAATTCGCAGGGTAGCGGAGGTGTAAGCTAAAGCACGTACTCAGCGTAGACCTTGCAGTCAGGGTAACCAGGGGAGGATAGAAAGAGGGACACCCACCTCGTCCTGTTCAACCTCCCCCCAAGCTTTGACCTGGCTTTTTTTTTATGTCTATGGGGGTTATTCAGAGAGATCCGAATTGTCACCGAAATGTAACCGGACACTGAAATTCAGCGAACGGGGACATTTCGGGCCATTCGGCTATCCCTAATAGAGAAGCAATGGTTCGTCTATTCAGAGAACACCAAACAGCAGGGAAAAGTTGCTGAAATGCCCTGCTGTTCGGTGGTTTCATTCGGCAGGTTTATTCAGACGAATCCCATAGGCTTCAATGTTAAAATTATTCCAGTTTTAATTCATTATCTAGTAAACCGTTTATTATTTTATTCTGCTGTAAAAACTCTCTTTATTCATCTTTTAGCCATTTTTGGGGATTTGTTTGTCAATTTTTTTTCTATCTTATCTTCTTTAAATCGTTTTTTCATTTTTATGTAAACAGACCTTTTTATTGTCATTCATAGGATCTTATATGTAAATTCCAGTTATTTTCGTTAAGTAGTTTTTTTGCAAATAGCGTTTCAACTATCAAGCGTACTGTTTTGTTTTTTTTTCACCCCGTTCGTCTGCATGTCGGCTTTTTCCGACGGCTGCTCTGCGCTGTGATCAGCGGCTGCTCGGATTTTTCCGGCATGTTCGGCTTGTATTTTGCGGGTTTTCGGGAAGTGTTTGGTGAGTGTTCTGCGGGTTTGCGGCGAGTTTTCCCTTCACTACAGGGAGCCTTGCAGTGCTTGCTGAATACCCCGCAGGGTCAGCAAACTACAATCGCAGAATCGCCCCGAAGTGCGGGGAACGAAAGGTCACCGAATGTGCGGTGACTTTTCGAATCTCTCTGAATCTCTCTGAATAACCCTGAATATCTGTATGTTTTAGGGGTGGTTTGATCTCTACTCCCGATCTTCGATATTGCTATTTTTTGGGGGGTTTTGTGTATTTTTGGGGCAGGTGTCAGGAGGTGAAGAGGATTGTTCAAGCCCCATGGAGCATTCCTGATGACATGGTTGGCAATGCATGCGCTGAAGGTCTGACGTCTAACTGTGGAAGTATGCATGCACAAAAGACAGTGAGAATAGAAGACACGTGCATAGAACATAGAGAACGCAATTTCTGGATGTAGAAGATTGGCAGTGGAGACGTAGAAACTCTGATGAGAAATTGGATGGCAGAAAATAAAGTTTTAATTAACCACAACGGTTTCAAGTTTTTTAATGTTTTAAAAAGGATTTGGCTTTTATTTGCACTTATGCTCCTGAGGAAATGGGACATAGCTACAAAACACGGTGAGTGGAGACATAGCGAGCATTTGTCATGTATGTTTGACCTGCTGGGAATTGCCTGGGTCCAGCCGATCTTCATCTGTGGGCAATCCTACTGGAGCATGGTAATTGGGAGTTCTAAGCCACTATGGTAAATGCTGTTCTGCACATATCCATGTGCTTTATGTTTGTTTATAGCTTTCATTAGTATTTTACTCTGTGTTACAAATTACTACACTATACTCCTCTATGTCCTGCTTTGACTTTCAGATGGACTATATGTCTTTGCTAAAAGGGGTAATACCTGAATGTATGCAGGAACCCCTGTGGCATTTTATTTATCTCGACACTGAAGAAACAGTGTATAGCTGAGGTTGCTGGAACTATAACGTTAAGACGTAACGTTTACTAGTAAATTAAAATATTGTGTAAAATACTAAAATGTCTTGGGCCGGCCCTGGACAGCCATTAGAAATAAATTCCAGGCTTCATCAGGCCTGTTTCAACGGCTTACTTAAATAATCCTACCAGTTTGAGATAAGGAGTTAAGGAGGTAAGGGAAAGGGGACCTAAATACATTTGACATTAATAAAGAATGTAACCTGTTATAAAAAAAGGCAAATGAACTGTTATTTTTTCCTTGAACCCAATAAAATTAATTAAAGACATGGGAACAGCAACTCATTTATATTACTCAGCTACACATTCACTCAACTGTCCCAGAGGTTTGACACAAAAATAAAGCAATCAAATCCCAACATGTTACAGACTTTCTTTGTATATTACCAGACAAATTAAAAAGACAAAGGTCAAGAGAAAACTACCTAGTTCTATAAATAAGATTGATACACAGGTATTTATTTAGCCTTCAAGTAAATGAGTGCCTAAAATCATACAGGACAGGTGCACCATAGTGAGTGCAACACAGAAATATGTTGCACCTCTGAACTCTCTGCCCTTCTCCTTTTCTAACTTTATCTGTAATATTAACTTTTTTACACTAGGCTAATTGCCCAGAAATGTTATGGTACAGACAGTAGTCTGAACTAGTGTTAGATTGTTGACTTATTAATCGCAAAGCAAATTATCAAGGCAAGAAAATTTAAAATTTGAGACAGTATAGAAAAAATTTAATAGATGGTTATTGAGAATTCACTCTAGTCCTGTAATGTATTCTTTTTTCATATAAACTAGGGACTAGATCACAACTGGCCTGTAAGTATATCAGCTGGAGCCAATAGGCATATCAGATCCAGGTGATAGCATCACAAAACTCTTGTCGATATTACATAAGAGTGGAAATCTCTGCTTGCAACTTGGTTATCTTGGCAGCTAACTGCAAATGAATGGCTCCTGTACTTTGTATATGAGCTATTAATTTTCACCTAGAAAGAGAAGAATGATCTATTCCAATGTACCTTGTCAGGGCCGGCCCGTCCATGGAGCAGGGTGGGGCAGCGGCTCCAGGCAGCCCTTTGACAGGGCAGCATTTTGCCGCCCTGTCAAAGACACCGGCATAGAGCGCCCACCTTGGAAAGGCACGGCCCTGCTGCTGGTCAGTAACAGGCTCCGTCCGCCCCCAGTGCCCGCCCCCTTCACTGCAGGCCAGCGCCCGCCCCCTTCACTGTGGCTCACCCAGCGTGCAGGTGCCTGGGAGGGCACCGGCGCGCTTGAAAGCCTCCGGAGTCCACGTGCCTGGAAGCTTTCAAGCAGGCCGGCGCCCTCCCAGCGTGCAGGTGCCCAGTAGCGTTCAAGCCCTCCAGCGGGCAAGCCCAGATACCCGGCTAGCCCAGACACCTGCACCCGGCCAGCCCGGACCAGGCCAGCCCAGATGCCCGGACCTCACCAGCCCGGACCAGGCCAGCCCAGATGCCAGGACCCAGACAGCGCAGAAGCCAGGCCCCATCCAGGCCAGAAGGCAAGTCGGCACTTTCAGAATGCCGGTGCCTGGCAGCTTTCAAGCCATCGACTAGGCCCTAAGCCAGGCCTCTGACTAGGCCTGAAGCCAGGCCTCTGGAGCCTGACCTCGACCAGGCCCGGCGGCATCCAACAAGCCCTCCAGCAGGCTGGTGACCAGGGCGGGTAAGTGTATGTGTGTGTGTGACTGTGTATGTGTGTGTGACTCTGTGTGTGTGTGTGTGACTGTGTGTGTGTGACTGTCTGTGTGACTGGGTGTGACTGTGTGTGTGACTGTGTGGGGCTGTATGCGTCTGTGTGTGTGACTATGCGTGTGTGACTGTATGCGTGTGTGTGTGTCTGTGGATGTGTGTGACTGTATGCGTCTGTGTGTGTGATTGTATGCGACTGTGTGTGTGACTGTGTGTTTGTGACTGCATGCGTGTGTGTGTGTGTCTGTGTGTGACTGTATGTGAATGTGTTTGACAGTGGGTTCAGGACATGTGGCTCTGTGATACGCTCATACACACTGCACATTGCTGTGTTTTAATGCTGTGGAGCTCTGTGATACCCTCATAAACCCCGCACATTACTGTGAGTTTTATTGCTGTGCAGCTCTGTGATACGCTCATACACACCTCACATTACTGTGCTGTAATGCTGTGGAGCTCTGTGATACGCTCATACACACCTAACATTACTGTGTTTTAATGCTGTGGAGCTCTGTGATACGCTCATACACACCTAACATTACTGTGTTTTAATGCTGTGGAGCTCTGTGATATGCTTTTACATGCCACGTGTTTGTTTTCCTTTGGGGGGCAGCATTTCACCTGTCGCTCCAGGCAGCACAGTGGCTTGGGCCGGCGCTGGACCTTGTTTACTTTCCCAGGAGCCGGTGTAAAAACAAATACCAAAAACAAATATCAAAAGCTGGTGTTAAATGATTTTGCGTTTGCAAAACCACGTAACACTTCAATCTAAAAGGATTGAAAAATCCCACACTTACTTGAGATCCCATGGTGCAGAGGATAGTACAAACTGCCACTTCCTCTGGCCAGGAGTAGCGAAGACTGGGAACAAATAGTCCTCAGTGTTTTTTTTTTTTTGAAGAGCTCGTATAGGGATTCACTGGGCTCCATGGAGTCCTATGGACTCCAGGAGCCAATACCTGCAGCAGCATGCATCACTGCTGCTGGTATCAGAGAAAAGGAAAAAGAAAATGGGCACTATTCCGTAGTTCGCGTTAAAATGGGGACACTAACAGGGAAAATCTGCACGTACAGTTTTCCCCGTAGCATCCCCATTTTAGAGCGATATTCTGGGGCAGGTGCTAGCTGAGCACCTTGTCCTGGAAGGCAGTGCTAACCGCTGGGATACTCGTGGTAGTGTTTTTCCACGCTGCCGTGAGTATCACCTCCTGGAGTCCATAGGACTCCAGGCCTCGAGATCGTACATCGATGCGGAGGGAGACAGGGAACTATTTGTTCCCAATCTCACTCTGCTTACAGCCAGGAGTGGCGAATTGGGCCACTGTTCTTGTCTCAGTATGAGAGGTGAGTATGGGATTTATTGGAGGGGTTTAGGTGGTGTTAAATTATTTTGGAAAAGCAGAATCATTTAGCACCATCTATTAGGCGTAGCTAAAATTTTGCTTTGCGCGGCCCTGTGGTAATTAGCGCTAGTACTTTGTGATACTTTACTTATCGAAATGGTAATTAAAGATTGGTCTCACCATGTTAAGTATAGGATGCACAAAGTACAGAAAGCTCATGGAAGATAGCGCAAAAACCGAGGCGTTAAGTGATTTCTTATGGGTTTAGGAAGGAAGGAAAGGAAATATGGGGGGCATGCTTAAAGTCACTTATCCTAGTGGTTACGCTTACATATCTGATCACTAACATTAGCGTTCACTAGGGAAGAGTGCCTTCTGTCTCAAGCTGCTGATACAGCATCTCGGACAAAATTGACCCGTTAATGGCGAGATGCAAGCAGTGGCGTCACTAGGGTTGGTGTCACCCGGTGCGGTAACTCATGGTGTCACCCCCGCCCCCGAGTTTTACGGATTTTTATTTAACTACTCTTACTCCTAAATCAGTACTCCCATATAACACTGAATGCTCATACACACAGCGCACATTACTGTGAGGTTTATTGCTGTGGAGCTCTCTCATATGCTCACACAAATTTTTGCCAACTGCCAGCAAGTACGGTGCCTGTTTGAAGGCAGTGAAAGCACACATGGATATATATTGCCTCCAGCAGCTCTGGATATAGTGCCCCCCGCAGCTCTGGATATATTGCCCCCAGCATATATATGGATATATTGTGCCTCGGCTCACATATGGATATATTGCCCCAGACCAGCTCACACATGGATATATTGCCCCAGACCAGCTCACCCATGGATATATTTATTTATTTATTTATTTATAAAGGATTTTACCAGGAAGGATACATTGAGATTTCTCTCGTTTTCAAGTATGTCAAGTATATATTGCCCCAGCTCACATATGGATATATTGTGCCTCGGCTCACATATGGATATATTGCCCCAGACCAGCTCACACATGGATATATTGCCCCAGACCAGCTCACACATGGATATATTGCCCCCAGACCAGCTCACACATGGATATTGCCCCAGCTCTCATGGATATGCCCCCAGCACACATGGATACTGCCCCAGCTCACATGGATATGCCCCAGCTCTCATGGATATGCCCCAGCTCATGGATATGCCCCAGCAGCTCTCATGGATATGCCCCAGGAGCTCTCATGGATATTGCCCCAGCTCCTCTCATGGATATGCCCCAGCTCCTCTCATGGATATTTCCCCAGCTCCTCTCATGGATATGCCCCAGCTCCTCTCATGGATATTACCCCAGCTCCTCTCATGGATATTGCCCCAGCTCCTCTCATGGATATCGCTCCAGCTCCTCTCATGGATTTTGCCCCAGCTCCTCTCATGGATAATGCCCCCAGCTCCTCTCATGGATAATGCCCCCAGCTCCTCTCATGGATATTGCCCCAGCTGCTCTCATGGATAATGCCCCAGCTCCTCTCATGGATATTGCCCCAGCTCCTCTCATGGATATGCCCCAGCTCCTCTCATCGATTTTGCCCCAGCTCCTCTCATGGATATGCCCCAGCTCCTCTCATGGATTTTGCCCCAGCTCCTCTCATGGATAATGCTCCCAGCTCCTCTCATGGATATTGCCCCAGCTCCTCTCATGGATATGCCCCAGCTCCTCTCATGGATATGCCTCAGCAGCTCTCATGGATATTGCCCCAGCTCCTCTCATGGATATTGCCCCAGCGCCTCTCATGGATAATGCCCCAGCTCCTCTCATGGATAATGCCCCCAGCTCACCTCATGGATAATGCTCCCAGCTCCTCTCATGGATATTGCCCCAGCTCCTCTCATGGATAATGCCCCAGCTCCTCTCATGGATAATGCTCCCAGCTCCTCTCATGGATATTGCCTCAGCTCCTCTCATGGATATTGCCCCAGCTCCTCTCATGGATAATGCCCCCAGCTCACCTCATGGATAATGCCCCCAGGTCACCTGCTGCCGCCGCGTGTTCAGCTCCCTCTGAGTGTCCGGCGGCATGGAGCTTGGGCGCTCGCCTGGGGGAGCCACGTGACCAGCCGCGATCTCGCAAGAACTCGGCTGGTGACGTGTTTTCCCGAGGCGAGCACCGAAGGACTTCTCATTGTGGAATATAAAGCTGCATGAGAAATCCGATTGGTAGTTGTAGTCATGTGACCGGAGCTAATGGGATGAATAGGACGGGTCTATACACCGAGTGGTAGAGTAATGAATTACAACGATAGTTGAAGTCAAAACATATATACAAAAATTAAACCCCATGAGGACCCGTACTTTTTGAACAGACAGCTGAACCCAATTAACTGCTAATTTAATGATGCCTCTATACCTATTTAAATGGATCCCGAAATGAGGATTACTAGAGCTCCTGGCGAAATTGCCGTTAGTGCGGCAAAGAAACGCGCGTTGAGCAATTCATTGCTAATATAGCAGAATTATAATTATCATCATCAATAGGATGTTAATTAGTTTTCAAGTTACAAAATGTTGTGCCTGTGAGGCTTCCAATATTGAATGGTTGTGACAGCCTAAGCTATACCTGTCGATACTGGCGGAACTAACTCAATGTTTGTGGATTGTTGACGTTCAAAGACAAAAATTGCGGTTTTTCTTTTAAAAGTAGAATTTGGATATTGAAACAAGCCTAGCTGGGGTGTGTGGATCAATAGTGGCGGTGGTTGTACTGACTAATTTGATTACGTCTGTAGCTATTGACCACTTCATTAATTTGGTGAGAATAGGAGTGAATTTTTATGCTCCTTACAAAGGATGGTTTGGTGATGGCAATATAGATAGAATCGGTACAGCTGATCCACGGCACAATGCAAAGCTTCTTCTGTGTTATTCCCATCCCAAAATCGTCTTGTGGCTAAAGGAGTTTTAACCACATCATATGGTGTTGCCAATATATTTTCACAGATACCAACTGCAGCGAACTAAGGATTGATGCGGTTAATTGACATTGTTTAATATCCATCTTATTGTAACATATAAACCAACTCCTGTTTAGCAACACAATCAGAATATTCAAATGATGGGCCATGTAATGTATGTGATACTAGGTTGCAACCAGCCGCGGATATTTAGCGCAGTCTGCCCTCGTTAATATAACTAACCACTGTATGAACAATATATTTACAGCTGTCAGGTTCGTGTTTATGGAGCTCAGGATGCGGGACAAGCCGTTTTTGGGGTTGAGTCTGGATGTGATAAGGTGTATGGTAAATAACGTAAAGGTTTTAGTACCTGGCTGGGTTTGGTTGAAGAGAGACGTCGTTGATGCAGGCTGAGGTTCG
This sequence comes from Leptobrachium leishanense, assembly GCA_009667805.1. Classification (NCBI taxonomy): domain Eukaryota; kingdom Metazoa; phylum Chordata; class Amphibia; order Anura; family Megophryidae; genus Leptobrachium; species Leptobrachium leishanense. The sequence continues at coordinate 179,317,137 of CM019066.1, forward strand.
GTACACGGTGAAAGCAGGTGGAGAGTCGTCGTTGATACAAGCGGAGGTTCGGTACACGGTGAAAGCAGGCAGAGAGTTGTCGTTGATACAAGCTGGGGTTCGGTACACGGTGAAAGCAGGCAAAGCGTCGTCGTTGATACAAGCCGGGGTTCGGTACACGGTGAAAGCAGGCAGAGCGTCGTCGTTGATACAAGCCGGGGTTCGGTACACAGTGAAAGCAGGCAGAGCGTCGTCGTTGATACAAGCCGGGGTTCGGTACACAGTGAAAGCAGGCAGAGCGTCGTCGTTGATACAAGCCGCGGTTCGGTACACGGTGAAAACAGGTAGAGATATCTTTAGACAGGTGTGCTCAGGTAAGGGAGGTTTAAAGGGGAGGAACAGGACAACCAAGCAATGAGTCTTGGAGAGGTTGGTGTTTAAATAGGGCGCCTGTGGAATTGGGCCAATCAGGAGAGAGGTGTACCTGGTTGCCTGGGGATACTGGGTTTTGATTGGTTGGGGACGCCATCTTGGAAAGCCACGTGGGACGCCGAGACGCGAGGAGACTGGTGCCGGAGAGCAAGCGCTGGGGAAGGACGCGGTGGCGCCGCGGGGGTGCGCAGCCGATCGAGGGGGTCCCTGGTATGGAGCGCCGATGCTGGGGCCATGGTGTTGCAGGGACAGCCCTCACTACCAGCAAGGAAGCCGCCGGGGGTCTGGAACCGCGGTGCAGGGCGGAGGTCCGGTGACCGGCAGTGGGTGAGTCAGTGGGTCCGGCGGGACCTGACAGTACCCCCTTCTTAGGACGACCCCTCTGGGGGCGTAACGGGCCAGGCTTGGAAGGGTGTAGGAAGTGGAAGGCCCGTACCCGAGAAGGGGCATGGACTTGAGTCGCGGGTTCCCATGAATTTTCCTCGGGTCCATATCCCTTCCACTGGATGAGATATTCTAATTTTTTGTAGCGAGAACGGGAATCGAGAATACGTTGGACTTCGAATTCCTCAAGACCCTCCATGGTGATTGGGTCTGGAGGAGGGGGTGAGCGCTGGGGAAAGTGGTCCTCTGTCCAGGGCTTTAGAAGGGAAACATGGAAAACCGGATGTATTTTAAACGAGGGAGGGAGTTGGAGGCGGACAGCGACAGGGGAGATGATGGAGACGATGGGATAGGGACCTATGTATTTAGGACCTAATTTCTTTGTTGGACACGACAGTTTGAGATTTTTTGTAGATAGCCATACTTTCTGTGATGGTTGATAAGCAGGGGCTGCTTTGCGATGTAGGTCGGCATATTTTTTGTAGGTGTTTTGGGATTCTAATAGGGTGTTCTTCGCGAGGATGAACCCTTGTTGTAGCTTCTGAATATGGTCGTTGACCAGAGGTAAGGGACTCTGGGGGGAGTGTCTGGAAGGACTGAGGGGTGAAACCCATAGTTAGTGTAAAAAGGGGATTGTTTGATAGAGGTGTGTATTTGGGAATTGTATGCAAATTCCGCTGTGGTGAGGAGGTCGGACCAATCGTCTTGTAGGTACGAAGTATAGCAACATAAGTATTGTTCCAAGGTTTGGTTCGTTCTTTCGGTCTGTCCATTGGAGTGGGGGTGAAAGGCAGTGGACAGACAGACGGATATGTGTAGTAGTGTACAAAAGGCTTTCCAGAACCTTGAGGTAAATTGGGGGCCACGATCTGAGATGATGGTTTCTGGGGTGCCATGGAGCCTGAAAACATGATGAAAAAAAGGTTGGCGGTGTCCTTGGCGGAGGGTGATCCTTGAGTAGGGATAAAGTGGGCCATTTTGGACAGTCGGTCTACTACCACCATGATAGTGGTATGTTTTCGGGACGGGGGTAGGTCGACGATGAAGTCAACGGAAACACTAGACCATGGGCGAAGCGGGACTGGTAAAGGTTGGAGGAGTCCTGTTACTTTCGTTCTAAGGACTTTACAACGGTTACAGGTGTCGCATGTCTTGACGTATTTCTGAACGTCTAGGGAGACGGAGGGCCACCAAAAATGTCGAAGGATGAGGTCTAGTGTCTTTCTGATACCTCCGTGTCCTGCTGTGGGGGCGTCGTGATTGAGGTGTAGGATTTCCAATCGTTTGGCCGGAGGTATGAACAAGCGTCCGGAGTTGTGGGGCGAGGAGGTGTCACGGTCTTGGAGGTTTTTAAGAAGGTGGGTCTGAGTGGCAAGGAAATGTCCCTGATGTAGAACGGTGTCTTCTTCGTCTGTGGATGTTGGGGTTTCGTCTGACAGGCGGGAAAGGGCGTCGGCCTTTCCGTTTTTGCTTCCTGGGCGATAAGTTATGTGAAATGAAAAACGAGAAAAAAACAGGGCCCAGCGGGCTAGCCTCGGACAGAGCCGACGTGCCGATCTTAAGTATTCTAGATTTTTATGATCTGTGAAGAGGGTTGTGGGGTGAAGGGTGCCTTCCAGGAGGTGTCTCCATTCTTCGAGGGCGTTTTTTATGGCCAGGAGTTCCCTATCGCCTACGCTGTAGTTGACTTCGGCTGGTGATAGTTTGCGGGAGAAGAAAGCTACAGGGTGTAGACGATCATTGTTTTCGTCTCGCTGAGAGACCGCGGAGCGGTGGCGATCCCTGAGGCATCCACTTCCAGAGAATAGGGTTTAGAGGGATCAGGTAGCAGCAGGATGGGTGCGGTGGTGAAGCGGGTACGTAGGTTGTCGAACGCCTTTTGGGTTCCTTCGGTCCATAGGAAGGGGGTGTTCTTCCTGGTCAATTGGGTGAGAGGCTGGGCAAACCTGGAGAAGTTACGAATGAATTTGCGATAAAAATTTGCAAATCCAATAAAGCTTTGTACTTCTTTTTTTGTACGAGGGCGAGGCCATTTGGTGATGGCTTCGATTTTCCGAGGGTCCATTTCTATATGACCCGGGGTGATTATGAACCCTAGAAATTCGATTCGCGGAGTGTTGAAAATACATTTTTCGAGCTTAGCGTACAGGTTGTGGGACCGTAGGCGGGCAAGGACGGTATTAACATGTTGGTAGTGTTGTGACAAGGACTCGGAGTAGATAAGAATATCGTCCAGGTAGGCGACTACGTATACATCCAGTATATCGCGTAGGATATCGTTTATGAAGTGTTGGAAAGCAGCTGGGGCGTTGCATAGCCCATATGGCATAACAAGATATTCGAAATGGCCATATCTTGTGCTTAAGGCCGTCTTCCACTCATCCCCTTCGCGCACGCGCAGTAAATTGTACGCTCCCCTAAGGTCGAGTTTCGTGAAAACGGTGGCCGTTTTTAGCTGGTCAAGGAGTTCGGGTATAAGTGGTAGGGGATACTTGTTCTTTACGGTGATTTTATTTAGTTCTCGATAGTCCACGCACGGGCGAAGACCCCCATCCTTCTTTTCAACAAAAAATATGCCCGCTCCCGCGGGGGAAGAGGAGGGTCGGATAAAGTTCTTCTCTAGATTTTCCTGAATATATCCTTTTAGTACCCGTAGTTCGGGTCCCGACAACGGGTAAATGCAGCCATAGGGTATGGCAGCTCCAGGAAGGAGGTCAATGGGGCAGTCGTATATACGAGGAGGGGGAGCTTTTCTACTCCTTTCTTGCAGAAGACGTCTGCATAGTTCGCGTACGCTTGTGGTAGGGTCACTTGGGCGGTTCTCAGGTTCTGGTCAAGAATGGATAGGATGGTACCTGTGGTGTGTGCGAGACAATGAGCCCTGCAGTGGGGAGAGGAGAAGGTAAGACGACTAGTGGTCCAGGAGATTGTGGGGTCGTGTTTTACCAACCAGGGTAACCCTAGGATGATGGGAAATAGGGGTGATGTGACCAGATCGAATCGTAAGGTTTCTTTGTGTCGGTCACCTATATATATCGTAAGAGATATGGTTTCGGTAGTGACCGGACCGGATATCAAGGGAGATCCATCGACACTTTGAATGCTCAAGGGTTTAGCTTTATTTTGGTGAGGGATACAAAGAAGAGTAGCCAGAGTAGTGTCCATAAAGCAGCCACTCGCGCCGGAGTCGATCATAGCAGGAAGGGTCACTGAGCGTTCATCCCACTGTAATAGAATGAATACAGACAAATGTTGAGACTCGACAGGGTGCAGATCTCCTAGGCGCGGATCATCGGGTATTTTATGGTCGTTACCTTGATGGAGTTTGACCTTATCGGGGCATTCACGGGCAATCTGGTTGGGTTTGCCACAATAGAGACACAGATGGTGGTTCCGTCGTCTTGCAAGTTCTTCAGGCGGTAGGTGCCCCTTTACTAGTCCAATTTGCATGGCTTCTCCGAAAGGTGCCGAGGTAGCAGGAGGGGAGGTGACGGGAGTGGGTGTGGAAAAGAAAGGTCGCCTTGTAGACGGAGTGGAGACTTGGGTGTATCTGTCAGGTTCGTGTTTATGGAGCTCAGGATGCGGGACAAGCCGTTTTTGGGGTTGAGTCTGGATGTGATAAGGTGTATGGTAAATAACGTAAAGGTTTTAGTACCTGGCTGGGTTTGGTTGAAGAGAGACGTCGTTGATGCAGGCTGAGGTTCGGTACACGGTGAAAGCAGGTGGAGAGTCGTCGTTGATACAAGCGGAGGTTCGGTACACGGTGAAAGCAGGCAGAGAGTTGTCGTTGATACAAGCTGGGGTTCGGTACACGGTGAAAGCAGGCAAAGCGTCGTCGTTGATACAAGCCGGGGTTCGGTATACGGTGAAAGCAGGCAGAGCGTTGTCGTTGATACAAGCCGGGGTTCGGTACACAGTGAAAGCAGGCAGAGCGTCGTCGTTGATACAAGCCGCGGTTCGGTACACGGTGAAAACAGGTAGAGATATCTTTAGACAGGTGTGCTCAGGTAAGGGAGGTTTAAGGGGAGGAACAGGACAACCAAGCAATGAGTCTTGGAGAGGTTGGTGTTTAAATAGGGCGCCTGTGGGAATTGGGCCAATCAGGAGAGAGGTGTACCTGGTTGCCTGGGGATACTGGGTTTTGATTGGTTGGGGACGCCATCTTGGAAAGCCACGTGGGACGCCGAGACGCGAGGAGACTGGTGCCGGAGAGCAAGCGCTGGGGAAGGACTCGGTGGCGCCGCGGGGGTGCGCAGCCGATCGAGGGGGTCCCTGGTATGGAGCGCCGATGCTGGGGCCATGGTGTTGCAGGGACAGCCCTCACTACCAGCAAGGAAGCCGCCGGGGGTCTGGAACCGCGGTGCAGGGCGGAGGTCCGGTGACCGGCAGTGGGTGAGTCAGTGGGTCCGGCGGGACCTGACAACAGCTCAATTACCAACCAATAGAAGTACTGATTAACCGCAGCCAATATTTTATAGGCAGAGCGGCATCTATCAAATATTGGTACTGAGCCTGATTCAATCTACTGTGTGACGGATATACACGAAAGTTATCATTGGCGGTTGGAATTAGATGTTTTTGAAAAACAGCTTGAATCACAATTTCCACATAATTTGGGTTATTACCTTTAATTTCTAACAAATCTATTTGTTAAAAATAAGGTAGATTAAGGCAGCTAAGTATCATAACCAAGGTGTTATAATTGCTATAGGCAGATCACTGTCGGTCATTGGATTATTTTTTATCAATAAGGAGTTGAATTTTATTTTAATTTGTACTAATAAAGATAATGATTTTATTACAGATAAACAGGGATACTTCCTCGGGTTGAGGAGTTTTGTGGCTCGATAGCTTCGGACGCTCGCAGGGAGCGAACACTGCGTCGCAGGGTGAGACACTCGCCCTTAGGGTGACGGTGTCACCCTAAGGGCGGGTGTCACCTGGTGCGGGCCGCACCCCCCGCCCCTACGTTGCGACGCCAGTGGATGCAAGTGAGAAAAGGTTCAAGCAGCCTTTCCCTTCTGAGGCTCCCCAGTAGCAGGTCAGTGTTCAGCAGGTCATTTCCTTATAAAGGAGTTGACATTAGAGTCATTGACCTGTGATAAAGTTATATATAAAGTGCAAAGTGCGACTGACTTAAATAGCGATACTAAATTTCTAAGACGCCGTAATGTCTTGGAGGCATTAATACTTCAAAAGATTAATCGTCAAGATAACATGCCAATGGCACACAAAATTAATCTCACAAATTAAAGTGCTATGTTAAACGTAAATAAAAAATAAAATCTAATTAAAGTGGAAATGTATGTGGAAATTCTTTTGATGAATTATTTTAAAACAATAGTCAAATAGATAGATATTTTCCCTTAACCAGAATATTTTAAGATTTGGATTAATTATTCCATAAAGATTTGTTAATGTTTCATTGCAATGCAATTCAACATCATAGAATACACGTGATATCAGCAGACAATAAAGGTTTGTGATTTTCAGAGAGCTCACAGTTTTCTATTGTGCATGAAACAGGAAATAAACAAAAACTAGGTTTATGAAAGTACTGAAAATGGGCAGTAGCACTTGTGTATCATAAAGAGTTAGCTCAATGGTACCATTACAGCAGTGTTTCCCAAACCTGTCCTCAGGACCCGCTGACACGCCAGGTTTTCCAGATAGCTGAAGCACAGCACAGGTGATATGATTTGATGCTCAATGATTGCAGGATTCTGTCTGCATTTCCCCAAGGTGATCTGCGAAATCTGGCCTGGTTGAGAGTCCTGAGGACAGGTTTGGGAAACACTGCATTACAGAGAAGACATTTCCATATACAAATCAGACTGCTATCATCAAGAAAGGATGGCCAAAACTGAAAAGCCAAGAATGTCTCCTCTGCACGAGAGATACAGCAAACTCCAATGATCTTTTCAGCCTGGTAAAGATTTGTCAGGACGGTATAGCTGATGTCTTTCTAGGTATGTTGAGGAAGGAGCCATGTCTGAATTACCTTGTACACAAAAAGTGAGTAAAAGCATGGTTTATGAGTACTGAGAACAGGCAGTAGCGCTAGACTGAGGTCTCATAAGGTTTTAGCTTGATGGTGCCTGGATGGTGCCTGGATTTTCACGTCAACTCACTGCAAGCAATGAGGCCAACTGAATAAGAAAGATCTAACAGAATCAATCAGGATTATTTAAATTTTCAAGTATCAATGCAATCACAACTCAAGTGTCAAAACATTCACCACAAGTTCTAGTGAAAAGACCAACATCATCAGGTCTATTCACCAAAGGTGAAACTCAGGAGAAGTGAAAATTCTAGGTCAAAATAGCCAAACCAGAAAAATGTTCCCATTTATCTCACTTTCAGTTTCACCTTTTAGTGAATAGACCTGTTTGTGTGACTTTTGTAAGCAGGGCCGGACTGGCCTACCGGGATACCGGGATGAATCCCGATAGGCTGCAGCAATCTTTGGGTTGTTTTTTAATTTCACAAGATGCAGCATCATCAATTTGAGAAACTGTGGGCTGGTAGCAGCCAGCAGCGGCCGGGCCGGCCCCGGTTTATGCTCTGCCTGGACAGCGGCCGCAGGCGCCGCGGCCGGCTTGTGGTTGCTGAGTGACGCACTGTTGTAATTCTCTCGGAGGCAGAGCTGATTTGCCCTCTTTCTCTGACAGTCACTGTGATTGTCAGACAACACACACTGGAGGCTGCCCGCTGCCGCGGGCCCCTCTGTGCGTGAGTGAGTAAGGAGAGGCCAGACTGACAGCCGCTGCAGCGTGCGTGCTTTCCAGTGAACACAAGGCTGGGAATGACACTCACGCTGCATTGGAGCCACCCTCCTCACCTACGTAGAGATGCATTGCGCAGGCGCAGAATGGGTCATCTGCCTCGAGTCACTGGTGAGGCCAGCAGACGCTCGGTCAGTCAGCTAACTCCTCCGTCCTGTCCCATTTCACGGCCGGGCTAGGACAGGAGGAGAGGACATAGTGCCACCACCGGATCTGCATTTTGGCTGCAAGGAGGATTCCCTTCAGACTAGAGTGAGTACGACAGGTTCTCTCTCTGCACAGCACAAGTTAAGAAAACAGGTGTGAGTGTCCCTCTGTCTGGCGTTAGTAGTAGCACTACCTGGTGGTCACTCACAGACTGGGGGGTAATATGAAATAAATTGATATATACTGAGGGGGGGGTAATATGAAATAAATTGATATATACTGCTGGGGTAATATGAAATAAATTGATATATACTGCTGGGGGTAATATGAAATAAATTGTTATATACTGCGGGGCAGGTTAATATGAAATAAATTTATACAGTATATACTGTGTGGGGTAATATGTAATAAATTGATATATACTGCATGGGGGTAATATGAAATAAATTAATATATACAGCGTGGGGGGTAATATGAAATAAATTGATATATACTGCGGGGGGGGGGGTAATATGATATAAATTGATATATATGCTGTGGGAGGGGGTAATATGAAATAAATTTATATATACTGTGGGGGGGGGGGTAATATGAGGCTGGTATGAAATTATTTCCAGGCCTGTTTTTTATCCCCAGTCCGGCCCTGTTTGTAAGAGACATGACCACACTCTTCAAAAGTGTCGCAAAATTATGGAAAAGCCAGTTGGAGAAAGAGTGAAGTCTACACATGCAAAGTTGTGCTTTGGCTGCCTTAAAACAGGTCATAATTAAAAAAACTATACCTCCAGGAGCTTGTGTAATAAATGCAGAAAGCATCGCCAAATAAGCCTACATCAAGAGCAGGAAAATAAATATCATGAACAAAGAGTTAAAACTAATCAATAGCAGTCAAAAGCCTATCAAGGACCCACAGAAGGTACACCTGAACAGCAGAAGTTACAAGAATCCAAACAAGCGATTTCCAACAGAGTTGTTCAAGAAAGAAGTAGCACTTATGCCTCATCAATTGTTCCAGTACACATCTCAACAATAGCTGAACCACAGAAAGAAATTCTAGTGTATGCCTTGCTTGACACCAGAGTGACAGTACTTTCATCCTAAAGAATAAAGCTGAAATGTTTGATATTAAGAAAGTCAAACTCAAGATTTCTACCATAACGTATAAAACAACAGTTGTGTTGAACCCCAAATTGATTGGCCTACAAGTAAGAGGCATCAAGTCTGAAATAAAAATTGAACTTCCAGCAACCTATACAAGAAAAAAGGAAGACAGTGATTGGTGGCGCACACCCGTTACACAATTATTCGTGTGAGGTCGCTAAATCGTCCTAGTCCCAGCAACCTATACCGGAGCCTACATATCTGCAAAAACAGGGCAGTATTACAATGTTGGTGCTAACTTAACCAGAGCTGTTGTAAACTTAAAACCTCCATACTTGAAAACGAGAGAAATCTCAATGTATCCTTCCTGGTAAAATCCTTTCCTTTCCAAAATAGGCTATAATGGCTCTGGGAAGTTTACAACAGCTCTGGTTAAGTTAGCACCAACTATGTAATATTGCCCACAGTGAGGGAAAAAAATAACTTGATCCCCTGCTGATGTTGTACGTTTGCCCACTGACAAGTAAATGATCAGTCTATAATTTTAATGGTAGGCTTATTTTAACAGTGAGAGATAGAATAACAAAAACATCCAGAAAAACGCATTTCAAAAAAGTTAGAAATTGATTTATATTTTAATGATTGACATAAGTATTTGACCCCTTTGCAAAACACGACTTAGTAACAAAACCCTTGTTGGCAATCACAGAGGTCAGTTGTTTCTTGTAGTTGGCCACCAGGTTCGCACAAATCTCAGGAGGGATTTTGTCCCACTCCTCTTTGCAGATCCTTTCCAAGATGTTAAGGTTTTGAGGCTGACGTTTGGCAACTCGAACCTTCAGCTTCCTCCACAGATTTTCTATGGGATTAAGGTCTGGAGACTGGCTAGGCCACTCCAGGACCTTAATGTGCTTCTTCTTGAACCACTCCTTTGTTGCCTTGGCCATCTGTTTTGGGTCACTGTCATGCTGGAATACCTATCAACGATCCATTTTCTATGCCCTGACTGAGGGAAAGAGGTTCTCACCGAAGATTTGACAGTACATGGCCCTGTCCCTTTGATGCAGTGAAGTTGTCCTGTCCCCTTAGCAGCAAAACACCCCCAAAGCATAATGTTTCCGACTCCATGTTTGATGTTGGGGATGGTGTTCTTGCGGTCATTGGCAGCATTCCTCCTCCTCCAAATACAGCAAGTCGAGTTGATGCCAACGAGCTAGATTTTGATCTCATCTGACCACAACACTTTCATCAAGTTCATCTCGGAATCATTCAGATGTTCATTGGTAAACTTCAGAGGAGCCTGTACATGTGCTTTCTTGAGCAGGGGACCTTGCAGGCACTGCAGGATTTCGGGTTCTCCACGGCATAATGTGTTACCAATTGTTTTTTTGGTGACTATGGTCCCAGCTGCCTTGAGATTCTCCCATGTAGTTCTGGACTGATTCCTCACCGTTCTCATGATCAATGAAACTCCACGAGGTGAGATCTTGCATGGGGCCCCAGACCTACAATGTGCAGGTCTACAATCTTGTTCCTGACATCCATGGACAACTCTTTAGTCTTGGCCATAGATGAGAGTTTGGAATCTGATTGATTTCTTCTGTGGACAGGTGTCTTTTATACAGGTAACAAGCTGAGATTCGGCTCACTTCCTTTAAGAGATTGCTCCTAATCTCCGCTCCTTACCTATATCAAAGACATCTGGGAGTAATTAGTAATTAGCGCTAGTACTTTGTAATACTTTACTTATCGAAATGGTAGTTAAAGATTGGTCTCCCCATGTTAAGTATAGGATGCACAAAGTACAGAAAGCTCACGGAAGATAGCGCAAAAACCGACGCGTTAATTGATTTCTTATGGGTTTAGGAAGGAAGGAAAGGAAATATGGGGGGCATGCTTAAAGTCACTTATTCTAGTGGTTACGCTTACACATCTGATCGCTAACATTAGCGTTCACTAGGGAACAGTGTCTTCTGTCTCAAGCTGCTGATACAGCATCTCGGATAAAATTGACCCGTTAATGGAGAGATGCAAGTGGGAAAAGGTTCAAGCAGCCTTTCCCTTCTGAGGCTCCCCAGTAGCAGGTCAGTGTTCGAAGGTCATTTCCTTATAAAGGAGTTGACATTAGTGTCATTGACCTGTGATAAAGTTATATATAAAGTGCAAAGTGCGACTGACTGAAATATCTATACTAAATTTCTAAGACGCCATAATGTCTTGGAGGCATTAATACTTCAAAAGATTAATCTTCAAGATAACATGTGTACAAGAAAGATCTAACAGAATCAATCAGGATTATTAAAATTTGAAAGTATCAATGCAATCGCAACTCAAATGTCAAAACATTCACCACAAGTTCTAGTGAAAAGACCAACATCATCAGGTCTATTCACCAAAGGTGAAACTTAGGAGAAGTGAAAATTCTAGGTCAAAATAGCCAAACCAGAAAATTTTTCCCATTTATCTCACTTTCAGTTTCACCTTTTAGTGAATAGACCTGTTTGTGTGACTTTTGTAAGAGACATGACCACACTCTTCAAACGTGTCGCAAAATTATGGAAAAGCCAGTTGGAAAAAGAGTGAAGTCTACATATTCATAGTTGGCCACCAGTTTCGCACACATCTCAGGAGGGATTTTGTCCCACTACTCTTTGCAGATCCTTTCCAAGATATTAAGATTTTGAGGCTGACGTTTGGCAACTCGAACCTTCAGCTTCCTCCACAGATTTTCTATGGGATTAAGGTCTGGAGACTGGCTAGGCCACTCCAAGACCTTAATGTGCTGCTTCTTGAACCACTTCTTTGTTGCCTTGGCCGTATGTTTTGGGTCACTGTCATGCTGGAATATCCATCCACGATCCATTTTCTATGCCCTGACTGAGGCAAAGAGGTTCTCATCCAAGATTTGACAGTACATGGCCCTGTCCCTTTGATGCAGTGAAGCTGTCCTGTCCCCTTAGCAGCAAAACACCCCCAAAGTATAATGTTTCCACCTCCATGTTTGATATTGGGGATGGTGTTCTTGGGGTCATTGGCAGCATTCCTCCTCCTCCAAATATGGCAAGTTGAGTTGATGCCAAAGAGCTAGATTTTGATCTCATCTGACCACAACACTTTCCTCCAGTTCTCCTTGGAATCATCCAGATGTTCATCGGCAAACTTCAGAGGAGCCTGTACATGTGCTTTCTTGAGCAGGGGACCTTGCAAGCACTGCAGGATTTCATTCCTCCACGGCGTAATGGGTTACCAATTGGTTTTTTGGTGACTATGGTCCCAGCTGCCTTGAGATCCTCCCGTGTAGTTCTGGACTGATTCCTCATCGTTCTCATGATCTTTGAAACTCCACGAGGTGAAATCTTGCATGGAGCCACAGACCGATGGAGATTGAAAGATATTTTGTGGTTCTTCCTTTTGCGAATAATCGCACAAACTGTTGTCACCATCTCACCAAGCTGCTTGGCGATAGTCATGTAGCTCATTTCAGCCTTGTGCAGGTCTACAATCTTGTTTCTGACATCCTTGGACAACTCTTTGGTCTTGGCCATGGTTGAGAGTTTGGAATCCGATTGATTTCTTTTGTGGACAGGTGTCTTTTATACAGGTAACAAGCTGAGATTCGGCTCACTCCCTGTAAGAGATTGCTCCTAATCTCCGCTCCTTACCTGTATAAATGACATCTGGGAGCCATAAATCTTGTTGATTGATAGGGGTTCAAATACTTATTTCACTCATGAACCCCTTGGTGACCACAGACGTACTATGTACGTCATGGGAAAAATCGTCATCACTTCCAGTTACTCTAATGTTATTGCAGGGGTGCCTCGACATTGAGGCATCCTGCAATAATAAAATTAACTGCCAGTCCGCTCGGTGATCACTCCCTCTGAGAAATCACTTCTAGTAGCGATCCGAAGATGTACTGACTGCCTCGAGGGGTCGAGGCACTCACTAAAAACGTGATCACATGGTGTGATCACATGGTGTGTTGAGTGCCTCAAGGGGTCGAGGCACTCTTCTCAATGATTTAATCCCTATGGTGGAGATAGGGGGGTCTTTGGAGCTAGAGGGTCATGTTTGGTATCGTTTGAAAGGTATGAGCATGACATTAAAAAAAAAAAGTAAAAAAAAACAAACTTGGGATTTGTTTCCATTTTTTGTCTTGTCGTATCATAAAATAGGACTTCAAATCGCATATAAACATGATGAGCATGGTCTTTTTTCGCAGTTGTAGATTTGGGGGTCAAAGTTTCAAACAGTATTTTCTTTCCTTATTTTCATCATATTTCATAATTTTTTTTAGTAAATTATAAGATATGATGAAAATAATGTTATCTTTAGAAAGGCCATTTAATGGCAAGAAAAATGTTATATAATATGTGTGGGTTCCATAAACAAGTAAGAGGAAAATTAGAGCTAAACACAAACAGCGCAGAAATGTAAAAACAGCAGTGGGTACTTTCAGACTGACAATCGTAAAACCGCCTGGTACCTAAGGAGTTAAAATGCATATCAATTTATAACTTTTTTGAAATGTGTTTTTCTGGATTTTTTCGTTGTTATTCTGTCTCTCACTGTTTAAATAAACCTACCATTAAAATTATAGACTGATCATTTCTTTGTCAGTGGGCAAACGTACAAAACCATATATGCCTGCAGATGCTGAGGTACAAATACAAGAAAGCCCTCATTTGACAGCATGGTTCTGCGGTTTCTAAAAATATATATGTTATTTGCCATATTTTAACTCCCTGGGAAGCCTTTTTTAAAAAAACATGACAGGAAAAGGTCTTTCACATTGTGGTTGTGCAAGATGCACACATGGGCTCTTAACTAGGGATGCACCGATACCACTTTTTTAAGACCGAGTACGGGTACCGATACTTTTGTTCAAGTACTCACCGATACCGATTACCGATACTTTTATTTTATGTGACCACTTTACAATAAGAACAGACCTCATATAAAGCCCCCAGCTCACATGGATATGCCCCCCCCAGCTCATGGATATGCCCCAGCTCATGGATTTGCTCCCCAGCTCATGGGTAATGCCCCCCAGCTCATGGATACCGCCCCAGCTCATGCATATACTGCCCCAGCACATGGATATACTGCCCCAGCACATGGATATACTGCCCCAGCTCATGGATACTGCCCCCAGCTCACGGATATACTGCCCCAGCTCATGGATACTGCCCCCAGCTCATGGATACTGCCCCCAGCTCATGGATACTGCCCCAGCTCATGGATACTGCCCCCCAGCTCATGGATACTGCCCCCAGATCATGGATAATGCCCCCCAGCTCATGGATAATGCCCCCCAGCTCATGGATACTGCCCCCCAGCTCATGGATAATGCCCCCCAGCTCATGGATACTGCCCCCCAGCTCATGGATTTGCCCCCCGCTCATGGATACTGCCCCCCAGCTCATGGATTTGCCCCCGCTCATGGATACTGCCCCCCCAGCTCACCTGGCACTCTCCGCTCATACTTACCTTCCTGGGCGACGCCGGGAAAGTCTTCGCGCGCGCGTGCTCCTTGGAAGGCCCCCAGCCGCGATCACATGGTCCCACGTGGTCGCAGCTGGGGTCCTTCCAACGAGTGCACTCGCGGAAACTTTCCCGGCGTCGCCCAGGAAGGTAAGTATGAACGCGGTCAGTGCCAGGTGCCTGTCCGAATGCTGTATCGGCATTCGGACAGGCCCTGCAGCTGCTCTCCTCACTGTTTCATACTTACCTTCCTGGGCGACGCCGGGAAAGTTTCCACGCGTGCGCTCATTGGAAGGACCCCAGCAGTGACCACGTGGGACCATGTGATCGCGGCTGGGGCCTTCCAAGGAGCGCGCGCGCGCGAAGACTTTCCCGGCGTCGCCCAGGAAAGTAAGTGTGAGCGGAGAGCAGCTGCAGGGCCTGTCCGAATGCCGATAGAGCATTTGGACAGCCACCCCAGCCCCTTGGATGCCAGCTCAATGCCGGCTTCCGGTATCGGGGGAAATATCGGGGTACTGCACGAGTACCAAGTACTCCTGCAGTACCCGGTATCGGCACCGATACCAATACTAGTATCAGTATCGGTGCAACCCTACTCTTAACTGTAGCTGATGTGCCTCCGTTCCAATACATGTAGTATTATTTTTCTCAAGACACCTAGACCTATGTAAAATGTTATACCTTTTTATTTTATTCAGTGATAAACCATGAAAGATATGCAGCTTGAGCATCCCTTATACGGAATGCCTTGGACCCTGAGCCTTCCAGATTTTGGATTCTCCTTGATTTTAGAATCTGTGAGAATCTGAAGTCGGAGGGAAGGAATGACATGGGAGGGATGCTGTGACACACTGCCTGATTCAGCACCAGCATGCTGGGAGACACTGAACAGCCCTTTGAAAAGGACATACAAGCTAAGAGCCAGCATATCACACACTGAAGCTGCATAAAGTCTCCCAGCATGTTCTTTGCTGTGCTGCAGCCATTGGAGGTGCGTCGGCAAGCAGCAGGATCCGTCTGGAGCATCAATTAGGCAAGTAAAACAGGAATTAGGAAGGTTCCAACAATTCCCTATTTCTCCTGGACTTCAGAATTCTGGATTAAGGGTGTCCAACCTGTATTGATAAATTGAATAAAATTAAATGCTATAAATATTCAAAACCTGAATAAAAATGTATACTTTTTTGACATTCCTTTTAACATTTTGATATGACATGACATATACAGATAGTAATAATATATTTTGAAGCTGCTGAGTCTGTTTTGGAAAAAAAATATGTAATTCGTCTAGGTTCTATGATTTCAAATGGCATTTACACACAATGAGGAAACAATTGTAAAAATTAGCAAAGCACTACAGTTTGAAATGGGTCTACGGTGAAGGGGTTAAGGTTAAATAAGTAGCTATTGGGAAGATGGCTTGATCCCTCCCGTAAATGCCGCTGTAACAGGCAGGGCCGCACCATCCATGGGTCCCAATGGAGTCATGGCTTGAAGTGGCACATTGTGGAAAGCAGCATTTTTGTTGAGTGCATTCACGAGTGTCTGGGCTGTGAGTGGCCTTGGAGCAGACTTTCTAGCAGAAGGCAAGCAGTAATTCCCTCAAAGATTCCACACCTGACTTAAAAAAAGACGTTTCCAAACACCAACCCCCCTCAAAAAAACTCACAGCCTATCATGCGTCAGCCTCCTTATCTCACACTATTCCTCAACCAACAGTGATTATAATAGGAACCCTTTTCTGCACAAAATACAGTATATAACAGGTTGTAACAATTACTAAAGAGTAGTGTGTGATTGCAAGGGTAAACAAAAGTGGGTGACATAAATAGTATATACAGTATGACTGAAATAATAGTGTATGACTGAACAGCTTAATAGAAGTGTTTGAAATGGTTAATAATAGTGTGTGACAAAGGGTTAATAATAGTACATAACTGAGAGGGTTAGTAGTAGTTTGTGGATGAAAGGGTTAATTGAAGTGTGTGACTGTGGTAGTATGGCTGCGAAAGGGGTTCATTAATACTGTGTGGCTAAATACAGTGTGCCTACAAGAGACCTTAATTAACTCAAAGCCAATAAGGGTTAATGGTAATATACAAATTCAACTTTTGGTCTTTGACTCCAAACCACAACAAACATCTTTTTTTATTTTAACCCCTTAAGGACGGGAGTAATTTTACAACTTCGGCGCTGTTTTGGAAGTAGAAGTTTGCTGAGCTCATTTTGACCATTTTTAAGTCACGTATTATTATACCACCCAGACAAATTATATATCGTTCTTTCCGTCAGACTCGGCAGATTAATAATATATCATTATTATATGTATATGTCATGCCCTGCCAAAATGCTATAACAAAAAATGTAAAAAAATGTGAATTTTCAATAAAATTTCAATCTTCCACGGTGTGTAAAGTGTTTTTTTTTTTAATTTTGTTATCCGAGGCTCTGCGGTCATATTCTATGGGGTAGATTTGTTAAAAAAAATTAGAACGGGGAACCCATTTTTTTTTTGGGGAGAAATTGTGTGATTTTAGCTAAACCCCCCCAAAAAAAAATTCATTAGTGAAGCATCATTGTTCACATTATAATTGAAATGTGAACAATAGTGCTGCATTAAAAAAAACAAAAAAAAATTTATTATTATATTTATTATTTTTTTATTATTTAATTTATTATTTTTTTATTATTTTTATTTTTACTTTTTTTACACTTTTATTTTACATATAACATGGTCATGTTTGATATCATTGGAAAGGCCATGCTCTGGCCTTTCCAGCAATATCAGACATGACCCCCTAGCTACCACCGATCAGAGAACCCCCCTATCTCCTGCAAGGGGAAATCCCTTTGCAGCTAGGGGGTTTCCCGGTTAACTGACATCATCGCGCATTGGCGCGATGAGTCAGTTGACCAGGGGGGGACCCAGAGGTGGGGGCTGCCATCCAAGATGGCGGCCCCCACCGGAAATAGGCCGCGATCGGGCACAAATTAGTGCCCGGTCGCGACCTGGCAGCTAAGGGGTTAACCCCCCATACATCGCTGGAAAGGTCAGGCTGTGACCCTTCCAGCGATGCTGGCCACAGCCGCCTGGTCCCCGGCGATGGGGAGATAGAGGGATCCAAAGGATCCCCCCCCTCCACTTCAGGCGCTTCCCCTGCTCCGGCGGGGGGGGACGCCTGAAACTGACGTCATCGCGCCACCGGCGCGATGACGTCACAGCGCCGGAGGAGGGATCACACTGATCTGACTCCGCGGGAGTTAGAGCAGCGTGGGAGCGACCGGAGGAGGTAAGTATTACCGGAGGGGGGCTGTAAACGCCGAGGACGTACATTTACGTCCTGCGGCGTCAAAGCCCGCCTAATGCAGGACGTAAATGTACGTCCTGCGGCGTTAAGGGGTTAACCTCTTCAGGTTGTGGGTGTGCTACACAAGGGTGTGCTACATGGGGGACTGTCGGGACCAAATCACCCGTCATCAGGGTGTACTTGAGCACAATGACGACACCTCCTATGAACGCCTATTGGTAGACTGGATATTCGAGTAAGATGCAGTGCTTCCTGGATATATATATTTATCCTTTCCTGCTGCAGGGCGTACTGTGCCGTAACCGCGGCTGGGTAAACATTAAGACGCTAGGCGTACTAGTATGCCCCTTTGACTTCTATGGTCTCCGCCCTGTAATTCAGCATGCACAGTTGGCTGCTGCGAAACAGCTTGAACTGAGGCCGAAGGAGAGGCCCACTGCAGCACTAACGCTTAGTAGTACGCCCACCGGCATTAACCCCCTCCCGTCGGGCGCCACCCGCCTAGCGTTAAGGTGCCTATGCAATAACAGCTGTATTTCAGATATTGTACTATGATTTAGTGCACAAACTATATAAAGTGTGAGTGTGAGTTGGCAATCTGAGCATGAGAATTGTTTTACTTGGGATTTTTTATGTTCTCTATTGTGTCTTCTATGGTTTTATTTTGAGGTATTGAGTGGAACGAAGATTATATTGGATCCATTCACTTCCTTCTCCAGATCCTCTTTCCCATTTCTCCACTTATATCAATGAAATATAAGTATATGTAATTTGAACCTTATTTTGCACTGGGGATTGGCACAGTCTTAAAACGTATGAACTTCCCCCATGGTCTTACGTCTCACGCTATTTGCACAAAGTGATGTTATTGTATTTTAGAATACTCAGCACTTTATATATTATTTGCACTATTGTATTTTGCACTTCTCTGGTATACTGCCATATGAGACACATAGCACTTTACAGGTTGGACATGTGACATATGTACACCACTTTTATTATAGTTTGTGCACTAAATCATAGTACAATATATGAAATACGACTGTTATGGCATAGGCACTTTATTGGATTTGTGCACTAAATTACATTATATTATATAAAATACGTATTGCGCCAAAAGGAACTCTCTCGGTATTAAATTTGTTCATATACTGTACATTTTTGTATAGTTTTAGTGTACATATCTTTCCTTTTAGGCAGCACACCTGATTTTTACCAGTTTAACACCTAATACTTTATTAGCGCCTCCACTATATACTGTATATATATACACAGTGGTGACTCTAGGAACAATATTTAGGGGGGGCACATAGAATACCGCAGTCAAAACTGGGGGGGCACTAATAATTTTCACCACTAAATCATACCACTGAATAAAACTAAGGGCCCTATCAATTGGTGTGAGCTAAAACACCATCACTAAAGGAAAAATTTAGCGCGAGTCGTTAAAACGTAGAGGGCAAGCAGCCCCTGTGTCGGGAGGCTGTGACTCTGGTCGTGATGGACATGGTGCATCCTCTGCAGGGGCATGCTTGTCCTTTCTAACTGGTGCTGGCTGTCTTCTTAAGCAGCAACAACATACAGAGGATTTGGTGGATTGGCTAACAAGGCCATCCTCATCCTCCGAGTCCTCTGCCAGCCAGGCTTGTAGTGCTTTACAGTCCACCTCAGCTGCCAAAGCATTTAATGCAGCCTCCATGTCCATAGCTCCATGTCCTGCCGTAGCCTCACTATCACACACGGAGGAGTTAGCTGAATTGTTTGACTACAATGACAGTGACATGCTGCTTGAGGATGCGCAGCAAGTACAGTGCTCTGATTCATTCTCTGAGGTTGAGGAAGGGAGTATAATCAACCTAGACGAAGGGGGTGCCAGTGATGACACACAAATAACTGGCACTCATGTTGCCCCAGCAGCTGCAGCATACTGCCAAGTTGGCTCCAGTGACGAGGAGATAGGGGGTGATGATGACAATGATGATGAGGTCACTGACTCCACCTGGGTGCCAGATCGAACAGAGGAATCAAGTGAGGAGGAGGGGAGGAGGAGGAGGAGGCACAGCAAACACGAGGCACAACATCCTCTATGACCAACCGTAGCACTAGCCAGTCCAAGGCATCAGTTGTCAGAGCTGCTCCGGTGCAGAGCGCTGTTGTCTCAAAGCACACATGCAGGAACTCTGCTGTCTGGGAGTTCTTTAAGAAATGTGCAGCAGACCCCACCATTGCTATTTCTAATCTATGTCAGATGAGGCTCAAGCGTGGGAAAGACACCGGACGCTTGGGTACCACGTGCTTGAGGCGACATATGACCTCCTGCCACACATCCCGTTGGCGCAAAACTTTGCGTATGTCCTCCTCCTCCTCATCTGTCTCTACCCCCACTGTATGTCCTGCCATGTCATTGCCTGCTACAACCTCCACTGACAGGGATGATGCTACAGTAATGGATGTACCAGGTCCTTCCTCACAATCTGACAGCATCCCATCAGCTGAAGATTTACGCAGTCAGATTACGTTGCCCCAGCTGCTGCAGTGTAAGAAAAAATATAGTCCCAACCATCCCCAAGCACAGCGTATAAATGCCAGCTTAGCAAAATTACTCGCATTGCAGCTGCTGCCTTTCCAACTGGTGGACTCTGCTCCCTTCCGTGAATTTGCTGAATGTTCTGTACCACAGTGTCAGGTTCCAAAACGCCATTACTTTTCATGGAAGGCCATTCCAGCACTATACCAGCACGTGGAAGACAATGTTATCGAGTCATTGGGAAAGGCAGTCAGCAGCAAGGTGCATGTGACTTTAAACACGTGGTCCAGCAAGCATGGACAGGGTCGTTACATTTCCTTCACGGCACACTGGGTAACTGATTGCAGCTTGGAGGGATCCAAGACGGGGCTCTGTGCTGGAGTTTGTTCATCCACCACGCCTCCAGAAAGCTGCTTGTCTGATGCCTGTCTGCTCTACCACCACCTCTCCCTCTTCCTCCTCCTCCTTCTGTGTCTCTGGCGAAGTGTCAGTTAAACCGACGCCTGACAGGGTCTACGCAATGGCTCAAGCAAAAAGAAGCCATACTGTGCTTGAGCTGGTTTGTTTAGGGGACAGGAGCCACACTGGGCCAGAAATTCTGTCAGCTCTGCAGGGGCAGGTGCAGAGATGGTTAACACCACGCCAGCTTCACCTGGGAATGATCGTCTGTGATAATGGCAGCAACCTTCTCTCCGCCCTACGCAAGGGTAAATTGACGCATGTACCATGTCTAGCACACGTCCTAAATCTAGTGGTACAGCGTTTCCTAACCAAGTACCCAGGGCTGGCAGAGCTTCTCAGCCAGGCCAGAAAAGTCTGCAGCCACTTCAGACGGTCATTCCCAGCAAGCGTTCGCCTGGCAGAAATTCAAAGAGAATTCCACTTTCCCACAAACCGTCTGATCTGTGACATGCCCACCAGGTGGAACTCGACATTAGCAATGCTGCAGCGTCTGCACAAGCAGCAGAGAGCCATCAACGAGTACCTGTGTGAGTAAGGCACAAGGACAGGTTCAGGGCAACTTGTTTCCCCCCCCCGCAGTGGCTGATGATCAAGGATGCATGCACTATACTGTCACCATTTGAGGAGGCAATGAGGATGGTGAGCAGGGACAGTGCATGCATCAGTGACACAATTCCTTTAGTGTTCCTGCTGGAGCACACTTTTCAGGAAATTATAGATGTGGCTCTAGAGGCAGAGCAGCGGGTGGAAGAGGAGGCATTCCCTAGCTCTGAAGGCCGCAGTCTTTCCGCAGACAGCATTCCAGCGGGTCCTCCTCAGATCAGACAGGAAGAGGATGAGGATGAGGAGGAGGAATATTTAAGTAGTGGGGGCATTGAAGGTGGGGAACCCAGGGAGGGTTTTGTGTGCCCAGAAACACAAGGGCTAGTGCGTGGCTGGGAGGAGGAAGTGCACGATACGGTCATCCTCATTGACCAGGAAGACTCGGAAGCTAATGCCACCTCCAACCTACGCTGCATGGGCTCCCTTATAATGCAAAGCCTGCTAAAGGACCCCAGGATTCGTGCTATCAAGGAGAGGGATCATTACTGGTTGGCAACCCTTCTTGATCCACGATACAAGGGTAAAGTTGCAGAGCTCATCCTGCCTGCACAGAGGGAGCACAGGATGAAAAAACTTGAGGATTGTCTAAAGTGACACTTGTGTAACACCTTTCCAGGCACTGGTAGGTTACCAAGTGAT
This sequence comes from Leptobrachium leishanense, assembly GCA_009667805.1. NCBI lineage: Eukaryota > Metazoa > Chordata > Amphibia > Anura > Megophryidae > Leptobrachium > Leptobrachium leishanense. Next base: position 179,338,991 of record CM019066.1, read on the forward strand.
GACACAGGTGCTTCTGACACTGCAGATGATCAGAGGAATAGTGGTGAAGGCCAGGGCCGCTTGACTGATGCATTTTTTAATTTATTTAGTCCACGACGCCCAGGGACATCAAATGTAGGCACCCATTGCCAGCGTCTTCACCATATGGTGCAGAACTACCCTAGGGGCAAAGGCAGACCTGGATACCTTTCCAGCAGAAGATCCACTGGCTTACTGGGTGTTGAGATTGTATCACTGGCCAGAATTTAGCCAATATGCTATGCAGCTACTAGGTTACCCTTCATCTAGCGTGCTTTCTGAAAGGACGTTTAGTGCCGCTGGAGGTTTTGCCACAAACAAAAGAGTGCATCTGTCCACCGACTCTGTAGACCGGCTAACATTTATAAAAATGAATCAGTCCTGGATCAGCAGTTATCAATCCCCTGATGCTGACGTAACGGAAAAGATCGGGGATGTCTTCTGCATTCACAAAACCTCCAGCACTGAACTCTTCCACAATACCACAAAAGGGTTACGGTGTGAATGCACTTTCTGCCATGAAAGGCACAATATTTGGCTGCACTGATGCCTGTGCCAGATTTATATCATTTTAATTTTTTGAACCGCAGGGTCCAACCCTGCACTCTTCCACAATACCACAAAAGGGTTACGGTGTGAAGGCACTTGCTGCCATTAAAGGCACAATATCTGGGTGCACTGACGCCTTTACCAGATGCATATCTTTTTAATATAGGACCGCAAGGTCCACACCTGCACTCTTCCACAATACTACAGATGGGTTACTGTATGATGGCACTTGCTGGCCTGGCACCAAAGGCACAATATTTGGGTGGGCTGCCACTGACGCCTGTATCAGATTCATATCCTCAGAGGGGTTACTGTGTGACGGCACTGTTGCCGACGCTAAAGGCCCAATTTTAAAGCACCTATTGTTACTTTCATCCAAAGCCTGCATAAGTTTCACAATAATTTAGCCAAAAAATCACTAAACTTTTTCTGCGTATCCGAAAATGTCTCCTTTTTTCATACAGACTGCCGCCCCAAGCAGTTGTTTATGGATAGATTAAAGGAAAACCATTTACCGTCATTTGAAATGTCTATTTTTGGTTTTTACAAATTTCTATACATCGAAGAAATCCGCCACTTCACGGGCAGGTTATGGGGACCTCCTAGGCACGATATTTGGAGGAATTTTTCGTTTTTATTTTTAACCCTTATTTCATGGAAAACTCACTGTCCCTTTAAAAACGTTTTTTTTAAAACTTTTTGTCCTTGTTTCCTGTCCCCCAGGGCACTACCCGGACCCCCATACACCTTTTATGGCAAATATCTAGCATATATGCCCTCTTGGAGGGCACTCTAAAAATCGAATTTTCAGTCCCATTGATTTGCATTGAGTTTGAGTTCGAGTTCGAGTTCGAATCCGAACATTTGAAAAGTTCGAGTTCGAGCGCGAACCAAACTCGGGGGTGTTCGGCTCATCCCTAGTTAGCACCAGGGTTGAGCAGTAGGTAAAATGTGCAATTAGCACCCCTCAAAAAATTAGCACTGGCACCAAGTGATCTGTTAGTTGCAAAATTGCTAGAGATCTCTAGCGCCCACCATGTTAAGTAAAGGATGCGAAAAGTACAGTAAGCTTACGGTACAAATCGCTAATAGCAACGCGTTAAGTGATTTTTCCCGTTTGTAGCGGGAGGCAAACAATCTGTTGGTCAGGCGCTAGACTCAATTAACCTGGCGCTAACGCAAAACCATGCTGACGCAAGGGTTAGCTCACACCAGGTGATAGGGCCCTAAATAAGTATACATAAATAAGATTCCAAAACCCCAGAATAATGTGATGCAATGAATTACTCATGCAAGGAGTGATGCAAGGAGTAATGTGATGCAATGATGCCTTTTTGTTGTACTAACCTGATACTTAAATTCATTATTTTATTTGCTGCAATTCGGCAGTTTTCGCTGAATGTCTGATTGCTGCTTCAGCGACTCCACTTTTAGCAAATTACAGTGACCATTCTCTAAATAGGGAATTCACCTTATTTTCGGGGAAATAAATTCCCCAAAATGTGACGAAAAGCAGAGGATCTAAAAATGAATAGACCCTTTAGATTCTCACTTCCATAATAACCCCTAAAATGTCATAAACCCAGGGAAATACAATAAAAATAATAAACAATGTGGTATTTAGCCTGCCCCTTAACCCCTAAAATGCCATTAATCAAGGGAAAAATAAAATGTATACTGTGATGGATGAAGCCTACCCATTATCCCTTAATATACAACTAAACCAAGACAAAAACTAAGGTAATACACAATGTAATGTATAGTCTGTACATTAACCACTTCACTGCTGAGCCATTTCACCCCTGTGAAAATGTTTATGTTTAAGTGCACGTTTTTATTTAAGGTTTTATGACTTTCACTTTAAACTGGATATGGTCATGTTGGGTATCATTAGAAAGGTCTGAATCTGCCCTTTCCAATGACACATAGAATGTCCATATAGGATGCACAGGAACGGAGATACCACTGTCTGTAAAGTGTGGGAAGCTGGATGCTGATTTTTGGTGGGGGGCACATGGAGGGGGCAAGGAATAACCTAGGGGGGCAATTGCCCCCCTTGCCCACTGTAGAGATGCCTATATATATATATATATATATATACTCCGTACGCCTGGCGTTAAGGGGTTAACATAATGGATGGATGTGTCTTGGTGGCTGTGTATTTTTAGGTGGTAGCACTTCATTCTTGGTCCCAGGCAGCACAATGTCTTGGGCCAGCTCTGGTCACAGGCCACTGGTGCACCTTTTCAAAGCTCCCACATTCAGCATCCACTGGAAAGCCATCCCAGTTACAACCGTCCTAGAAACAAAAGTTGGATGACATACAGGTGCATCTCAATAAAATAGAATGTCGTGGAAAAGTTAATTTATCTCAAATTGTGAAACGTGTGTATTAAATAAATTCAATGGACACAGACTGAAGTAGTTTAAGTCTTTGGTTCTTTTAGGCTGGGGTCAGACCAGCGCACTTTTAACGTGCGTTCTGGCTCACATAATTACGGCCGCACTAGCAGCAGATGACGGGCAATGACGGCCAATATACGATGTACGGCCGCACAAAAGTCCGGCCGTGCAACGCAAGTGGAATTTGAACACATTTTTTTGAGAACGCTGAACCGCTAGTACTGACGTACTGAGTGCGCAGCTGCGGCATAGTGGCGTGTTTGCGTGATTCGGAGACGTCAGACGCTGCACATGTGCGGCCTATATAACGTCCAGACGAAAAAAGTGTCCTGTGGTGGCTGTTGTGGTACCTGGCAATTGCAGAAGATGGCTGGTCTGGATATTGATGTGGAGCGTCTGATAGCGGTAGTGGCGGAGCATCCCGAGATTTGGGACACGGCTTGTGACCTGTACAAGGACAAACCCAGAAAGGCCAGCGCATGGGTTGCAGTCTCGAGGGTGGTGTACCTGGAGTATGATACGTGGTCTGACAGAGAGCAGAAGCTACAGAGTGAGTACATGATTATTTAATTCATAATCACATGTAAATTGCATGTACAATAATAGTAAAGGCAAACATAATAGGTGCCGTCACATGTTAAATGCTCCCCAGCTGCCAGGGCACCTGCCCTGCATCGCTAGTAAAATAATTAGACAGAGCATCGCGAAACCTGTTGCTGTGTCTATTCACAGCTATTATGTCATGGTTTGCATATTCATCCAGACCCGTAACTGTGAGGGTATCAGCGAAATTAAAACCATCCCTCGCACGAACATAATTATGTAGGATGCAACAGCATTTCACTATATCCACACAGAAGTCCACATTTACATCAAGCGGTCTATGAAAAATCCTCCACTTGTTGGTCAGTATGCCAAAGCTACACTCCACATACCGTCTCGCCCGCGACAGCCTGTAATTAAACACCCGCTTCCTCACAGTCAGGTGTGTCCCTGAGTAGGGCCGTAGGAGATGTGTGGATAGGCTGAATGCTTCGTCACCCACGAAGGCATAGGGGACTGCCACGTCACTGCCAGGCAATGGTGCGGGTCTGGGTATGTGCAGGGTCCCACTCTCGAACTCATCCCACAGTGTAGAGTTCCTGAACAATGTGGAGTCAGAGTCTTTGCCGTATGATCCAACATCCACATACACAAAATCATAGTTGGCATCTGACACCGCCAGTAGGCCAATGGAAAAGAAATGTTTATAATTTTGATACAGTGAGCCACTGTGCAGTGGCTTCACTATGCGGACATGTTTGCCATCCACGGCTCCAAGGCAATTGGGGAAGTTGGCTCTCCTGCTGCATCCTGCTGCAATTGGTACCCATGCTTCGTCCGTGGGTCTTGGTAAACATTGCTTCTTCATGGTTTCCCATATTGTTTGGCACACCTTGCAGACGATCTCACCAGCTGTTGATCTGCCAACGCGGAAGTTGTAATGCAGATCCTTCAAACTGCATCCACTAGCAAGATACCTGGGAAATATGAATTAAATCTGTGTTATGATCACATCATATGAACCGACCCTAATGTCACTCTCATTATGTTTTGCAGCACATGAAATTAGCAACAAGTGGCGCACTATCAGGGACAACTACACCCGGGTCCTGAAAAAGGAAGCGGCAGCTGCGCGCTCTGGAGCTGGGGCAAGGAGGAAGGTGCACAGCTATCTTTATGCCGAACAATTGTCGTTCCTCAGAAGGACCCAGGAGCCAAGGCCAACTGCGAGCAGCATTGACCAGCCATCCACCTCTGGGTCACAGGAGCAACACCTGCCGGCAGGGGGTTATGGCAGCTGGCAGGAGGAGGTTGACCAGGGTGGCACGGACTCGCAGGTGGAGGGGGAGGTGGAGACCGGACCGGTGCCAGCTGCAGCACCGAGAGACAGCACCAGACCGGCTCACAACAGGAGGAGGGGACCGCCTAGCGACTTCGAGCAGGCCATGGTCAGCTTCATGGGGTCGCACAATCCACAACCTCCACGCTGCACCATCACTGACAGTGAGGACATGTCTTTTGTCCACTCCTGTCAATCCCTGCTGGACCAGATGACCCCGGCGCAGAAGGTGGAGTACCGCCGCAGATCCCTGGACCTCATCCATGAGATCCTGTCCCGTCCAGAACAGGCTGCGGTCTACTATGGTGTGGTGCCACAAGGCCACCATGCCACTGGTTATGCCAGCCACAGCCAGGCGCCACCCACCCATCCACCCATGTCCCATTTTGCTGGGCCTCCCCCAGAGTCTGGGTGCTGCCGCGGATCCACACATGGTCCTCATGAGCCAGATGCTCCTCTGTACCAGGATTTGTGAGGTGTCTTGTCTGTTTTATGTTTTTGGTTGACATGCTGTTCCTGTTGTCACTGTTATGTTTTGTCCTTCATGTTATTTTCTTTTGTATATATGTTACAAATATGTTATTCATTTATTTTCTTGTTTATTACAATATATTTCTATTTACATACATTCTTGTCAGTGTCAGAGGTTTTTTTGGACGTGTCTTGGAATGTGATGCCTGCGTGTGGGTGGGTATGAATGTGTTTGCGTACATGTCACTACAGACCGACAATAGGGACTCTGCACACCGAGCACATGTCTGCTGACTGGCAGCGAAGTCATGCATGCTGTTGTTTGGAAGTACTTACCGCAAAGTGATGACCAGCATCTCCTCCGGTTGTATGGCATCCCTCATGTTGGTGTCCCTCTTGGTCAGCGGCTCCCGTAACTGTGACAACAGGGGGACATGGACATCCGCATGTAGTTGAAAAACTTCACGGGGTCCCTCTCTCGCAGTGGTCTGTACAGCGTCACAAAGTGGCCATGCGTGTGTCTGGCAGCATTGATGGGATGAACCCATGATCGCCGTTGTCTTTTGTGCTGGAGGTACAGGTAGCCCGTTGCAGCAAACACAAACACTTGCAGTGCATCCATCTTGGTGAAACGCCACCATCCACGAAATGGCTTTTTATACCCCTTCACCTTATTGTTTGATTCACCTATTGATTTGGTTAATTAGATTACGCGTTTAATTGCAGATCCGTAGAAAATCACGCCAAAAAATGCGCATCGTATGACCGTTTTCGCATATTGCGTGAAAATATACGTCAATGCGTTCGGACGCACTTTTTTACGTTCGCGTGTAAAAATGCTTTCATTTGACCCTAGCCTTAATTGTGATGATATGGCTCACATTTAACAAAAACCTCACCAATTCACTATCTCAACAAATTAGAATACTTCATAAGACCAATAAAAAAACATTTTTTGTGAATTGGCCTTCTGGAAAGTATGTTCATTTACTGGAAATATACTCAATACTTGGTATGGGCTCCTTTTGCTTTAATTACTGCCTCAATTTGGTGTGGCATGGAGTGATCAGTCTGTGGCACTGCGGAGGTGTTATGGAAGCCCAGGTTTCTTTGATGCACTTGTATAATGTAATAAATACTTATTACACTACAATCTGTTTTATCCACCTATTGTGTTTCGTCTGAAAATAGGACTTCTCCAAGGGTTTCAAGAGTCCATTGTAGAAATATGTAAGGTCTCTCCACTACCACAGCACATTAAAAGAACACTCTCACTATCAAGATTACTTGGTATACTCTGGTCCAAAAATGAGACTAGCATGCAATCACACACTTTTTTTCGCTTGAGACAGAGAAGCCTGCTCAATTCACTGCCTTCCTATTTGATTTGATCATGTGAAATATTTCTTCGGACAGTCAGGCAAAGAGCTATTTACTGTTTCATTGCTAGAAGCGTCTTTTATCATAGTGGATTTATTAAGACTCGCTATTCGCTATTCTATAGATTTGCAATAACAAAAAAATCTGCATATAGCATTAGCAAGAAATCTGGGTAAACTTTTACAAAAATAAGAACTGTATTTAATGCGACCCTTGCTCCTGTAATGTGAGTGAAGGCTCAGAATCCTCCAAACGACTGATAATTTTTTTTCTTATAGATCCCTACAGAAAAACAAGTGATAAATAAATAAATAAAGTATGCTGAGGAAAATATGTTTCTTCAGTAAATAGGACAGGTAGTACATTTGCATGTTTGTGTAAATTTTAATTATGAAGCTTGATGAATGCACTTAAATAAGGTTACTACAACATAAACAGAGTTAATGTCGTACGTATAATAATGTCATTTTTTTTAAAGGTATACACTGTTCTTGTGAAATTTCATATTTAAATAAATTCGTTTTGTGTTTGAGGTTACTGAGAAACAGTTCTCCTTTAAGTGAGCACTGAGGTCATTGTTTACATGCTATAAACAGCTTGTCCTTGAAATAAAAGGAAATATAAATGTAAAACATCTTAATCATCTGAAATGTCATCTGGATGTTTATGGCCCGGGTACAATTAAGTAGTGTGACAATGGGAAACAGTGATAAGAGTCAAGTTAAGCAAGAAACGTAGCCTTAAGTATAGGACTGTTTTAATGGTTATCTTAAGGGTACTATAGGTTATTCCCTACAAACAGCAGCAGCTCACTGTAAACCGATGGCACGCTGACCAAGAGTCACAGTGGAAAAGCATGCATAGTATTTCCTGTTGGTGCAGAACACTAGATAACCATAATCTTGCTGAAGACAATTACTGTGATTTTAGGAAGAAACTGAAGAAAATGCGTGTTATCCCACATGGAAATTATTTCCACTCTCAACATCTAAGAAAGTATGTAAATGTAAAAGGGGAGCTAGATCACTCCATGACTTGTTTTTTCAATAATCCTCAAAAGTGCCATTTGAGCATGATCACCGTTTGCACCTGGACCTGCAGAAGGGGCGTCTGTCCTGATGCTGTGCCACTTTGGGGCATCAGAGAAAATCCCTGTGTAGCATTTTCTTTATACAGGGTGAGCACAAAAACACTCCTTGATTTCAAGTATACCAAAAATCAGCAGGCCACACCGGGAGCTTGACTATATAAAAATATTTATTGTGGAGCAGCCACAGGGTACTAGATACAAGTGACTTTTCGGCGAAGTGCCTTTTTTTTTATTGATTTTAAGTACCGTATTTTTCGCTCCATAAGACGCACTTTTCTCCCCCCAAAAAGTGGGGGGAAAAGTTATGGAGCGAATGCCCCATGATATGCCTCAGCTCACCTGCCGCCGCCGCGTTCGTCTCCCTCTAAGCGTGCGTCCGGCGGCAAGGAGCTTGGGCACTCGCCTGGGGGAGCCACGTGACCGCGATCTCGCGAGATCGCGGTCACGTGGCTCCCCCAGGCGAGTGCCCAAGCTTCCTGCCGCCGGACGCACGCTCAGAGGGAGACGAACGCGGCGGCGGCGGCGCGGCGGCAGGTGAGCTGGGGCATATCCATGTGTGAGCTGGGGCATATCCATGTGTGAGCTGGGGCATATCCATGAGCTGGGGCATATCCATGAGCTGGGGCATATCCATGTGTGAGCTGGGGCAAATCCATGTGTGAGCTGGGGCATTATCCATGTGTGAGCTGGGGAAAATCCATGTGTGAGCTGGGGCAAATCCATGTGTGAGCTGGGGCATATCAATGAGCTGGGACATTATCCATGTGTGAGCTGGGGCATTATCCATGAGCTGGGGCATTATCCATGAGCTGGGGACACAGTATCGAGGAGCTGGGGCAAAATCCATGAGAGGAGCTGGGGCAAAATCCATGAGAGGAGCTGGGGCAATATCCATTATTACGCTATTTGATTCAGAATATTTATTTTCCTGTTTTCCTCCTCTAAAAACTAGGTGCGTCTTATGGTCAGGTGCGTCTTATGGAGCGAAAAATACGGTAGTTATAAAATCAAAACTTATTGGAATATGTTTAATAATATGGTGACCGCATATCCATTAACTCAAATCATTTAAAACTCTCCTGTGGAATCTATGTGTATACTTCCCACCATCAGAGGGCAGTGAAATCCAAGATGGCGCTCATGCCACAGCAACACTGCTGTAGCGTGTCGGAATTTGCTAAAATAAACTCGTGCATCGTGCTTTCAAACGCAAATTTAAGGCGGATCCAACTACTAACAAATCTATTTTGAAGTGGTACAACAATTTAATTGACAAAGTATGCATCTATGATCATAGAAAGGGACATTCAGGCCAAACATCGCTCTCAAAGCAGGTTGTTAATCGCATCAGAGAAGCCTTTTTGTGAAGCCCCAAGAAGTCAATGCACAGAGGTAGCCGAGAGTTACATGTCCCGCAAAGCAAGGAAAGCAAGATCTTATGCAAACACTTGCAGTTTCACCTTTACGAGCTGCAACTAGTCTAAAAGTTACATCCACAAGACAATGAAACACGACTTTAATATTGCAGGTATCTCCAGGCGTTAATGGAAAATGATGATAACCTGCTGTCAAAGATCATATTCAGTGATGAAGCAAACTTCCATTTAAGTGGAAAGGTCAACAGGCACAATGTGAGGATATGGGGGTGTGAGAATCCACATGCCCCCTTGGAGGTTGAAAGGTACTCTCCAAAAATGAATGCGTTTTGTGTCATATCAAATAGGACTGCGTGCGGCCCATTTATCTATGAGGGACAAACCGTTACTGGCCACAGTTACCTGGAAATGACAACCAACTGGTTGATTCCAGAACTATCTGCTGAGGGTGTTGACTACCTTTTATAGCAAGATAGGACACCGCTACAGTGGGTTCTTGCTGTCCGCAAATTTCTCAATGAGCACCAGCCAAATAGTTGGATTGGCTGCGCTGGACAAAATGGCCAGGAGTTCTGCATGTGGCCCCCCGAGATCACCGGATCCCGGACCTAACTGTATGTGCCTTTTTCCTTTTGGGGTACATGAAGGTCAGAGTGTACCTCCACTACTCGCAAACTTGGATGATCTGCAGGAGTACCTCACTGAAACTGTAAATGCGATCATGCTGGATATGCTGCAGAGAGTCTGGTCCGAACTAGATTATTGCATCAATATTTGCTAAGTAACAGGTGGGGCACACCTCGAGTGTGTGTGATATCTACCGATACTACGAGAAACTTTATGAGTTGATGCAACTTTAGCCACCAATGTGTAAGAATATTCCAATAAAGTTACATTCTATATCTGTTGGAAATTAAGGACTCACTTGCGTGAGCATTGACGTTAGCCGCGGTGTCTACCGCATATTACGATCCAAACGCAAACGGATTAAGTAACCCGTTTGCGTTTGGTACCTTGCGCTTTTCAGTGCGAGGTTACTGTACTTTATGCTCCCTATACTTAACATGGGGAGCGTAAAGTGTTAATCAGTGTTAGTATTACAAAGTCCTAACGCTGATTACCGTCCGGCTCTGGTTAGCGGAAAGTTAACCAGAGCCAGGACTTGGTGTTAACGGATTCCGCTTCTGCAGAATCCGTTAACACCATCCAAAAAAATAAAAAACAAATCAGATACTCACCTACTGTCCCGCGACGAGGACCACGGCTCTGTCCGCCTCCTCCAACCGGTGGGAGCAGGGAGAGACTGGGGGGAAAAAGTCCCCCAGTCTCTCCCTGCATATCACTATGCCGACCGGCTGGATCTCGCGTTGCTGGTCATGTGACCGGCAGGGGGAAACTGCAGGGGAAGTCCTATGGACTCCATCGAGTGGATGCTTGCGGCTGCGCTCAGCGCTGCCGCGAGCATCGCAGGGCCGTAGCGCCCGCTAATAATGCAGGCAGCATTTTTTGTGCCTGTATTGTAATCTAGCGTTAAAATGCAGGCGCAAGGGGGAAAGTCGCGGGCGCAGTTTTACCTCCCTTGCGCTCGCGTTTTAACACTAGGATCGTAATGTGGCCCTCAGTGTATGAGGGGAGGGGAGGGTACGAGCCTAGGATGTAGTGATACACACGGGGAAGCCAAGATATGGATAATCAACAGGGGTTTACTATATAAACAGCAATGTACTAGAGTGAGGGGCAAGACAGGAGTGGAGGAGACACAGAACACAGAGAAAGGACAGGAAGAGGGCTGGACACAGGTACAGAAGAAAGTGACAGAAAACCAGACAGATAGGATAGGAAGGGGGCTAACTAACCAACAAATGGACAGGGCAGGAACAAGGCTGAGGAAAGTCCATAGCGTCTGAAAGTAAGTATGGAAACTGGTTCTTGGCAAAGCAGGAGTCTAGGTAAAAGCAGGGGTCTTGGCAAAGCAGTGAGGGTCTGTAGTATAGCTAGGGTATCCAGAGAGTCTGTAGTGCAGCAAGGGTCTGCAGTCAATGAGGGTCTGTTACACAGCGAGGGTATCCAGATGGTCTGTAGTGCAGCAAGGGCCTGCAGTCAGCGATGGTCTGTAGTACAGCGAGGGTATCCAGAGTGATATCCAAACAACGAGGTCAGTGGTATGCCGTGGGTCAAGGTCAGGTGGAGAACAAGCAGGTATGAGCAAAGCAAAAGGCCTGGTACATGGAAGTCAGTAATATGCAGCTAGCTTCTGGACAGGTCAGACACAAACTGAACAAACACAATGCAGAAGTATTAGAGGAAGGGGTGTGCCAGAGTTAAATAGCCAACCCAAGGCAAATGAGAGGGAACACCTGCTGAGCCTGCAGGAAAGCTGTAACAGCCAGGGCACAGCATGAAAGGTGCTGCCAGACCAATATGGTGGAGCAGCACCGGTTTGGGCCTTCCTGCAGCGGCGGTGGCGTGAGGCCTGACAGCATGCGTATGATGACTGACTTTTTAAAGGTCATTTCTGATACTGTGTAGTTGATGTGACAAAAAGCCAGAGTGTATGGAGAGGGTGGCTCCATCACTCTGTAAAGGTATGCAAAGGTATTTGCTGTAGGTTGAATGAGGGGGACTGTATGAGAGTGATGATATTTGATGAATGAGTGTGACTGGGTGGAGCCAGACTGTTTGGACTGGCTGGCTCGGATGGAGTATGTGTGAGGTTGGCTGAATGGGTTGGAAGTTTATATAGCTGAATTCACTGGATGTTAGCATTGCTTAGTGGGATGGCAGTTAGTGTGTGGTTAAATATGTGGTTATATGACTAGATATGTATGAATACAGTTTCCTTTCACACGTAGGGCTCTATTACATTGTTCACGGAAAAACGCACGCAGAACGCGTGAATTTTCGCGCAAAGTGTTAAACGTTAACGCGTGTAAAACAACGCTGGTATTACAATCCTCGCGCATTTTTTCATCCGTCAAAAAATAACGCACGTAAAATGGACGCGCAAAAATGGGCGCGCAGCAACATTGCGCGCAGAAATCAGTGTTTCAGTGAAATCAGTTTTTCCACGCGATTCAGCCAATCAGAATTGAGAACCACAATTGTCTCCCGTTAAGTTTTTGCGCCTGTCAATGTCAATCTGCGCATATATGCTGCATCAATAAATAAAACACGCACAACTTCTCAATTTTATTGTTTGGGTATGCGTAGAATGTGTAACTATACTTTGCTGTATTTAGATTTTTTGGGCTGGTGTATTTGGTTTTGGCCAGGATGTTCAGATTTGCCGTTACCACCAGCTTTTAAAAGACGTTAAAATTATGCACGCAAACGCTGTGCGTTAAATTTTGCGCATAGATTGTAATACCATCCGCGTACCAGCGCACAAACGCATTTGCGCTCACAATGTTAAGTATAGGATGCGCGCAGTACAGTACGCTCGCAAAGGGTTTGTGCAGGTTCACCAGCGGTAGACGTTAATGCCCATTTTTTGCACGGACAATGTAATACGACGTTCTGCGCAAAGGGTTTTGCCCCTCGCGTTAATGCATTTTTGTGCACGTGTTAACATTTCGCGAAGAATGTAATAGGGCCCGTAGTGTCTCCATAAATGCTGCATCTTGTCAGCTTCGTGTCTGCTTGTCATTTCTGATGTTACATGGCCATTGAGAGGTTGTAAAATTCATGTATAGCAGTGAAAGAATTTTCGTCATTGCTCCACCCATAATTGTTGCATATATTAATAATTCTTACTCAGTGCTGGGTTTTTAAATTTCAAGATGATGGGGCACTGGAATTAGACTTTACGCCTATCTCTGTGAACCCCTTCCTTTGCCTTATAAAATCATATTTGTACAGGGCATAGTGAGTTAGAGCATACAGATTATCTACAGTGGCAAGAAAAAGTATGTGAACCCTTTGGGATTACGTGGAGTTTTGCATGAATTGGTCATAAAATGTGCTCTGATCTTCATCTAAGTCACAACAATTTGAGAAACACAGTCTGCTTAAAATAATACAACACAAACATTATATGTTTTCATGTTTTTATTGAACAGAACATGTAAACATTCACAGGGCAGGGTGGAAAAAGTATGTGAACCTTTGGATTTAATAACTGGTTGACCCTCCTTTGGCAGCAATAACCTCAACCAAACGTTTCCTGTAGTTGTATATCAGACCTGCACAACGATCTGGAGTAATTTTGGACCACTCCTCTTCACAAAACTGTTTCAGTGCAGCAATATTCTTGGGATGTCTGGTGTGAATCGCTCTCTTAAGGTCATGCCACAGCATTTCATTCGGGTTGAGGTCAGAACTCTGACTGGGCCACTCCAGAAGGCATATTTTGTTTTGTTGAAGCCATTCATTTGTTGAACTACTTGTATGCTTTGAGTCATTGTCCTGTTGCATCACCCATCCTCTGCGGAGCTTCAGTTGGTGGACAGATGGTCTTACGTTTTCCTGCAAAACGTCTTGATAAACTCTGGAATTCATTTTTCCATCAATGACAACAATCGGTCCAGGCCCTGAGGCAGCAAAGCAGCCCCAAACCATGATGCTCCCTCCGCCATGTTTTACAGTGGGGATGAGGTATTGATGTTGGTGTGCTGTGTCTTTTTTTCTCCACACGCAGTGTTGTGTGTTTTTTCCAAACAACTCAATTTTGGTTTCATCTGTCCACAGATTATTTTGCCAGTAGTGCTGTGAAACATCCAGGTGCTCTTTTGCAAACTTCAAACGTGCTGCAATATTCTTTTTGGACAGCAATGGCTTCCTCCGTGGTGTTCTCCCATGTACTCCATTCTTGTTTAATGTTTTCCTTATTGTAGATGTGTCAACAAAAATGTTAGCATGTGCCCGAGATTTCTGTAAGTCTTTAGCTGACACTCTAGGATTCTTCTTTACCTCATTAAGCATTCAGCGCTGTGCTCTTGCAGTCATCTTTACAGGGCGACCACGCCTAGGGAGAGTAGCAACAGTGCTGAACTTTCTCCATTTGTAGACAGTCTGTCTTACCGTGGACACATGAACATCAAGGCTTTTGGAGATACTTTTGTAACTCTTTCCAGCTTCATGCAAGTCAACAATTCTTGATCGTAGGTCTTCTGAGAGCTCTTTTCTGCGAGGCAGGTTTCGCATCAGGCAGTGCTTCTTGAAACCAGTAAACCCAAAACTGGTGTGTGTTTTTAAAGGGCAGGACAACTTTCAGCAACACATCCAATAATATCACACTGATTGGACTCAAGGTTGGCTCACTCCTGGCTCCAATTAGCTCTTGGAGAAGTCATTAGGCTAGGGGTTCACATACTTTTTCCACCCTGCACTGTGAATGTTTACATGTTCTGTTCAATAAACACATGAAAACATTTAATGTTTGTGTTGCATTATTTTAAGTAGACTGTGTTTTTCAAATTGTTGTGACTTAGATGAAGATCAGAGCACATTTTATGACCAATTCATGCAAAACTCCACGTAATCCCAAAGGGTTCACATACTTTTTCTTGCCACTGTAAATCACCATATTACAAGTTGTGTCATAAACGAGAATATAAATTATTCCTCTTGGCGAACTCATTCTAGGTGTAGTTCTATCAGGTTTTCCTTATTCAGCATACACGTTATCCCTGGAAGCCTCACTTCTGCTGATTGCATATTTAAGTTTCCCACGTATTGTATAGAAGTTAGTTTTCCCACTGATCAAAAACTTGGCTGCTTTTTTGTTTGAGACCCAGAGCTGATAAGCTAATGGTAATATCGAAATATTATTACACTTTATTTATTTGGGGCTGTACTGATTTTGACTCCTTTGTTCCCTATCTCCTCTTTATAAACAAGTTTGACTGTTAAGAAATTAGTCGATGGAATTTTACATTACAAGTAAGTGTCTGTACATTGCATGAATGCTGTGACCCACCAGGGATGCACCTTTATGCATGGGACTAGACTCTGTTCCAGGTGTTATATTAACCAGAGCTGTTGTAAACTTACTAGAGTCATTACAGGGCCCTATTCCATAGTTGACAGTAAAAGGGAGATGGTAAGCAGGAAAATCTGTGTCTGCATATTTTCCTTACCGTCTCCATTTTACCAAGTGTATTCCAGAGTAGAGGCTATGTTAGTGCCGGAACGAAGTGCAAGGCAGCCAGATACCGGCAGTGGTGCAGTGTGCCGCCGCAAGTATCAGCTTGTGCGAGATCACGCAGCATTGTGGATCTATTTGTTCCCAGTCTCACTCTGCTGTTGGTAAGAGGAAGCAGCAGATCGTGTCACCATCTCAACCGCGAGATGAGAGGTGAGTATGGGATTTAATGGGGACTTACGGAGCGTGTTACGTGATTTTGCAAATGCAAAATCACTTAACACCAGCTTTGAGGAGCGTCTCACAGGTGGAAGCACGAGCTACAATGGAATAGCCTGCACTTCCACTCGGAGGTGAAAATTAACCTCTCCTATAAGGGAGAGGGTGTTCTGCAGAGGAAACAGGGGCAACCAGATCTAGGACTGATATAAGGGGCTGTGGCTAGGTACACTGAGAGAAGGGAAAGGGTTACTGTGGCTCACTCTCCCTGTGCTCTCCAATGGCCACGAGATCCAGATCCAGATTCAAACTAGTTTTCCCCAGACATTTCAAACTCAGCAACCTCTGAGGTACTGCATATTGGGTTCCTGAGTGCGCAAACCTCACAATAATGCTGATGTAATCAGGAGGGTAGGAATGAAGAACAAATATGGTGATGAGGTTGAATCAGATAGTGGTAAGGGGGGGTGTCAGTAAAACCTGCAATGATAGTGCAAATGGCATTATGGTTGTAACGTGCAATGTGGCAGCAGAGGCAAGCGGGTACTATGTGGCATCCAGGAGTAATGTGCAGTAGCAATATGTGGGTGCAATGTGCTGGAATGTGAGGTCATGGGTCTATATGGCAGCTCAGCTTTAGTGATATTGCACTGATTTGGTGATCATGTGGCACCTATGTGTGGGTAATGTATTGCAAGGATTGGAACATTGCTTGGTAACAGAGGTGGCTCTATAATTAGGCAAACTAGGCGGCCGTCTAAGGTCTCACTCAAACGGGAACCTCATCTGATACGGTTTGTATGGAATTTCAGCCTGTACGCATTCATTTGGCTGCTGATATTCCACATAAATACACTCCTGCATCTACGCGCACCAGTTTCCCAAGACAGTGGTCTCAGCCTTCATTAATTATTGTTTTTTGGTGTTAATTTCTGTATTTTTCTCACAACCCCCTATTTCTGCATTTTTGCACAATAATGGGGCCTCATAGTTGAGCTTTGCCTGAGGCCTCTGCTTGATAATGAAGGATTGCCTGCTACTTATCTCTGTATTTTGTGTTTGCACGTATGGGCAAAGCATTAAGTTACTAACTTACTACTAACAAAGAACTATACAAAGGAATAATGGAAACACTATACAACAATCTCACACCAGGTAACTACCGATCCCAAAATGTAGGTGTCACGACCACTACGGGCTCTGCTGCGAAAGATGCCGGGTTAAGCCACCCACTATCTGTCTAGCCTAGACCCAGATAATGACTGCATAGACAACAAGCCCCGCGCGCTTGCTTACCTATCTGTCCCTGCACACTTTCTCTTGCAACAGGTACGTAGAGCGCGATACAATGGTCCCAGGATTGCAATGCAGTATAAGTCTTCTCTTGAAGCAGGTAAATACTACGTCTCCCACAATCCCTGGGCTCACTTTCCTATTCTATTAGTTACGCTGCCACCAGTCCAGTGGCGTAGTGTGGGTTGTCAGCGCCTGGGGCCAGCCAAAAAATGGGGGGCCCCCCTAACCTGTGGACACGTTAGCATGCCCTGATTGCCATCCACCATTAGAGCATTGAACCCCTTACCCCAGGGCTTGACAAAGCCAGGAGCCTGGTAGCCACTGGCTCCTAGAATTTTAGGCTTTTAGGCTTCACTATTTTCTTCCTGTCTCCTACATTTAATGTAAATATATCCAGCCCTGGTGTGTGTGTGTGTGTGTGTTCACGCGCAGTGGGTAAATAGGGTGTCCAATGACAACAGAGCAAAGAAAATAAGTAAACAAACAACACACATATATAGTTTGTGTTTTTAAAGTGGCTGGTTCTGTGTGATGGGAGATTGTGTGTGTTTGAAGTGGCTGGTTCTGTGTGATGGGAGTTTGTGTGTGTTTGGAGTGGCTGGTTCTGTGTGATGGGAGTTTGTGTGTATTTTTGAAGTGGTTGGTTTTGTGTGATGTGATTTTGTGTGTTTGAGGCTGTTGGTTTTGTGTGACAGGAGTTGCTGAGCTGGTATGGGGGGCAAATATTGTTATGGTTTTGTTTTTGGGAGAGGCTGCATGGTTATTTAGGGGGGGATAAGAAATTTTGGGTTATTTATTTTGGGTGCTGTGCTGTATACTATGATTTTTTAAAAAAAATTTACTTTTTCATTTGTTTTTTTTCTTAATTTATTTAAGATTTCCCCCTCCCTATTCTTTACACTTTCCCCAGGGCTGCCTATAGCTTAGTTCAATGCAGCTGGGCAGAGGCAGCACAGAGTTATCACTGCCTGGTCCCCTGCATTGCAGGACCTTATCAGGAGCCAGGCAGGTTAGTGTTAATGTGCTGTTTCTTGAAAAAGCCATAAATCTGTGGAGCTACAGGGCTTCACAGCGGGCTGACATTTACACCCTGCCTCCACCTAGTTTAGTGGCTTAGCAACACAATTGCAGATCACCCTCTCTCCACCCCCCCCCCTTACCCTCTAACCCTCTGGTCGAGCTGGTGATTGGGGGGGGGCAGGGGGGCTGTGGTGAGAAGCGTGTAGTTTTTTGTTTTGCTTTCAAACCTCAAAAATATGGAATAACCTCCTAGACACCAACAAATCTTCCCCAGTCTAAAGTCCCTTAAGAGTTCCCTATTAACATACCTCAATACGAAATGCACCTGTAAACATGTAACATAGTGGCATATTTATTTTCTGTTACTCTGTATATTTGTGTTTTGTTTTTAATATCTTGCATTTTATTACTTTGTATTTCTGTACCTACTGTAACAATTCAATGTTCTTGAACCCAGGACGTACTTGAAAACGAAAGAAATCTCAATGTATCCTTCCTGGTAAAATCCTTTATGAATAAATATGTGAAATATAGCAAAAATATATGATAATAGAGAAATATGTGATTGAACACCTGACTACAAGCTTTATAGAGTATGGGACCAAAGGGAACTCAGTTCCCTCTGCAAAATTAGTGCAGGAACTCCGTTCCCGCGCATTCCCCCTCGACTTGACCCCAGTGGTGTATTTAGGTTTTGGGCTGCCCTAGGCCTGACTAAACTCGTGCACCCCCCCAAAAAATTTGAGGCACCCTTCCTGTCAAGGGCACACCTCTTCCTGGTTAATCCCCACCCTTCCACTTTAAGCTCCACCTTTTCCTCTTAGAGCTCCGCCTTTTCCTCTCTTTATATTAAAAGTGGAAACCAAGTGCCTACTTGTATATTTTGTATACCATTTCAAATGTATCTATTGAGATAAATAAAATTAGGAAAGGTTTAAATTTAAGCATTTTTACAAACAACAGCCACGCATGTCAAGTATACTGGATCACAGCCGCTCTAATTGGTTGAACAATAAAACCCACAGAAACGTGCACTGCATATGAGCGTATCACAGAGCTGCACAGCAATAAAACTCACAGAAATGGGCACTGTGTATGAGCATATCAGAGCTGCACAGCAATAAAACCCACAGAAATGTGCACTGTATGTACATATCACAGAACTGCACAGCAATAAAACTCCCAGTAATGTGCGGTGTGTATGAGCATATCACAGAGCTCCAGGGCAATAAAACTCACAGTAATATGCAGTGTGTATCACAGAATCCACAGCAATAAAACTCCCAGCAATGCAATGTGCGGTGTGTGTGTCAGCGTATCAGAATCCACAGCAATAAAAATTCCAGCAATGCAATGTGTGGTGTGTGTCAGCGTATCAGAATCCACAGCAATAAAACTCCCAGCAATGCAATGTGCAGTGTGTATGAGTGCATCAGAATCCACCACTACACAAACTCCCAGCAAACCGAGTGTATATGAGCACACAGCAATTATTTATTCTTTATTTACCGGCCTCCGTCCGCGGTAGGGCTGTGTGCAGAGTCAGCAGGGACTGTGTACGGATTCAGCAGGAGGTCCCTCCAGGACACGTGAGGATCGCGGCTGTGCCTGTGCGTGGAGCCATCTTGTCAGCAGTGGGGTGCCACTGCCAGAGGGTGCACCGTGGCTTTGATTCCCTTCCCGGTGGATGTTCAGTCCAGAATAGAGTGAGAGTCCGTGTTAACGAAAGGGCGGGCAGCTGCGTGCATGTGAGTCACATGGTTCAGCCAGTCAGGTGGTACTGAGACTCAGTACCACCTGACTGGCCGGACCGCGTGACCTGCACGCACGCAGCCTCACCAGGAGCCAGGCAGCTCAATGACAAATTTCTATCACTGCAGTGCTGGTCAAGGAAATGTCCACTTTAAACAGCAGTAAGCAGACAGGGCTTCATATTCTGCTGATACCCCCCCTTACCTGCCGTTTACTGTCATCTTCTCTCTCTGCACACAAATCATATCCCCCTCCCCTCTCCTAGAGCTGCTGCGGGGCAGGGGAGGAGCTATGGAGGGAGGAGAGGGGGATTTTTATTCTATTCAATTTTATTCCGTATGCAAACGCCCTGCTCCGCTGCTCATTGTTTGAGAACACAGCTCAAAGCTGACACACAGTGACAGTGGCACCTCCTAGTACCCCCTAATGACACCCCAATAATCACTGGTACCTGGGGCGGCCCGCCCTCCGCCACTCCCCTAAGTACACCACTGCTCTGTGATATGCTCACACACAAGTTTGGCGAACTGCCAGCAAGTACAGTGCTGTTTGAAGGCAGTGCAAATCCCCATAGAGAAGTAATGGTTAATCTATTCAGAGAACACCAAACAGCAGAGAAATGGCAGTGAAATGCCCTGATATTCGGTGGTTTCCAATCAGCAGGTTTATTCAGGCGAACCCCATAGGTTTCAATGTTAAAAATATTCCCGTTTTTATGCAATATCTAATAAACCATTTATTATTTTAATCTGCAGTAAAAAGTCTTTATTGTTTTTTTTTCTAGTACCTTTTAGTCATTTTTCAGATTTTTTTGGGCAAAATTTCCCCCCTTTTTTTTAATAGCAGTTTTTCTTTTTTCTGTAACAGAACTTTTTATTTTCAATCATAGGATCTTATATGTTAATTCCAGACATTTTCGTTCAGTAGTTCTTTTGAAAACAGCAGGCCACGGGTTTGCGGTGACAGCATTCAGCGGCCGACTCCATGCACTTTGGGGACCCTGCGGTGAATGGTGAATTCACTGCAGAGTGGGGAAATTTTATTTCCCGAAGTGCAGGGAACTACAGAACACCAAAATGTTGGCGTCATTTCGGTGCTCTGTGAGTAACCCATTTAGTGGTGAGGTTTTTTGCTGCCCCCTGGAAAGTGAAAGCCTAGGCCTTGCCTACCCAGGACATACTTGAAAATTAGTGAAATCTCAATGTATCCTTCCTGGTAAGGCTAGGGTCAGACGAGCGTGATTTCTACGGACTGTACGTCCGTGCACACGGACGTACGTCAGTACGGAAGACACAGTAGTGGCCACACAGTCCGTTTATTTACTGATGTATATTTTGATGGATGTAGGAGGGAAAATAAATTAAAAAGCAAAACCATTTTGTCCGTGAAAAATGCTGGACGTATAAATGCAGTCCGTCTGACCACGTTCCATCACTCACACACAAATCTATGCGGACGTTGCGGACGCAGCGCACTTTGTGCGGCCGTTCTAGTGGTTGTACGTTCTTGCCTGCCTTGCGTCCATTTGCCACGGCCGTGGTGCGTCCGCAGTTCAGTGCGGACGTACTTTGTGTAACAGGCTCCAATGGACTTTCTTTCATGCTATCACGGACATACTTTTAGGCGCAATCACGGACGTGAACACTACGCTCGTCTGACCCCAGCCTAAAATACTTTGCAAAAGTAAAAAAAAGAAATCATTTTTCTTTTTTGGGGTGGGGCCACCCGGTGCGGGCCGCCGCCCCCTGGAAAGTGCCGCCCTAGGCCTAGGCCTAGTCGGCCTAGGCCAAAATACACCACTGCTTGACCCCTGCTTCTGGGGGTGCAGCACGTGTGGCTCACTCAGTCTCAGCTTGCACCTCAGTCTTGCAGGCAGCAGAATCCTCATAACCAGTCGCCTGCTCTGGAGCCATTCTTACAGCAGGGGGTATGGAGAAACAAGGTGAAGCGCCCTGCTCCCCGGTAAACGCCCCCCTGCATCTGCCAACGGAGCCCAGCATCGCACCTGGCTCCGGGCAGATGGCTGGGATGTCACCGGGACCGCTTCCTCCCCTTCTCTCACTATCCCCACACCTTCAGAATTTGGGGAACCATACAGATGGGGCACAGGATTCTCTACGCTCACGCTTGTCTCGCCCCCCATTGCACACAGTTTCCCCACTGTATCACACAGTTTATCAAGCACGCCTTGCTTCGTAACCGATGAGCATACAGCCGTATGCCACCCTCCTCCACCGGGAGGTTGCTCAGTACTAGTTTCCTGTGGTACTGGGAATCTGGTTGGCTTTTCCCCATGGCTACACGCGTCCAACCCAGGCCCTTCCTCCTGACCACACAGCATACGCTCGGTGCCACCCGCAGCCTCAGACACACGCGACACAGCCTGGCATACCACAGTATCCTGCCCGTCCAGGATGTTCACCTCTCCATTCCTTTTACCTGGCACCGCCAACCTGGATGGTTCAGGCACTGGGTAACCCTCTTTCACCCTAGGCCTATCCACAGTATCCTGCCACCCCTCCCAGGCATTCTGATCCACACCATTCTCACGGGGCACTAGAGTCCTGGTTGGTTTAGGCACAAGCAGACCCGCAGTCATCCCTTGCCCTTGCTCCCAACCATATGGCGTCACAGACACACCTGAGTCTGGTCTAGGCAGGGACACCACAGTATCCTGCCACCCTTCCCAGGCATTCTGATCCACACCATCACACGGCAGAGATGGGCCTTGTGCCCTACTACCCGCAGACAGCCAGCAGGTACCCACTTCCACCATGGGCACCGCGGCCTCCCCACGCATGGGGTCCGGGGAACCAGCTGACTCGGGTGCAGGTGGGCATTCACTCACCCCCTGCCTTTCTTTCCAGTCACACTGCCCCCTCATGCTACCACACAACACCACGGGCACACCTGGCGCAGGCGCAGACTGACTCACTGCCATCCCCTGCCCTCCCATCCAGGAATCCTGTTGTGCACCCCCACTCACAGTCCTCCCCACTGTAGAGCCACTAGTGGGCCTGGGTAAGTCCCCAGCATCCCTTTCCAGCACATACTGTGACACCAATTTACCCAAATCCGTGCCCAGTAACACATCTGTAAGAATATTTTCAGACACTCCCGCAGACCTCTCCCCGCTCCCCAGTCCAAATAAACCCATGCCATTGGCACCGCAGGACATACCCTACCAAAACCCTTTACTGCTAGAGTCCTGCCAGGAATAAAGTCTGCAGGGCTGACTAACCCTGGACGCACCAAAGTTACTTCAGCCGCCGTATCTCTTAAACCCACAGATACCTGAGTCCCGACAATGACTGCTTGCTGGTTTACGTTGGCACTGCCCTCCGATCTGGTCACAAACAGGACAGAGGGTGATGCCGAGGGGTATCCTCCCCCAGCTGTGGATGCAGGCTTCTTCCTCTGAGGGCACGCTGCCAGGAGATGGTTGACATTGTCACAAATTAAACAGCGACGGCTCACACTTCTTCCAGGCGAAGAAGGACTTGTTCCCCCCTCCCCAGCAGAGACTGGCACAGAGGGGGGCGCTGCCGCTGTGATGTCGGGGGGTAGTGATGAGTTGGACTTCCATCCAGATGAATGGGGGAACCTCTGCTCCGGTCCACAGACGCTCTGTTGGCCGCATGGAAATCGGCCAGCTCACCAGCTTCCAGGGCCGTCTCGGGTTTGCGATCCAGAAGCCATTCCTGGATCTCAGGTGGGCACAGCTGCATGAACTGCTCTTTGATTAACAGGTCTTCCAGGGCATCCAAGGTATCAATCTTCAGCCCCCTGACCCATTGTCGAAATAGGGTGGTCAGGTGGCTCATGACTGCAGAGTAGCTCTCCGCGGCCCGCTTCTGCAAGGACCTGAACTTTTTGCGATATACCTCTGGCGTAAGGTTATACCGTCTCTGCAACGCGGCTTTAATCGCCTCATAGTCCTGGTCGCTCTCAGCTGGTAACTCTGCAAAGGCTTCGAGCGCTGGACCTTTTAGTCCAGGAGTGAGGTACCTGGCCCATTGCTCCTTGGGCAGCTGGTACTGTCGACAAGTCTTTTCAAAACTTCGCAGGAACACATCCAGGTCCCCATCTTTGTCCAGGGTGGGAAAGTTCTCGGCACGAGGTCTGGGCGTAGAGAGCTATGCAGCGCCCGCAGGGGCAGGAGATAATTGCATTCTGCCTGCCTGTGCCAGAGCAAGCTGATGTGCCCGTTCGGCTTCGCACTCCGCCGCTTCTCGCTCACCCACAGCCCTGCGCTCCGCAGCTTCTCGCTCACATGCAGCCCTGCGCTCTGCAGCTTCTCTGTCCGCTTGGCGCGCTGCCGCCTCTTGTTCAGCTCTGCGCTCCGCAGCTTCGCGTTCAACTCTGCGCTCCTCTCGCTCTTGGTACTGTAGGATGAGCTGAAGCTGAGAGTCCGTGGAGTCCACATGTTTTAAAACAGTCTGCAAGTAAACATCCAGGGCAGTATCACCCTTGGGCGAAGCACTTGACACTGTCCTTTCCACTGGACTTGCGCTTCCTTCGGCTGGGCCAAGTGTGGTACCCTGCTCTGCTGCATCCTGGACTGCTTGCCTCGCCTCATAATCTTTGAGGGCTTGCAAAAGTTCATCCTTCTTCTTATCCTTCGTCAAAATATTTTTGTCTTTACATAAGTGTTCCAATGTTTTCTTTGACGGCTGTTAATGTTAAGCACATAAAAACAAAGAAGGGGGAAGGGAACTGCTGTGTATTGTGTAAATTCTAATAAATGCACTGAGTTCTGCTCTGGAAATTGGAAAACCAATTTCTTTAGTATCTGGATCTATGTTGCTTCACAGATCCAGACACTAACCTGATATCCCACCGCTTACCAGCAGTTGTCATGACCACTACGCGTGCTGCTGCGAAAGACGCCGGGTTAGGCCACCCACTATCGGTCTAGCCTAGACCCAGATAATGACTGCATAGACAACAAGCCACGGCGCGCTTGCTTATCTATCTGTCCCTGCACACTTTCTCTCGCAACAGGTACGTAGAGCTCGATACAATGGTCCCAGGATTGCAACGCAGTATAAGGAAAGGATTGTTGAACATCTAAAAACAAATAGATTACAGGATCAGAAACAACATGGGTTTACCTCAGGGAGATCATGCCAAACTAATCTTATTGATTTTTTTGATTGGGTAACAAAAATAATAGACACAGGTGGTGCAGTAGACATTGCTTATTTAGATTTCAGTAAGGCTTTTGATACTGTTCTGCATACAAGGCTTATCAATAAATTGCAATCTTTGAGCTTGGATTCCGATATTGTTGAATGGATTAGGCAGTGGCTGAGTGACAGGCAACAGAGGGTTGTGGTAAATGGAGTTTATTCGGCGCAAGGTCTTGTTACCAGTGGGGTACCTCAGGGGTCAGTATTTGGACCCATTCTCTTTAATATTTTTATTAGTGATATTGCATAAAGTATTAATGGAAAAGTATGTCTTTTTGCTGATGACACAAAGATTTGCAACAACGTTGACGTTCCTGGAGGGATCAGCCAAATGACAAATGATTTAGGTAAACTAAAAATATGGCCGGAGCTGTGGCAATTGAGTTTTAATGTGGATAAGTGCAATATAATGCACCTGGGACGTAAAAACCCAAGGGCTGAATATAGATTATTTGATACAGTCCTAACCTCAACATCTGAGGAAAGGGATTTAGGGGTTATTATTTCAGAGGATCTAAGGGTAAGTAGTCAATGTAATAGAGCAGCAGGAAATGCTAGCAGAATGCTTGGTTGTGTAGGGAGAGGTATTAGCAGTAGGAAAAGGGAAGTGCTCATGCCACTGTACAGAGCACTGGTGAGACCTCACTTGGAGTACTGTGTGCAGTACTGGAGACCGTATCTCCAGAAGGATATAGACATCTTAGAGAGAGTTCAGAGAAGGGCTACTAAAATGGTGTACGGCTTGAAGGAGAAAAGTTACCAGGAAAGGCTTAATGATCTTAACATGTATAGCTTGGAAAAAAGACAAGACAGAGGAGATATGAACATTTAAATACGTAAAGGGAATCCACAAGGTAGAGGAAGGGAGTATATTTAAAAGGAAACAAAGTAGCAAAAGAAGAGGACATAGTCTTAGATTTGAGTGGCAAAGGTTTAAAAATAACATCAGGAAGCATTATTTTACTGAGAGGGTGGTGGATACATGGAACAGCCTTCCAGTTGAAGTGGTAGAGGCCAAAACAGTGATTGAATTTAAGCAGGCATGAAATAGGCATAAGGCTATCCTAAACAAAAGATAAATCCAGGTTAAGTATCCATGTAATTGGGCAGACTAGATGGGCTGAATGGTTCTTATCTGCTGACATTTTCTATGTTTCTATGTTTCTCTTGAAGCGGGTAATGACTACGTCTCCCACAATCCCTGGTCTCACTTTCCTATTCTATTAGTTACACTGCCACCAGTCCTCACGGACACTACACGCGTCGCAGCAAGAGACGCAGGGCTAAGCAACTGCACTGTCTGCCTACCCTAGACCCGGACAGTGACTGCATAGAAAACAATCCCTGCCGTCCCCAGCGACCGCAACTCACAATTTCGTATCTACCCGAGCTTAAAACAATCAGTAATACTCCAGTCTCTTAGTTAGCGTGGATCTCATCAGCCAGAAGCAGAAACTTAAATAAGTTATATTTATTTATGATATAGAAAAATCACAGTGCATTGTTACAGGAAAAATTATAGCTAGAATAAATCAATTAATTACACAGCAAATAAAAGAAAAGGATTAAACACAGAGCATTACTTACAAACAATAAGCTAGCGTCAGTGATAGGGAGGTTCTATTAGGAGCTGGCAATATTCCCTCAATTCTCAATTGACCTCCAAGGAAATAGCCCCGAGCCATGCTTGATTCAGAATATATATAGGACTGCCTTTTTTCTAAATCCAGCCTCCTATCTGGCAGAGCCTTTGCCTACAATCCCCAGAATTCCCCTCTCCTGAGCATGCTCCGTACACTTCGTCGTTAATCTTTAATTGCCCAAAGGTGTCCATCTTCCCCCCAGACCCCCCTTAGGGATCAAGGGATGTGCTTCCTTTCTTTGAAGATAGGGCCTAAATCTTGGTGCTGGGCTGGCTCCCAAGGTGCGACTAACAGGCTACACAACATGTCAGTTCACAAAAGACATTCCATTTTACAGCCAAGTGTTATATCCTCCCCAAAGGGATAAAGCTAACCATTTAATTACATTTTAGCACTTACTCCCGACAGCTGTGGACACAGAGACACACTCCCCAAATGGTCAGACACAAATATGAATATGACTCTATATGGAGGAGATATGTAAAAACAGGCACATAGACACATATACACAGGCAGACCCTTATATAAATAGAAATACAGATCTAATCTGCCCCATCTCCCATCTCTAATCTGCTACAGTAGGTCCCACTCTACTCCTGCTTAAATGTTTGGATGGTGTGAAGGAGGAAAAGGCCACAGCTGGTTAACCTTATTCTTGTGAGCTTTAACACTTAAACATTAAATCAAATCTAAATTAGATTTATTGAGAGCTGAGTGTGAAGTAAACAGAATTATAAAGGATATAAATGTACATTTTTATTATATATTGTTGTTTTCTTTCGCAAGAAATTTTGTCATTGTACTTGACAATGTGGTCTTGTGAGTGATGTAGCAAGGTCAGGTTAATGATAGATGTCTTGCATTGGTAAAACTGTTACAATTGGCTGCCAGATAAGTGTCCTTGATATCATGGCACAGAGTTCCACCATATCTTAGTGACAGGAGATGGTAAATAACTCCACTTATTGTTCATTTTCTATCTGTGAACAGCAGTCGGATCATTTCAGCTTTACTGATAAAGGTGTCTAAACCACTCCTCATTCTGTTATTGTGTTATGAATGAAAACTTTACTAGGAATAAAGTTCAAGGTAATTTTAGTACATGGGTCACATTACTGCTAAACTTGCTGGGCGTATAAAAAGATCACATCACCTACTAGTTTGGCAGAAACAATCCTTTGATTCATGTGACACACAGACACTGTATGATTCAGTTGCTGGGCTTTACCTATACGTAGTACCATGGCTTGTAGATCTGATAGGTTGGGAAGCTGTCAGTGCAATGTGAATCCAGTGGACAGCATACTTTTCCGAATGCTTAACAGTAATAATACACTGGAGACACATAAGAAACAAATGGATGTTCACCGACATAATTGTACCATAGCTAGGGGATGTCCATGTGAAGGCAACAAAAAGGTCTCATTGAAAAATCCAGATGTGATCTGCAAGAAAGCATCAGAGGTGTTACTGAAGACTGTCGCTTTCATCAGAAATTTGCCTTCTTTTTACCAGTTGCCTCAAGAGGATCAGGTCCTGCTTGTACACAGGTGCTGGGCCCCACTTTTTGTGTTGGGGCTTGCACAAGAGAGAGTTGATTTTGAACTGCAAGAACTTTCTGTTCCAAGTCTTCTGAAGACAATACTCCTTAATCAATCATCCACTGTTGGAGATGGCATCACGAAGTCCAATGCTGGAGTCCCAATAATGGATGTTCAGAGGATAAAAATGTTTCTGCATAAATTCTGGAATCTTGATGTATGTACAAAGGAATATGCCTACCTTAAAGGCATGGTACTATTTAATCCAAGTAAGTCAACATCAATATCTTTGCTTTTAATTATCATGTTAGATAGCAAATGTCCCTAACTCCAAAGGGGGGTATTGTGGGTAGAGAAATGTGACATTTGTTGCAAAGTTAACTTAAAGATGGTACACACTGTTTCTAAACAAACTGCATTGATGGGCTTAATACCTTCTGCTGTATATTAGTTTTACATACTGTAGGGCAGCACTTATTTGTTGCATTTAGTATTATCCTCTTACATGTGGCCAGGAAATGTTTGATCTGTCATCATTTCTACTTAGCGATTACTCCCAAATTCCAGTTGTAATACTCCAAAGAGAATGGCAGTAAGGTTTTTGTGTATTTATCCATAGATACTTCATGGTGCTGTAGGTTACTAAAGGAACCATACATTCAATGTAATCAGTCTCACATTGACACAGTTTAAATTTAAAATTCGGCAATTGAGAATTATTTCCATTGTTGTTCTTATTTAATTTTTTTGTGTCCTTCTATGTCTTCTACCTATAGCTTTTTACTATAACTATAACAAAAGTTAATTGTGTCTCTTGCTTGCCAGTAAGAATCAAAGTAGCTTAAAATGTGGAATTAGCTGATATATCTTGCAATTGTGAACACGTGGTGATTTGCTAAGTAGTCACAATGTTGAACTACTTGCAATGTATGCACATTAATAAGAGATTCTAGTGCAGGGCTCTCAAACTCATCACTGATTTGTTGATGCCTACAATTCCCAGAATTCTTTGAATGCAATATGTATATGGGGGAATCAAGGGAGATGTAGTCCAGAAATATGGCGGTGTGGCAGAGTTTGATAGCCCTTTTCTAGTGATTTCAATTAGTCCAGCTTAATAGCTTAGTAAAGGAAGTATTTTAGTAATTCAAACACATTTCCCTTTTCTGCCATTAACACTATTTATCAAAATTTTTTATCGAATCCTGACAGTTTGTAGCAGCTTGAACAAATGTAAAGGAGAATTCAACACTACAAGAATATAGCTTTAGAGATGTAACTATGAACCAGTTATTCGTTAATTAATTTCAGATATTATTGTAAAGCGCTGCGGAAACTGTTGACGCTATATAAATGATGACAATAATAATAATAATGATAATATGGGATTTACGCCATTAGAAAGGAAGTGCAAAAATCCTCGGGCACTATCGCATGTCCTGAGCTAAAACCGGGATGCTAAGGAGAAAAATTAACATTCACTAACTTCTACTTAGCGTCCCAGTTTCCCCTTAATGATCGCTAAGCTCGCGGATTGTGGGGGCAGCGCTACAGCACCGTCCCCAGCATCCCCTCCATGGCGTCCATAAGGCTACATGGAGGATCGTGCTGCCGGGTCACATGACCAGCAGGATCTCACCTCTCAAGAGGTCGGCGGAGTGATCACAAAGGTAGACGGGGGACTTTCTTCCCCAGTCTCCCTCTGCTCCTGATGGCTAGAAGGAGCGGATTGGGCCACTGTGGGATAAGAGGTAAGTATTTGTTTTTTGGGGGGTTTCGAACTGCAGGTAACAGATTCTGCAGAAGCGCAATCCGTTACCTACACCTCTGAGCTGGTGGTAACTTTATTTGTTAGCGGCAGCTCTTAGTAGCTAGCATTAAGACCAAGTGATTCTCACGCTTGTTACCCTGTGCTTTCATTTTGCGCTCCCCATGTTAGGTATAGGGAGCACAAAGTACAGTAATCTCGCACTACGAATCACAAATTAACAAGCGATTAGCGATTTGAAGACGATCTGGCCACAGCACTATGACCTCTTTTAATCTAGCGCTATCACTGACGCTAGTGCTAGCTTGAAGGAGGTGATAGAGCCCTTACAGTTTAGAACGGCAATCCAGGAAAGTGAATTGCTTCACCAGTTTGCTTTTATTGCCATGCAATTAAAAGTCCTTTCACTCACTGACAAGTATATGGTACCTTGGTGAACCATATAGTACAAGATGCTACTCGGTTCCACTTAGTAGAACCCCATGTAACTACTGGTGCTTTGTGGGAAATCTGTACACACTTGTTAATTCTTCTGGTGTGTCCTGTAGAACAGATTACTACGATGTGATGTCATATCTCAGTGGCACTGGGCTATAGTAGTAAATGGAGAATCTGCATGTGGACCTTAGTAGGTCAGTAAATAATGAAGGTTATCTTCCATAACAACCCTCTCATTTCATGCTTTATTTCTTTGACTTGATTAAGATCTTTACGCTCACTAAAAAATAAACATAACTTTGTCCCAATATACCTTGCTTCAAATACCAATGTATGTTCTTTCACCCTCCTCCCTCACCTAGTAGACATGGAAAGTTGCATTATTCTTATTGGACTGACTTCCTTTCCTTTCAGACTCGCTCCTAGGTTTCTGTTCTTTTAAAGTAGGACATTCTCGTGCTTATTGGTACTAAATACAGGTGTCCATAAAGTCTCTTTACAATTTCAAAAAATTATTACAAAGGCAAATGAAAAGACAGATAAGTGAAAATGATTACAAAATGACACGTATATATTTAAGTTTTTTGCCTCATTTAATACACCTCTATATGGGCACCATTAGTTGCACGAAGCACATCAAGACGGTACTTCTTGCCATGTTCGCTGTAGCATACCCTCATCAATGGTGGCAATGGCATCAGTGATCCTCTGATTTAGATTAGTGATGTCCCGTACCTTTGTTCGATACACGATATCTTTAACATAACCCCATAGAAAGAAGTCGATGGTAGTGATATCTGGTGAACGAGGTGGCCAGGGAATTGGACCACCCCTTCCAATCCACCGGTCTGGAAATATTTCATTTAGGAACCCACGAATATGCAGTCCCCAATGTGGTGGTGCACCATCTTGCTGGAAAATGATGATTGGTTAAAGGTCATGTAGTTGTGGTGCCACGTATTCAGTCAAAAGGTCAAGGTAAACATTTGCAGAAATTGATGTCTCGCCGAAGAAAAATAGACCAATGATTCGATTGCACATGATCCCACACCACACATTCATCTAAAGCAGAGGATCACTGATGCCATTGCCACCATTGATGAGGGTATGCTACAGCCAACATGGCAAGAAATCGAGTACTGTCTTGATGTGCTTCGTGCAACTAATGGTGCCCATATAGAGGTGTATTAAATGAGGCAAAAAAAACTTAAATATATACGTCTCATTTTGTAATAATTTTCACTTATCTGTCTTTTCATTTGCCTTTGTAATACATTTTTAAAACTGGGAAGAGATTTTATGGACACTCTGTGTATTCAACAAGTTAAAACATTTCCTTAATTTACATTCATAATTTGTTTCATACTGATAGCAAGTTATACACCTTTAAAAGAATATTTAGCAGACTTCTACTTCATTACCTAAACACATTCAATGTGTTTACTAGTCAAGTCACTGTGCTGACTCTTGCTTTTGCCAGGTGTAGGTGTTGCATTATTTTGGATTGTTTTGGGTTGATTGTCATCTGACATGAATACCCTTTTAAGGATGAAATCCAATATGCAAAGGCTGAAAGAATTCAAGCAGACACATATAAAGGGGTAAATTATCTGTAGTGTAACAATGGGAAACAAAGGGACACAGCAATATAAAAGCAAAGAACAGTAGACAAGCAACAATAGGCTATGGACAGCAATAGGGTATGGGCAAACTTGAAGGCACAGGATGACAGATTGGCAGGCTCTCAGTGTAACTCAGGTTCTCAGGATAGCTGGGGAACACAGAAGAGGGAATAGGGAACCAGACTGGGCAAAGGCAAAAGGCAGTGGCGGGATAAAAGCTTAATGATATGGCCCAAAGGAAAGGGTGAAGGCCAACTGGAGGTGATAACAGGGTCAGCCTGTAAACAGCGCCACATTGGAAAGTGGGCAAAGGAGGAATTGCATCTCTGCAGTAAAGTGGTTGATCCACTAAGGGGTATGCTGAGTATTGTGAAATTTATATAGCTTAAGTTCCAAAAACACTAGAATGTGCTTTTAGCAAATCTCAAAACAACACATTTAACAGTAAAAATAGTAGTCAAGTTATTAATGTTACTGTTACGCTTCAATTGTCTTGACACGTGTTGTTATTATGTGTACACTAGGGGTTAAATTACTATCTTCACGCAAACCTTTGCGCCGGTGCAAAAAAACATTAACGCGAGGGGTAAAACCATTTGTGCCGAATCCCGTATTACATAGTCTGCGCAACAGCCGCGTGCAATCGTCTACCGCGGGTGAACCTGCGCAATCCCTGCGCGAGCTTAATGTACTGCGTGCATCCTATACTTAACATTGTGAGTGCAAATGCGAATGTGCACTGGTACGAGTATGGTATTACAATATATTCGTGGTAATTACCGCATAGCCTTTGCGCGCATAATTTTAGCAACTCCTAAAAGCTGGTGCTAACGGCATATCTGAACAACCTGGCTAACCCAAAAAAAAAACAGCATGCAGCAACAATATAATGGATGATGGCAGGTGTGTGTGTATTATTACTGTAGCATATGTGCTCATTTTGCATCATAGACGCAGAACCAGTCTCCGATGCCTCTGGCAGACGCAATTCAGTTGCGTTTGATAGGTGTGTTTATTCATTTTGATTGGCTGAATGGGTGCAAAACACTGCTCGCGCAAAGATTTTTGCGCGAGACAGTACTGTGCCTGCATTTGTGCGTGTACTGTTTGCGCGCAATTGATCGGTGGAAGAAAAAAGCCGCGAGGATTATAAATCCAGCGGTGATTTGCACGTGCAAATGTTTAACGCTTGACGCAAAAATTTTCGCTTTGCGCGAAGATTGTAATATAGACTAACTGTGATATGCCTACATAATTTCATGCTTCATTTAATTTTCTATTGTTATAGGAGTTCAGATTATATGTGGTTTATATTATAAATAATAGTAATGTTAATTATTTTAACACACATGCCATATATATAGATCTAAACAAGGCATTTTTGAAGAACCTTCTCTCTCTCTCTCTCTCATACACATGCACATAGAAGTTTTACTTTTCACAATCACAAAATCATAAAGTTTACATTATTTATTGAAAACCTATTCGTTTTAGAAGTAAATATGAATTTGGTTATCAAGGCCAACTCATAAGGTATGAGCGTTTCAAATATTGATGGTCTACCCAATCTTACAGCTTTTGAACTGTTAAATAGAGCACCCATTCCACAAACTAACAACATGTCGTATTAAATGCTAAAGGAGACACTTGTTGTGAATGAAGTAATTGAGTTTGAAGAATCAGAATATAGGCAGTGCAGCAATGCTGTAGGGCTGTGCTATGAGTTAAAGGGCCACTATCACCAAATAATGATATGATTTATGTTATTTATTTTATGTTGCTGATATCTTACATGTGCTTTTCTTTTCTCAAACTGTGTTTGCTTAGTTAAGAAGATATTTTACTCTGTATATGTCACTTTGCATGTCTTTTAACTCCTCAGTCCCAGGCGGATTGTGCCCAAAGGGTGGGTCTTAACGCTGGCGCTCTCTGGCTGCTGTTGCAGCCCCTCCTCTGGCCGTCTACGCTGCTGACACGCAGCACACATCATTGGCTGCAGGGGGACAGCTTGAGTTCAGGCTGTCCCGTGGCAGCTGATGGCATGAGGCACGCGCTCGCTGGTGGGCAGACCAGAGGCAGCGATATTCACCAGCAGAGCATGCTATGCTGTCCCACTGCTTTCAGACCCACCCGCCGTGTGGACGGCTTAGTACGCCTCGTAGCATTGAGGTGTTAAGCTCCCTGTCATATCTTATTCAGCTGCCTTCTCTCAGCAACACAATTGACCCCCTGTAGCCTTATGTAAACATTCTCTCCTCCAGCCCATTGCCTCTTAAATACTGTAGAAGCTATACTACAGCTGTAAAGTAAAACTACCCACAAGATTTTGGTAAATGTTGCATCATGGGAAAATCCATAAAATGAATACAGGAGATAAAAACCTAACTTTATTTTTCCTTTTAATATGTAATTCCTTCAAACAAAGAAAAATACAGCAGCATGTGTTTTATAAAGTGGTTTTGTTTGTAATGCACAAGTAATCTATTTACAGCTCATATAAGCGGTAGTGTCCCTTTAAATAATGTGTTCAGTAAATGGATTTTCAGATATGAGCAATTTACTTTTACCTTGAAAGAACTTGGAGTGGAGGAGCCTGGTAGAGCCAGGAGTTTCTTTTGTTATCTCAGTTCACCCAGGACAGTCATAAAATGTAGTCTATTTATCATACGTTATTTCCTATCATATGTACTGAATGTACCATTAGATTTGAGCTTGGAGTCATGTTCCACATATGCATGATCACATGCACTTTGTGATATTTGCTTATATTCCACATATGAAATACAAAATACACTCATTTTTTTACTGAAAGAAAATCCAGCATAATATACACACAATGAACCTGTTGATTCCATGATGCAATTCTAAAAGCACAACAACCTGGCT
Source organism: Leptobrachium leishanense (assembly GCA_009667805.1). Taxonomy (NCBI): domain Eukaryota; kingdom Metazoa; phylum Chordata; class Amphibia; order Anura; family Megophryidae; genus Leptobrachium; species Leptobrachium leishanense. Next base: position 179,373,619 of record CM019066.1, read on the forward strand.
CGTATTACAGTTATATAAATCCTAGAATTCGACGTGTGTGTATATATATATATATATATATATATATACAGTATATACTCAATCTTATTTGGGATATTGGTCCCAAATTTGAAATGTCCATCAGATTTAGGTGAGGATGAATTGTTGTCTTTTGGTTTAACACTGCACTAAATAATAAAAATGACATATATAAAAGTGATTTCAATTCTTTCTACTTTTTTTCCTTTTCCGTATAGGCATCAGTGGCATGATATTCCCTCAGTATGTTCAGACCCTGCAGATGGAAGCACAGCATACTCTTATTGGGTTCACAACAATGATGCACAGCACAAGTCATTCCCGGATCACATGGATACTGGAGGCACTAGACATTCTAAAATCAGTTGACTCAAAAGTTATTTCAGATCTGTTTTTCAGACCCATCTCAGGAGAAATTAATCTGGAAGAACTCTTACTTGAAACATTATTCATTAAGTAGAAGAACATTATCTGAAAAACATGAAATTGGATTGTTGATAACCTTGTTACTCGAAATTGCAATCTGAAATGAATTGGAGACCTCTGTGAAGAATGACTGAATATTTATTAAAATTCTGGAGATATAGGAGCACTTCATAGACTTAAAAAATATAGATTAAAGTAAGAGAAAAGTACTTAAATGAAAAATATCTGAAAGCTTTTACTTCAGTGGACATTAGCAGCACCCATATATAAATTGTGTTTAAAGTGGTACGGAAGCAAATTTTTATCACCTGATCCTAGAAACCACTTTAAATAGGCCCTTAGATGTATCCCAGACATATAGGGCTCTATTACATTCTTTGCGCAAACGTTAATGTGTGCGCAAAAACGCATTAACGCGAGGGACAAAACCCTTTGCGCAGAATGTCGTATTACAATGTCCGCGCAAAAAATGCGCGTTAACGTCTAACGCGGGTGGACCTGCACGAACCCTTTGCGAGCATAATGTACTTTACGCGTCCTATACTTAACATTGTGAGCGCAAATACGTTTGTGCGCTGGTACGCGCAAGGTATTACAATCTTAGCGCAAAAATTTAACGGACAACGTTTGCGCGCATAATTTTAACCAAATACACCTGCCCAAAAAAAAAATACAGCAAAGTATAGTTACACATTCTACACATACCCAAATAATAAAATTGATAAGTTGTACGTGTTTTTATATATATGTACTCAGATTGATTTTGACAGGTGTAAAAACTAAACGGGAGACAGTTGTGGTTCGTAATTCAGATTGGCTGAATCGCATGAAAAAACTGTCCGCCCAACGATTTCTGCACGCAGCGTTAATGCGCGCGCATTTTTGCGTGACTTTTTTACACGCAGTATTTTTTGACGGATTAAAAAATGCGCTCGGATTGTAATACCAGCGTTAATTAACGTTTAACGCTGCGTGCAAAAACAATAGCGCTGCGCGAGCGTTTTTGCGCAAAGAATGTAATAGAGCCCATAGATTTTACTACATGCTTGCATTTTGTTCTAGATTACTGTCCTTTCTCACCCCTGGGTTTAATCTTTATACAAGTTATAATGCATTGAGAGTATGTTTTCAGTTCATTGAATAATCATACATTTATAAAATGATTTAGTCACGCAGTTTTGTGGAATGTGGATGCTACCAATGTCTGTCTGTTTAGTTATAATCTGTAAAGCGAATTTACAAAGTTAAGACCATATAGTCAGATGTATTTCAATTTAAGTTATTTAAGCCTAGATTTTTATCATTTTCTCTTTGAATATTTGCATTTTAGCACATTTCTTTTACAATAGATAATAATGTTTATGAATGATAAACAGGAAGATGTAAATGCATTAAAATATATAAATATTTTCAATACTATGAATCATTAGCTGAAAGAACTGTGTAGCTTGGCTTTTCATAGTTATAAAAGACATTTGTTTTTTTATTATTCTGTTTCAAGCCAATTAATGTTTACCACTTTATTGTTATAGAACATACAGTATGTTTTTTTTAATAATTGCACTAAACAGACATTTCTTAAAAGCTGTTGTTGTTAAGTGTACGTATATATATTATCCTTAATCCACAGAGCTATATGTTTTTAACTATCTTGTCTATTTATTATTTTGTGATATTGCATCATTTCAGTAAATATAAAACTAAACATGAACTTTTATTTGTTTCCTAGTGTTACTGAATCGAATTTCCTCAGACTGTATTTATATTTTGGATATTAAACATCTGCCGCTATTACTTCACTGCTATTTATTAGGAATGCATCTCTTAAGGATACGCATGTAAAAATAACATGAGTGCACTTGGTACCAATATTTCTCCCATATAACTAAAATTTAAAACATTTAATTAACTGTACACCTTTAGTATTTAATATATTAAAAAAATACACAACAATATAATTGTACTTAATTATAAGTGGAATACTGCGAGAGTGGTACCTATCCATAAAAGTGGTGACAGTACTTTGGTATCCAACTACCGTCCGATATCGTTGCTCCCTGTAATGCCAAAAATTTTGGAAAAATTGCGTCTACACACAATTACGTGATTATTATCAATATTGGAACTACTTAACCCCAGATCAATCCAGCTTTCGTCCAAATCACTCAACTACAACCGCCCTTTTAAAAGTCTGCAATGATATCCAAGCTGGGATGGAACAAGGAGACCTAACTGGAGCCATCTTCCTTGATTTTGCCAAGGCGTTTGACACAGTAGACCATGGCATCTTGTTAGAAAAACTTAAAAACTCTGGCATTAGTGATCGCACGCTAACCTGGTTTCAATCATATGTATCCGACCGATCACAATATGTGTCAATTTCTGGCAGCTCCTCCCTCCCCCTCCCTGTCACTTGCGGTGTACCCCAAGGCTCAATACTAGGCCCCCTGCTATTTACAATATTCATAAATGATCTGCCCAACGTCTGCAAAGCCTCAACTGTACATATGTATGCCGACGACACCGTAATCTATACCAGCAAACCAAATCTCCGGCAGCTGGAAGACGTGCTGCAAGAACAATTCACAGAGGTAGAAAAGTGGATCAAACACAACAAACTTTTTTAAAATAATGACAAAACTGTAACGATGCTCTTTGGAACAAAACCTAAACTACACAAATTGCAAAATCCCCACTTATGTGTTGGGACAAAATCAAATGGCACGCTGACCACAGTCACTTCTCTCAAATATCTAGGTATGTGGTTGGACCCTAATCTATCCTTTGGCCCCCACATCGAAAAACTCTCGTCTAAACTTTACCCCAAACTAGGTGCCCTGTACAGAAACAAATCCTGCCTGAGCCCCACGGTAAGAAAGCAGATTGTACAACAAATGCTTACGCCGGCTATTGAATACGGAGATGTAGTGTACGCAGCCGCCCCGCAAACACATCTTCAGAAACTTACTACATTGTATAACTCATTCTGCCGCTTTGCATTACAATGTAACTACATGACCAACCATTGTGACATGTTAAAAGAGCTAAACTGGCCATCGCTGGAGTCTAAACGCACCCTTCACCTTTCCAGCCTGGTGTTTAAGAGCTTTTCTGGGAAGCTGCCACCCTATCTGAATAGACTGCTTCCCCCAGCAGCTCCCTCATCCTATAACCTCCGATCCAGGAACGACACCTTACTTGCAATACCACAGTACAAAAAGACAGTGGCTTGGTCCTCATTTTCCTACAGAGCACCACAATTATGGAATAACCTCCCAGACACCATCAAATCTTCCCCCAGTCTTAAGTCACCCAAGAGCTCCTTACTAACATACCTCATTACAGAATGCACCTGTAAACATGTAACATAATGACTATTTCCTACATATTTATTTTCTGTTATTCTGTATATTTGTGGTTTTTTTTTAATATCTTGCATTGTATTATTTTGTATTTCTGTAACTGTAACACTTCAATGTTCTTGAACCCAGGACATACTTGAAAACGAGAGAAATCTCAATGTATCCTTCCTGGTAAAATCCTTTATAAATAAATAAATAAATAATGTAAATACATAAATCTCTCATAGTTGCCATACTGTGTTCTTCAAAGCATCCATAGCATGACGAACTGGACCGGACACTCAACCTCCTGTAACAGGTTTATTGGACAACACAACTACAGCAACTAAAAAAAAAGCCTCATTCAGGCAGACTTCGCTGCAGAATACATGGCATTCTGAGTACATTGCAAAGTATTTGGCCTGCTGCTGCTGCAGTGCATAGTGATTCTTGTAGTGCTGCTGGAGTCAGACTGGTGGCCCTATTCCAATGTTGTCATTAAGCTAAGTGCTCGAGGCATACAACATAACAACTCAAGTGCTTAGCTTATGTCTCAAGCATCATAGCTGCATACTGTACATTTAAGTCTCCTCTATTTCAGATAAGAGCTGTTAATGTGCAACTAGCAGGTGAAGAACGAGTCATTCCACCCTTACTCCTTCATTAGCACCAGGCATTATTCAACAATGAATAGCGACTTTTAAACCCTGATGTTAAGAGATTTAGCTGAAATCACGTAACAGGATAATTTAAACTAAATGAAAAATCCCATACTCGCCTCAGAACCCTTGGTGAAGAGAGCTGCGTAATCCACTTCCTCTCCTCTCGGTGGGCAGCCGAACACTGGAAACAAATAGTTCCCAGTGTTCTTCCACGAATACTTCTGCTGTCTGAGTGTGACCCCACATGTGCGGGCTACTGCATTGCTCTAACGGAGTCAGGCATGCTCATACATATTCCAGGAGCTGATAACAACTACTTCACCAATAAGATAACTAAATTTAGAATAGAAATTTCTTCCCTGCCCTCACTCCATTAACCACTCTACCTCATTCACTTATTCACTCCCTGCCCCCTCTTCTACTAGGTCTTCCTTTTCTCCGGTCTCAGAGGAGGCTCTCTCGGCAGTTCTCATGACCTCCTGCCCGTCCACCTGTCTGCTTGACCCCATCCCCTCACACCTTATTCAGCCCGTCCTACTAGTTGTTGTCCCTGATTTGACTCATATTTTCAACTTCTTCTTCTCCTCTAGTGTCTTTACTACTTTCTAACGTGTTCTGATCACTCCCATTTTAAAGAAGCCATCTCTTGATCCCACCTCCCTTTCAAACTACCATCCCATGTCTTTGCTCCCCTTTGTCTCCACAATCGTAGAATGCCTGGTCTATAACCAGCTCATCGGTTTTCTCGCTGCTAATTCTCTACTTGATCCGCACCAGTCTGACTTTCACTCCCAGCACTCCACTGAGACTTCTCTGACCAAGGTGACGAATTATTTAGCTGCTGCTAAAACCAAAGGTCACTTCTCCCTACGTATTCTTCTTGACCTTTCTGCTGCATTTGACACTGTTGACCACCCTCTCCTGCTCCTCACTCTGCGTCAACTTGGCCTCAGTGGCGCCGCTCTCTCCTGGTTCTTCCTATCTCTCTCTTCGCTCCTTCTGTGTCTCCTTCACTGGTGCCTCTTCACCCCTGGTTCCTATTTAGGTTGGGGTATCTCAAGGCTCTGTTCTGGGCCCCCTACTCTTCTCAATCTATACTGCCTCTCTGGACAACCTAATTTCTTCCTATGGATTCCAATGTCAACTCTATGCTGACGATGTCCAAATCTATCTTTCCTTTCCTGATCTCTCTCCTTCTGTGTTGGACCATGTTACAGCCTGCCTATCGGCTATCTCTGACTGGGTGACTTCCCTTTTCCTATAGCGCAACCTCTCTAAAACTGAACTTCTCATCTTCCCTCCCTCTAAAATCATCATTCCTGCACCCATTTCCGTTCAGGTGGATGGTGACACCATTGCTTCTACCTCTCAGTCTCGTTGCCCCGGAGTTCTCTTTGACTCTGATCTCTCCTTCACTCCTCACATTCAGTCGCTAACCAAATCTTGTTACTTCCACCTAAAAAACATTGCACGCATCCGTCTTTGTCTTAATCAGGACTCTGCTAAAATGCTCATCCAAGCAAGTATCTCCCGCCTTGACTACTATAACCTCCTTCTCTCTGGCCTTAAGAGATTCCAGATTCTCCCTCTGCAGTCTGTAATGAACACCTGTGCCAGGCTCATCCACCTTACCTCTCGCACACCTCGCACCTTGCCCCCTTGTCAATCTCTGATTGACTTCCTGTTTCCTTTAGAATCCAATTCAAAATACTGGTCCTCACATACAAAGCTCTCTATCACCTCCTGACTACATCTCCTTCCTTATTGAAAGGTACATCCCGTCCCGACCACTTCACTCTGCCAATGATCTGATTCTATCAGCTCCTCATACCCGCACCGCAAACTCCTGTTTTCAGGACTACTCTCTAGCTGCCCCATTTCTTTGGAACTCCCTACCCTCGCAACATTAGACTTTCCCCGTCTCTCCAGTCCTTCAAGAAGTCTCTGAAAACACATTACTTTAGAGAAGCCTATTGGCTCACTCTATAATTCCCCCACTGCACATTTTTTGCAGCATCTTCCCACTCAGCGCACATGCACCCCACTACTTCTTGTACTCTGCTGTTTACCACCCCTCTCCTTAGATTGTAAGCTCTCGAGCAGGGTCCTCTCTCCTACTGTTCTGTGTGTTTAACTTGTGTTTAACTCTGTGTATATTTGTTGTTCTGTTTTATCCATTGTACAGCGCTACGGAACTTGTTAGCACTTTATAAATACTTGTAACTGTAATGATAACAGCATCAGCAGCTCCGGTGGGGGGGCGCCTGAAACTGACGTCATTGCACCCGGTGCGATGACATCAGTGTAGCAGGAGGGCATATAAAGATCATGGCCACTTCCATGAAGTCAGATCAGCATCGGAACTGCTGGGAGTGGTGAGTATGGGCGGGAGGCGGCCTGCAAACACGCAAGATGTACTATTCCGTCCTACGGCATCAAAGCCTGCTTAATGCAGGAAGTAATAGTACATCCTGCATCTTTACCGGATTAAATGGCTTTTTTAAGCAAAGGCCAGGTTATGCAACCAAACTGTTACATCCTCAGCCCCTGCTGTGCTTCCTGGGGGTCTGGGCAAGGTTCAGTGCCAAGGGCTGGTCGAGTGCCAGCACCATGTGCTGGCCAAGCGGCGTCTGAGGGGGCGGGGCCTGGCGTGGTCAAGAGGAGCCGCCGGGTTTAAAGCAGGGTGCGAGGAGTTGCCTCGTCGCCCTCACGTGGAGTTCTATTCCTGCATCGCTTCCTCTCATTCATTATTGCTAATCTGTTGTTGACCCAGCTTGTCTACGATTCCTGCTCCTGATTTTGACCCAGCTTGTCTCTGACCAATCTTATGTTTCATGCTATAGCGGTGACTAGTGTTGTGCGCCGTTGGTTTAACCCCATGCACGCTGCTTGGGGTTTTACTCAATTCATGGGGAGATTCCCCTCTCGCCCTTTTTTTCTTACTGCAGCCTTATCGGGGATTAGCTCCAGGTCTAAGGGTTCTGAGATACCATCTGCGAATACAAAAGATTGTTGGTTATCAGCTGATGTTCAGCTTGCTCGATTTGTCAACAGTGCCCAGGCTTGCACAATCCCTAAACCTGTGTGTATATCAATAGACCCTGGTACTCATAAATTACAGAATACCCGATCAAGGTGGTCTGAAAACGTAAAATCTGTCAGTGTGCTGACTGCCCTACAGTCTGATCAATTCATTGCCTGTCCTACCGAATATCTCAGTACTGACGTTTCTGTCTTGCAATCTGCTGTATTGTTAACTGGTTGCTATTGATTCTTGACCCCTAGTGTAAATTAGTAAGTATTTCTGGAGCTATAAACTTCATATGGAGTGCTTTTTCCTGGATATATATATATATAAGAAAATCCATGATGGAGGAAGTACACGAGGACTTCTTAAAAAATATTGATTTTTATTTAAAGTTACATTAAAAAACCTTGATAAAGGCCCTCGGTGGGCCGAAACGTCAGATTTTTTAATGTAACTTTGAATAAACATCAATATTTTTTAAGAAGTCCTCGTGTGCCTCCTCCATCGTGGATTTTCTTCTACACTATTTATCGGGAGATAAGCACCGAGGCAATCTACACACGACTGCTGGAAACTTTGGCCTGCAGTATTTCTCCATGGGATATGAGTGCCCGGCTCACTTGCTGATTTTTTGTTTTTATATATATATATATATATTTATATATAGAGGGTAGCACTCAACCTTTACTAAGCACACAGTGTGGGTGCATCTCAAGACAACAAAATACAACAAACCAGGAAGAGAGCACTCGTCGACAGACTCAAAAGAGTGTGTTGACTGGAGTGCTCTCTTCCTGGTTTGTTATATATCTCTAAGAAACAATCACAAAAAAAGAAGACATTAATGCATTTTGACTATAATACAAGCTCAAAACCAGTCTCAAAAACCAAAGTTAACTACTATAATTCAAATCTATTCAGAATATTATTCATCATCATCAAGATGGAAAATTAGTTTTAAATGTGTATATCACCATCTAGAGCACATATATAAAAGTTCATCTTGAAGCTTCTTCTAAAAATTCTGAATATTTTTCTAATGTAGTCTTTAGGTCATAAGCTGTTGCTTTGTTTCTATGAAATAAATTGTTGAAGACGTAATTTTCCGTTCCGCATCTTTAATACTTTAGCTTATCCAAAATCCCCATGCTCAGTGGAGTGAAACAGTCTTCTGGGATCCTCTGAAAGATGAGACGACTTTCACGTCACTATGATTAATTAATTTTCATTGAATAGTCACATTTCCTAGAGTGACCCTTTAAGGATTTATTATTTTCTGTGTTGTTTTTCCATTTTGCTATTTTTTTACATATTGCCAACTTTTACAAGTTTGCGCCTGTCCAAAACCTTACACTGTCCCAGAACCATTCCCACATTTTGACATTTACTCTACAGCTCAATTTGAAATCTGCTGTATTAAACAGTTAATCTAAAATGCAGCTTTAATTCAAAATTACATTAACCACTTGACTGTGGACGATGCAATGAGAGTGTCCTCCGCTTTCCCACTAGGGAGGACATGCTTAGCACCTTGTCATAGCCCCACAGTTAGGTACCGATCTAGCGCCGACTGCGGTGTTCTCCTGGTGCGGGATATTCCCAGTGCTGGACAGCCTCCGGGATATCCCCCCGCCCAATGACTTCATCACGCACTTTAGAAAGGGTCCCCCTGCTATGGGAAGGGAACTCCCTATGGTGGAGATACATGGGTCATTTAGACCACCATAGGCTACAGGGCCAAGCGTGATAGCAAACATGACCATGTTATATGTAAAAATAACAGAAGTAAATAAAATTTTCCTTTTTTTTTCTCTTTTTCTTCATAGTGCGGCCTGACCGGGCAGGGAAATCCCTATGGTGGAGATACTGGGGTCATTTGGACCCCGGTATCTCTGAACCATGGTATGTAGAGGGTCATGCATTGTATCGTTGGAAAGGCCAGAGCATGTGTAAAAAGAAAATAGATATAACACATTGTGCCATCTCCTCCACACTTGTTGGCATTGTTGGAAATGATAAGGTGAGTTAGTGCAGCATCATTGTTCACGTTATAATTGAAAAGTGAATAAAAGTGCAGCACTTTTCCAACAATGCCAGCAAGTGTGGAGGAGATGGCACAATGTGTTATTATGCATTGGTTGATGAAAAAACGAAACCGCCACACTGCTATGATGAGCGCCAGAGAAACTTTAGATCCCTACATCTCTGTTTTTTATACAGCACAGGGTCAAGTGAGGCATCATTGGAAAGATCATAGTCTGGCCTATCCCAGAAAACCAAATATGACCATGTAATGTGTAAAAATGGAAAAAAGAAAATGCAAATAAAATGCAAAAATTTTAATTTTTTCCTCAATTCTAAGGTAGTGGTGTTATGTGCTTTTTACTTGTAAGTTTGAAGGCTATGGCACAATGCGTTATTCCGCATTGGTTCTTCGAAAACCTCAACTGCAGCACTGCTACAAGGGTCAAAGGGGGCACTTTGGAAGCCTGCTTCTCTTAATTTTACACCGCACGACCATGTAAAATGTAATGTACTAAAAACAAAGCACAGAAACAAGCATAAAAAAAATGTACTTATATTTATCTATATATTATGTTCCAAACCAATGGCATTGTCCATTTGTCACATATAAAATGAGCAATACCAATGGTACTTTAGCATTTAAAATGATTTGGCCCGGATATCGTCTTCCTCCAGGAAACACATTGGACTTCCCCTTCACAAGTCCTCAAAGCACTTTGGGTGGGTTTTCAAACTTTGCCCATCTATTCCTGAAATAAAAAAGGGCATCACAATTCTCCTTAACATGCGCCTTCCCAATCCCATTACAGATGTAATAAATGACCCTGCGGGCCATTACACACTTTTAAGACTCACTATAGAACAGGAACCACTCCAGTTACTTAACATCTATGCCCCTAATCTTGATTTTTATAAAACTCTGCTTCAATTACTCCACCTCCACGATGCTACACATCGAATTGTGGGGTCGACTTTATTGTTGTCCTGGGTCCTACTTTGGATCGTTCTAGCCACCCTAGTATACAACGTCCTACTGACCCTAGTTTCTTCTGCTCCCACTTTACACTCAATGACATCTGGAGAACTTGAGCGGTAAGGACTTCACCTTCCACTCTGTCCTCCATAAATGTTTTCTAGAATCTATCTTTTGGTAGTCTCAAACTCTCTTCCCCATCAAGTACAACAAACTTCAATTGGTATGATCAGACACCAATAACCTTAGACCTAGCTTATGGGATGGTCATTCTTTATTCCAAAAACTGGAGTTTTCCAGCACATTTCCTTACCTCTGGTCTATTTAAGGCACATTTGGAACTGAATTGGAATAATTAATTTTATAGATCAAAATATTGCCCATGTCAATGATATAAATGTCTTCCCTCTTCTGGTTGGCTTTGAAGATGGTTATTAGAGGACATTTAACCAAATACGTCACTAGAGTTCGGAGAGAAACATCGGCTCATCTCGCCCCTTCTCCTATTAACTTGATGACCAGTTATAAAAGCATATCTATCTGACCCCAATACTGACACTTTACAAATTTACAAAGCGTGCAAGGTTAAATATGAGGCCCTGGTCACTAATCATGCCCTTTGCTCTAGGCAACACTATCACAATAGTTACTTTTGGTAAGTCAAAAAGCAGGGTAGCTAATGATTGGCATAGCCAAATGATTTTTTCCATCAAGCCAACAGGCTCTTCCCCAGGAACGAGAACTTATCTTGGCCCCTATTATTGCCAAACAGGTACAGAACACGATATCTACCCTTAAAAATGGTAAAACTCCTGCTCCTGCTGGGTTTGGGGTAGAATATTACTAATTACACTCAGGTTTCGTGACCCCCACTTAGTTAACTTATAGAACAATATTTTACAGGGCAACGCTCACCCGCAGCCGCGAGCATCCACTCGATGGAGTCCATAGGACTCCATTGAGTTTCCCCCTGCCGGTCACATGACCAGCCGGATCTTGCCTCGCGAGATCTGGCCAATCGGCGTAGTGATATGCAGGGAGAGACTGTGGGGGCTTTTTTTCCCAGTCTTTCCCTGCTCCCACAGGCCGGAGGAGGCGGTTGGAGCCGCGGTCCTCGTTGCGGGACAGGAGGTGAGTATGCGATTAATTTTTTTAGGCTGGTGTTAACGGATTCTGCAGAAGCGGAATCCGTTAACACCAAGTTCTGGCTGTGGTTAACTTTTTGCTAACCACAGCCAGACGTTAATCAGCGCTACTAGAATGTAATACTAACGCTGATTAACACATTACGCTCCCCATGTTAAGTATAGGGAGCGCAAAGTACAGTAACCACGCGCTGAAAAGTGCAAGGTACCAATCGCAAATGGGTTACTTAACCCATTTATTTGCGTTTGGATTGCAATATGCGGTAAACACCGCAGCAAACGTTAATGCTCACGCAAGTGAGTGTTAACGTTTGCGTGAAGATTGTGATTTAGCCCATCAAGTTTAAACGCAATTTCAAGTCATGTTTGATTGTAGGACCGATACAAATTATAATATTATTTTCAGCAGACTCATAATATATCATTATTACATGTTTACATCAAGTCCTCTCAGAATACTATAACAAAAAAATGGGAAAAAATAAATTTCAATTCAGATTTTAATCAGTGTGTAATTTTTTTTCACATTTTGCTATCCAAACCTTTGTGGTTATATATTCTATGGGGCACTCCTGTTAAAAAAACCTTAGAAAAATGCAGTAACAGGTTCCCATTTTGGAGAAAATGCACAATTTTAACGACAACTGAAAAATCTAATTTTGTTTTTGTTTCCTTGTATTTTGTATTCCTTAACCCTTTCAGTAATAATAATACTGTACAAACATTGTTAAACTAAATCTTGGACACTGCAAGAAAAGAAAGACTCAGGTGATTGAGATGCAAAAGGAATAAAAGAATAAAAGAGCAAGTCATTTAACCATTCATATTCAGGGTTATTCAAAGAGATCCGAATTGCTTGAGAAAGGTAACCGAACGCTGAAAATCAGCGTTCGGTTACCTTTCTTGGCCATTCGGCTATCCAGAGAGCAGGCAATTCGCCAAATCCTGGCAAATTGCCTGCGCATACAGTACCTGTTCGGTGCCTGTTTGAGGGCAGTGAAATCCCCATGAAAAAGCACTGCTTTGGCTATTCAGAGAACACAAACCAGCAGTGAAAGGTTCCCCTAATGCCCTGCCATTCGGTGGTTTAATTTGGCAAGTTTATTCAGGAGAATCCCATAGGCTTCAATGTTAAAAATATTCCCAGTTTATTTCAATATCTAATAAACCGTTCATTATAAAATTCTGCAGTAAAGAGTCTCTTTATTTATAGATTTTTTAGGATATCTTAAGCATTTTTCTGGATTTTTTTTTTTTTAAAAAAAGTCCGATATTTTTTTTTTTTTAAAGTTTACTTATTTTTTCTGTAACAGCCCTGCGACGGATCCCGCTACTCGGGGAGAGTAGATCCGCCATCAGCGCCGAGTACACCTGGAGGTCGGTAGTGTGGTAGCGAGGTGCTGCTGGTGCTCGTAGAATACCCCGAGGTTGCAGCGCTGTAGAGAGGTCCTTGAAGCGTCTCGGTTCCCAAAGCCCTGTTATCCCCAATTACTAACCGAGGCAGGAGTAAAGGTTCAAACAAGAGTGATTTATTTTTCATGGAGAACACAGCTTATTTATGGGGAAAAAAAACATTGTTCTCCCCTGGTCCGCCCACAGCCCTCCCGGGGTGATTTCTGCCACTGCCTCAAGTCATGGCCCAATTTCCCTTTGTTCGCCTGGGGCCCCCCTGGTGGGTGCAGCCCTTATCTTGAGGCTCGGTGCCAGCTCGTCTGGTGAACTTTCTGTGGCTCTGAATGAGCGGTGAACAGGGGAAGAACAGGGAAAAGCACATTGGGGTACTTATAAAAATAAGGGCTAACAAACTTTTAATAACACACAAATAAATAAACACTTGAACTGCTGTACTGCGCTACAGCGTAGTGGCGGCCGTCCCGTTACAAGCCCTCTTTATTATCATTCCCTGGACCTCATATGCAAATTTCAGACATTTTCGCTCAGTAGTTTCTTTGCAAACAGCGTTTCAGTTTTCAAACATTCATACAAACTGTTTTCCTAATTTATTCACTGCCTCTTCTGATCTCGGCTTTTTCCGGCGGCTGCGATCGGCTCCTGCTCGGGTTTTTCCGTGGTTTTCTCGTGGTTTTCGGTGGGTTAATCCAGATGTTTTTGGGGTTTTCGGCGTGCATTCGGTGGGTTTTGCGGTTCGTTTTTGAGGGTTTGCGGTAGCTTTTCCCTGCAATTCGGGGACCCTGTGGTGCTTGCTGAATACACCACAGGGTCACCGAAATGGGATTGGCAAAAGGAACCGAATTGAAGAGAACGAAAAGTCACCGAACGTGCGGTGACTTTTCAAATCTCTTTGAATTACCCTGATAGTCACAACACATGACTTGCATGGTCATGTTTCAGGTCAGCAGCCAAAACAGAAAGAGAGAGATCGCTTCCAGGGTTTTATGGTTCTATCCAAAAGAAGGTTGAACTTAAGTCTTTTCTACACCCGAGTGGGTCCTAGTAGCTAATTGAACGGAAAGTGATGTTCCTGGGAGGGGGTTAGCTGGCTTATCCTGACAAATGCACATGGTCAGACATCGCCGCCTTGTCTCTTTGGCAGACAAAAGAGTATTTTGCTCTTTGGTGACACCTATTGGTGGTTACATTGCCATTTGGGGGATTATTTACTTAACATTGTCTATTGCAGTATATCACTTCCAGGAAATTCATATCCATAACAATAACGGATTGGCTACATTCGTTACATGGTCTTCCTCTTACATAGATTATGCAGTTGAACAAGCGCTGCTACCTTCGAGCTCCCTTTTGGCATCTCCTCATCAACATTCTCCTGCTACCGCCTCAGTAATACAAAATAACCCCTTGCAATACATCACTAAAATGGTTTGGATCAAGGTCCGCAAACATCTTGGTCTTTCATAGCGAACATCTACTGTATATATACCCCTATCTTAAATAATCAGAATTTTTATCAGGCTTCCCCCACACCTGCTTTCCATACCTTGACCCACAGTGTCTAACCCAACTTCGGCGGTATGTGAATTTCACATCTAAACTGAACCTTTCCTTCATAACATTTAGGTTTCGTGCTGCTGAGGCGTTTGTACCGATGACTCTCGGATGCAGAATTAAGGATAAAGGTGGTGCTGGTTTTATTATAATACAGCAAGCTGCTGAATGTCCATTGCTCACAGAGAGGCAAGTTACCAACTAACTCAGACAGTGCAATGGTCACCAGACAATTTGAACACTTGCATATGATTGGTTTGGATATACATATGCAAATATTACACATTGAACTTAGTGAACTCATTACAACCCTTACATATGCACCTTGTGAATGACTTGCAACTAAGGTCCTTGGCACGCTGATGTGTATCCTAGTTCCTCCTGATTTAGCCAACCCTATCAATTTATTAGTGAACACCAAGAACACCTTGCCACCTACTACCTCTCGTATTTATGCCTGGTTACAGGCCGCATTGTCTACATCCACTCCCTGGAATGGGATTTCTAGGTGGCTCTCTGCATTCCCTCTCACTCCCCAGGACCTGATCAATACCACAATACATTCAAGGAGACTCATTACCTCTTCTAATTATTGGGAAATGTCCTATAGACTCCTTCCTTGAGCGTACATGGCACCTTTCATAATGGTCCGTGCTAATTGATTACCAAATGACCTCTGTCTTAAATGTCAGCAATCTGCTGCGGTTCTGTTTCATTGCTTAAGGTCCTGTCCTTTCCTACAACTGTTTTGGGACACAGTTCAGAGATTCAGCTCTTCTGTCCTATACCCTTAGGTCCCGGATATTCCTGAATGGGGCCTTTTTAACCACCACCCTTCCACTCAGACCCACTCTATTTCTAAACGCCACAGATTTTGGCTTTGCTTATTGGCTGCTGTTGGAAAGAAGGCTATATTATCACAATGGTTCTCTACCACACCTCTCTCTTTTCGTGCATTTTGTATTGTCAAAATTAAATTTTCGTCCGACCTTTGAATTTTCGTTATTTTTTTCCATTCTGAAATTCGGCCGACTGATATTATGAATCAGCAGAAATTACGAATCGAAATTGAGTTGGAAACGATCTGAAACAATATCAAACGATTTGAAAATGATCCAAAATGATATCAAACGATTAGAAAATGATCTGAAAGGATATCATGTGGCAAAAAAAGTCAGTTGCAATCAATATGGGTAACACCAGTCGGTATGGATAACTTCCAACTCCAGGATACATCAAAGAAAATAGTGACCGACTCCAATAGTGTTTTTTAAAAGGGTCTTTTATTCCACAGTGAGGATAAAACAAGACGACGTTTCGACCTTGCGGTCCTTGCGGTGTGACTTGACAAAGACCGCAAGGTCGAAACGTAGTCTTGTTTTATCCTCACTGTGGAATAAAAGACCCTTTTAAAAAACACTATTGGAGTCGGTCACTATTTTCTTTGCTGAAAGGATATCAAGCGGAACGAGAATGATTCAAAACGAGAACAATTTAATGAAAATGACCCAAAATGGAACAAAATGAAAAAAAATGAAAAAAAAGGAATGGAAATGACACAAAGTGAAAAAATTGAACAAAATGATTTCAAGGTAATAAAAACTGAGATTTTTTTTAACATTGCAACTTATAGAATTCGCCTATAGGTTTTAATGTTAAAAACCTATAACACCTTTAACACTAAAACCTGTAGGCGAATCCTATAAGTTACAAAGTTAAAAAATCTCAGATTTTATTACTTTGAAATCATTTTGTTAAATTTTTTTCACTTTGTGTCATTTTCATTCAGTTTTTTTGTTTTGGAACATTTTGTTCCGTTTTGGGTCATTTTTGTTACAATTTTCTCATTTTGGATCATTCTCGCTCTGTTTGATATCCTTTCAGATCATTTTCGAGTCGTTTGATATAATTTTGGATCATTCTCGTTCCCTTTGATATCCTCTTGGATGATTTTTGAATCATTAGATATTGTTTTGGATCACTCTCATTCTGTTTGATATCCTTTTGGATCATTTTGAATTGTTTGATATTGTTTCAGATAACTTGCGAATCATTTGATATCGTTCTGGATCATTTTCGAATCGATTTCGAATCGTAATTTCGGCTGATTCGTAATATCGGACGGCCGATATTACGTTTTTTGGGACTGAAAAAAATAGCAAAAATGCAAATCTTGGACGAAAACAAAATTTTGATGATACAAAATGCAAATGTCTAGCAAACATATCAGTTAATAATATCAGATACCCCAGGAAAACCTAGGGAAAAATTGGGAGTAGAGGGCTCAGCACCCACACCTCCCCACTGCAAGTAGTGCCAGGTCGCTTTAGAATGCCTCCAGGATGTCATCACCCACTGGTGGCCCTGTTCCAATAATTTTCGTGGACCCACTTCAGCAAGATTGTGGCCGCGGGGAAAGCCCGAGGCGCTGCCGACTACCTCCAACACACCAAGGAGCGTCAAAGTGGTCAAATCCAACGCAATACGTTCCCCTCTCATCGTGCATGCCGAGGCACCTTTGACAGGTCCGTTCACTGGTCAGGCATAGAAGTTGGGGTTCTACAGTGTCTCGGCCTATAGCAGTTTGGTACAATTGGACACCTGCCGGCCTTCAGGCTCCGGGGTAGCGCTGCGACTCCAGGTTCATAGGATGGAGAGGATAAATTTGTGCAGCTGTCATTCAGGGTTTCTCCCGCACTTGTGTGTCTCGGCAGGGTAACCCGCCAGCAGGAAGGATTTCTGCTTGAGTAAAGCGTAGCTACGGTACAAAGCGGCCATTAGCTAGGCCCACCTCTTGGAAGTCCTCAGTCTTTCTCTAATTGCACTTTTGTGAACCTTACTTACTTTTAATATGCTAATTGAGGCTAGTAGAGTCTGAAATGTAACTCTTGGGTTTTGCAATTTCTCTGAGCAGTGCACGATCTGACCTTGGGGTGAATTTCCTGGGATGTTCACAACAGGGAAGACTGACAACTGTTTTACACTTCTGAATAATATTCCTCAATGTAAAATGAAGGACTTTAGATTGTGTGGATATAGCCTTATAACCATTCCCAGATTGATGGGCAGAAAAAATATTTCTCTAAGGTCATTGCTGATGCCTTTACTCCTTATATATATACACACACATACCTGATTGCTCCAGTCCAACAAACTGCAAAGACATCTGCTTCTATAGAAGCAGTTCACACTTGCTGATGATAAAAAGCACTTGTTTAGCATCACATAGCTGTTACTTATCCTCTTAATTCCTATGGAAACAACATGGGTGGAAGGTCATTTTGGCCTAGTTCTTGTTAAATACATGATGACACAATATAAAACGTCATGTTTTACTGTTTACCTAATGTTATATCTCCCTAAACTTAAGACCTGATAAAGATCAGATAATTATATATTATCTCCTAATACATAAAACTATAGTTTCAAAGAGGGTGTTGTAGTGTTGTATCTCTTTCACAAAGAGTACAGATTTGTGTGTACGGAGCCATCTAATGGTCAATTTGACAATGCAGAGTCTAAGATATTAAATTAAAGGAGAATGAATATTACCCTCTGGTGGTGAGTTTTCAATAAAACAACTAATATGGATTGATGGTGATACACAACCACTTACAGGGTTATTCAAAGAGATCCGATTTGTGGCCGAAAGGTAACCGAACAGTGAAATTCAGCGTTCAGTTACCTTTCCTGGCCATTCAGCTATTCAGAGAGCAGGCAGTTTGCCAAATGTTGGCAAATTGCCTCCATATACGTTGCTTGTTCGTTGCCTGTTCGAGGGCAGTGAAACCCCCATAGAGAAGCAATTCTTCGTCTATTCAGAGAACAAAAACCAGCAGTGAAAAGTTGCCGAATTGCCCTGCTGTTCGGTGGTTTCATTCGACAGGTTTATTCCGGCGAATCCCATAGGCTTCAATGTTAAAAATATTCCCGTTTTAATTCAATATCTAATAAACCGTTGATTATAATATTCTGCAGTAAAGAGTCTCCTTATTTATAGATTTTTTAGGAAGTTTTGGCATTTTTCTGGATTGTTTTGCAAAATAATTTTTTCTCTTTGTTTTTTTAAATCATTTTTTCTTTTCCTGAAACAGCCCTTTTTATTATCATTCATTGGATCTTATATGTAAATTTCAGACAGTTTCGTTCTGTAGTTTCTTTGCAAACAGCGTTTCATTTTTCAAACATTCAAGCGTACTGTTTTTTTTTTAATCCATTCGTCTGCAGTGTTGGCTTTTTTCGGCGGCTGCTCTGCGATGTGATCAGCGGCTGCTCTGGTTTCTCCGGCATGTTCAGCAGGGTTAATCCAGATGTGTTTGCGGGTTTCAGTGTAGATTGCAACGTAAGCTCACTCGCCCCATCAAGGCACATCTTTGCAGAGTGAGTACCTAACCAATGTACCAAAAGCTGCTCCAAATGGCGTTGCGCCCATACTCACCAGAGGGGCTGCAACAGCCAGGAGTAACAGCCCAGTTCATGTATAAAACAGATGACACCTTTTTTCTCTTGTTATGTTTTATACAGCCTCTCCTTAGCTGAAAAGCAGCAGGAGGGGCATGGAGCTGCTCAGTAGAGCGGCTTTTGGTACATTGGTTAGGTACTCACTCTGCAAAGAGGTGCCTTGATGGGGCGAGTGAGCTTACGTTGCAATGGCCATTGAAACAAACTAAAACCTCCTGATAGTGTTTTGTTGTACATGGAAATACATAGAAACGAGCGCAGATGACACCTTTTTTCTCTTGTTATGTTTTATACATGAACTGGGCTGTTACTCCTGGCTGTTGCAGCCTCTCTGGTGAGTATGGGCGCAATGCCATTTTTTCTGTATGTATGGGTTTCAATGTGTTCGCCGGGTTTTGCGGTGAGTGTTTGTCGGGTTTGCGGCAGCTTTACCCTGCACTATGATAGCCCTGTGGTGCTTGCTGAATACACCACAGGGTCGCCGAAATGAGATGCCAAATCACACCGAATTGAAGAGAACGAAAAGTCACCGAACGTGCGGTGACTTTTCGATTCTCTTTGAATAACCCTGTCAGTGGTGGTTTCGCAGTGTGTTCTGTGAATTTGTGACTGTGTGTATACAAGTGTGAGTAAACAAATGACATTTAGGTATAATATAGCATAACGTTGCTTAAAATGTATGCGATGAAAGTTCAAGTATATTGTATGTATCAATTCATAAATATATATAAGTGCAAATCCAAAAAAATTAGGTGGATTCCAGCTGCTGTCCTCACAAAATCGGTGGTATATCCCAGTTTTTATTCACCGGTATAGAGAAGTCTTAAACATAGAAACATAGAAACATAGAAAAATGTCGGCAGATAAGAACCTTTCGGCCCATCTAGTCTGCCCAATTACATGGATACTTTACCTGGATTTATCTTTTGTTTAGGATAGCCTTATGCCTATCCCATGCCTGCTTAAATTCAATTACTGTTTTGGCCTCTACCACTTCAAATGGAAGACTGTTCCATGTATCCACCACCCTCTCAGTAAAATAATGCTTCCTGATGTTACTTTTAAACCTTTGCCCCTCTAATCTAAGACTATGTCCTCTTGTTTTGCTACTTTGTTTCCTTTTAAATATACTCCCTTCCTCTACCTTGTGGATTCCCTTTACGTATTTAAATGTTTCTATCATATCTCCGTCTCGTCTTTTTTCCAAGCCTTCATAAAGATTATTTGTGGGTTAGCTCTTCCTTCCACTACTCATGTACCTCAAAGGAAAATTAAAAACATATAGTGCAGACCATCTGTAATATATCATATAATAATTCAAATTACTTGGTAATACCACTCACATGGTGGGGAACCCTTAATTGCATGACTCAAACTGTTGCGTATATAGACCAGTAGAGGCGGTCTTCCCTTCTTTCCGATTGGTAATGGAATTCCTCGGGGTAATAGGATGGTGCGTCAGTGTGTTCCTCCGAGAGAGAAGTATACAACGTGCAGAATTTGTATACAGATGTAATATATATACAGTATATATATACAGTTGTGTTCAAAATTATTCAACCCCCACTGAAATTGAGTGTTTTGGCCAGTTTGACATTGATTTTGATCATTCAGTCATCTTGCTTACAATTAAATCAAAGAGGCACGTGTAGGTCAGACAAATATAACATAACATTTATAATGAAATAACCAGAAATGTCTTTTCTGTGCTCACATCATTATCAGTTTTATTCAACCCCCAAGTGACATTCAATCTTAGTACTTAGCTTTTAAACCTGAAGCATAGCTTGACACAAGTGTCTTGCAGCGATCTACGGGTATCTTCGCCCATTCGTCATGGGCAAAAGCCTCCAGTTCAGTCACATTCTTAGGCTTGCGCACTGCAACTGCTTTCTTTAAGTCCCACCAGAGGTTCTCAATCGGATTTAAGTCAGGAGACTGCGATGGCCACTCCAAAATGTTCCAGCCTTTAATCTGCAACCATACTCTAGTGGACTTGGAGGTATGCTTGGGATCATTGTCCTGTTGAAAGGTCCAACGTCTCCCAAGCCTCAGGTTTGTGACAGACTGCATCACATTGTCATCCAATATCTCCTGGTACTGAAGAGAATTCATGGTACCTTGCACACACTGAAGCTTCCCTGTACCTGCAGAAGCAAAACAGCCCCAAAGCATGATTGACCCCCCGCCATGCTTCACAGTAGGCAAGGTGTGCTTTTCTTCATAGGCCTTGTTCTTCCTCATCCAAACATAGCGTTGATCCGTGGGCCCAAACAGTTCTAATTTTGTTTCATCAGTCCACAGAACACTATCCCAAAACTTCTGTGGTTTGTCCACATGACTTTTGGCATACTGCAGTCGACTCTTCTTATTCTTTGGAGACAGCAAGGGGGTGCGCCTGGGAGTTCTGGCATGGAGGCCTTCATTATGCAGTGTGCGCCGTATTGTCTGAGCTGAAACCTCAGTACCCACATCTGACAAATCTTTTCTCAGTTCCTCAGCAGTCACACAGGGACTTTTCTCCACTCTACGCTTCAGGTAGCGCACAGCAGTCGAAGTCAGCATCTTCTTTCTGCCACGACCAGGTAGCGTTTCAAAAGTGCCCTTTGCCTTTAATTTGCGAATGATGCTTCCTATGGTCTCTCTTGGTATGTTTAACATCTTTGCAATCTTCTTATAGCCATTGCCCTTCATGTGAAGAGTAATCACCTCTTCTCTTGTCTTCCTGGACCATTCTCTTGACTTCACCATGTTTGTAACCACACCAGTAAATGTCTAGAAGGAGCTGAGTATCACAGTCATTTTAAAGCTGCCTAATTGGTGCTTATTATGCTTTATTGCTGCTCCGTGACATCCACAGGTGTTTTCAATACCTGATTGAAAACACTTGAATGAACCTCTGTTCTTCAGAATGGTAGTCTTTAAGGGGTTGAATAATTGTGTCAATGAAGAATTCACAAAAGAAACATTTACTACTGTATTACAAAGCCAATTGATGTAATTTTAGTTGCATATGGTTCTTTAAAACGTCCTTGTAGGGTTTCATTCTGAATACAATTACAAATGTACACTAAATTCCCTAAAACCCTTTACAGCATTGGGGGTTGAATAATTTTGAACACAACTGTATATATATATATATCCAAGCCAAAAGGTTACTCACGTTTTGAGGTGTCCTAAACCAGACACCAGGATAATAGGCAACAGGTGACTCAAGGGAGCACTGGACCTCCCTGCCTCTCAGATTGAATCCAAAGACAGTTCCACAGCTGGCAGTAGATTTAAAAAATATATTTATTAATTATTACAAAAATTTGATGCCATAAAATGTTTAATAACAAAATTAGAGTCACCAAAACACGTTTCGCTACTGTATCCTCAATTGGTGACTGTTTAATGGGGCTGCTCCTGTTAAATACTGTTCTCTATGGGTGTACTTTCGGTTTCATTTCCAATTATGATGCATTCCGGGGGGACGATCCAAGATGGTGGGTGCTTCATCATCTGCACGTGCGTGACTAACGGGTCCAGTGGTGTATTTTGGCCTAGGCGGACTAGGCCCAGGCCTAGGGCGGCACTTTCCAGGGGGCGGCGGCCCGCACTGGGTGGCCCCACCCCTAATTTTTTTTTTTTTTTTTTTACTTTTGCAAAGTATTTTTCCAGGAAGGATACATTGAGATTTCACTAATTTTCAAGTATGCCCTGGGTAGGCAAGGCCTAGGCTTTCACTTTCCAGGGGGCAGAAAAAAACCTCACCACTAAATGGGTTACTCACAGAGCACTGAAATGACGCCAACTTTTTGGTGTTCTGTAGTTCCCTGCACTTAGGAGAATAAAATTTCCCCACCCTGCAGTGAATTCACCATTCACCGGAGGGTCCACAAAGTGCATGGAGTCGGCCGCTGAATGCTGCCACCGCAAACCCGTGGCCTACTGTTTTCAAAAGAACTACTGAACGAAAATGTCTGGAATTTACATATAAGATCCTATGATTGATAATAAAAAGTTCTGTTACAGAAAAAAGAAAAACTGCTATTAAAAAAAAGGGGGGAAATTTTGCCCAAAAAAACCTGAAAAATGACTAAAAGGTACTAAAAAAAATCAATAAGTAAAGACTTTTTACTGCAGATTAAAATAATAAATGATTTATTAGATATTGCATAAAAACGGGAATATTTTTAACATTGAAACCTATGGGGTTCGCCTGAATAAACCTGCTGATTGAAACCGCCGAACATCAGGGCATTTCACTGCCATTTCTCTGAGTCTCAGTACCACATGACTGGCTGAACCACGTGAAATGCACGCGCGCAGCTGCCCGCCCTTTCGTTAACACAGACTCTATTCTGGACTGAACACCCACCGGGAAGGGAATCAAAGCTACAGTGCACCCTCTGGTAGTGTCACCCCACTGCTGACAAGATGGCTCCACAGCATAATTGCTGTGTGCTCATACACACTCGGTTTGCTGGGAGTTTTATTGCAGTGGATTCTGATGCACTCATACACACCACACATTACATTGCTGGGAGTTTTATTGCTGTGGATTCTGATACGCTGACACACACCACACATTGCATTGCTGTGAGTTTTATTGCTGTGAATTCTGATGCATTCATACACACCACACATTGCATTGCTGGGAGTTTTATTGCTGTGGATTCTGATACGCTGACACACACCAAACATTGCATTGCTGGGAGTTTTATTGCTGTGGATTCTGTGATACACACTGCATATTACTGTGAGTTTTATTGCCCTGGAGCTCTGGGATACGCTCATACACACTGCACATTACTGTGAGTTTTATTGCTGTGCAGTTCTGTGATATGCTCATACACAGTGCCCATTTCTGTGGGTTTTATTGCTGTGCAGCTCTGTGATACGCTCATATGCAGTGCATGTTTCTGTGGATTTTATTGGTCAACCAATTAGAGCGGCTGTGATCCCGTTTACTTGACATGCGTGGCTGTTCTTTGTAAAAATGCTTGAATTTAAACATTTCATAATTTTCTTTATCTCAATAGATACATTTGAAATGGTATACAAAATATACAAGTAGGCACTTGGTATCCACTTTTAATATAAAGAGAGGAAAAGGCGGAGCTCTAAGAGGAAAAGGTGGAGCTTAAAGAGGAAGGGTGTGGATTAACCAGGAAGAGGTGTGCCCTTGACAGGAAGGAGTGCATCAAATTTAAATTAGGGGGTGCACGAGTTTAGTCAGGCCTAGGGCAGCACAAAACCTAAATACACCACTGAACGGGTCCAAGTGGCGGGTTGGGTACGCATAAGTAATAAATTGTTTTATGTATGTACAACATGGTGGTACGTTCCACCCACTATCCACTGAAATTCAATACCGAAATCAAAGCCGTTTTTCAAAATACAACTCTTCTATGATTAGATCAAGCTTATTGGCAGTGTATCATGTGAAAAGGTTTGGTTGATCGGGGGAAAAGTTCATAACATAAGAATATATAGAGTCTAGTCTATCAATGAGTGTGATTATGGCAGGGCCGGCCCAAGCCACAGTGCTGCCTGGAGCGATGGATGAAATGCTGCCCCCCAAAAAAATAAATGACATGTATGATCATATGAGCTCCACAGCAGTAAAAGTCAGTAATAGGCTGTGAGTATGAGCGTATCACAGAATCCACAGCAATAAAGCTCACAGTAATGTGCATTATGTATGAGTGTATCACAGAGCGCCACCGCATTAAAACTCACAGTAATGTGTGGTATGTGTGTGAGCGTATCAGAATCCACTGCAATAAAACTGCAATCTAGGTTACCATCGTCAAATTGGCTGCAGTACAGAGGGGTACACTGCTCAAGCCATAATATTAGCAGAGCCAACCACGCCAAGTTTAACCGTGCCAAATAAAGCAAAATTGCATTTAGCAGAAATACAGCTTTGTCAGTGGTGCCCTCATTCATACAATGGGATTGTATTATTCATGCAAAGCCCATCAGCATGAAAATGTGCATGTCCAGGGAACCTGGGAGGTTTGTGTGTGTGCAGGGTGTCAAGGCACAGCAGGGGGTCGGTGTCCTCCCTTCCTCCCCAGGTCAGCAGACAGAAGGGTGTAAGGGGGTCAGGGTGTCGCCCCCCCTCGGTCAGTGCCCCCCTTCAACCCCTTCACCCAGGTCAAGGCACAGCAGTGTCAGTACCCCCCTCCCAAGGTCAGGGTATCAGTGTCCAGAGTGCCCCCTCCATGTACAGTACTCACACTGGGCTGGCCTCTCGGCCCCTCAGACCTTTGCTTGCAGTGCCAGGATTTGATTTTGTTTCCCTGAGAGCTGAGGTGCTGGGTGGTGATCAGCCTGGCCAGGCTCTGGTGACCAGGGCTCTGTTTCATTCCCCCCTCTATCTAAGTGGTCATGGATTTCCTGGCTGGTAGCTGACCCGACGGTGATGTGTGCCGGCGGGAGCCGGGACTCGGGAGAGAGACGTCTGGTCCGGCTGGTGTACGCAGTCGCACTCGCAGCAGGAGGAACCGGCCCACACGTGACTTAATCCCAGGACGCGTGTGTCATGTGTGCGGTTAGCCAGCGGCACTGCCCATAGATGCCGCCACCGGCGCTGGTTACATTTTTTTTTTTAAAATAGTGCAGCGGAGCACCGGGGTGCCAGCTTCAAAAATGTGCCACCCTGAAAAAATTTGCCGCCTGGAGCCATTGCTCCATACTGCACCATGGATGGGCTGGCCCTGGATTATGGTTTCGATATAGGGGGATATAGCGGCTCCCAAAGCCACAACTAATTTCATGATAGAGTGTAAGGCCCTCTTTCTAAGCTATCTATAATAAGCTATGAGCAGAGGTTTAATTGGAGTATAACAAGTTCCGTGTGTGTAGTATTGCCGAAAAAAGGGAGAGATGTCTTGGGATCAAAGAGTGTGGTTATTCCACAGTGTTTGGTCCCTATGTAAGGTCCTGCAGTATTGCATCTTTGCATGTAGTGATCGCCTTGCAGTGTGAAGAGGGCAAAGCGAAAGGAATGGAGTCCTATGTGAGGGAGTGATGGAACGGACTCATATGATTGGTCCTTCCCTGGCTCACGTGTGTGGATCATATGGTGTCAGCAGACTCGACCTCTGTTGCTGTCTACGAGGTGTATGCGTGCACCTCATATTGCTAGCATAAAAAAAAGGCATGGAAAGTCACATGGTACCCCAACACTATAAAGAAGCCCATGGAAAGGACCCAAAAGGAACACGGTTTCTAGCCATACAAGAGGTCGACAAGGATTGGAGAGGAGATGACTTCATAAAGAAAATAAGTAAAGCAGAGATGAAGTGGATTCCCACATGTAGGACCTTGGTATCTAAAGGCCTAAATCAGGACTTTGAACTATGCCACTTCATTTTTTCAGCAGACGTAGCAGATTCAAAATAGATCATTAGGCTGGCCGTTCACTGGCACTGTATTTGAGCGAAGGAGCGATCATCCGATATCGTCTGAAGTCGTCCAATCGATCCTACAACATGCAAGTGAATCAGTTCTCTCCCACTGCATCCGACCACCAGCGGACGATTTCAGACGATTTTTTTCAACTACAACAGACTAGTGATCTTTCCAAATTATTTGGAATTATCGGACGATGCCAGGACGTTCTGGTACAAGTTTACATGAAAAAGATGAGTTGTATAATTAAACCGCCGTGCTACGGCAGGGAAATTAGCCATAGAGAAGTGATTCAATGCAAAGCCCATAGGATTCAATGTAAAAAATATTTTCGTTTTTATTCAATAGTTTATTTTTTTAATCCACAGCAAAAGGTTTATTATTTATTGATTTTTTTTAGAACTTATTAGGTCTTTTTTTGGATTTTATAGGTGGAATTTTGGGTTGCGTTTTTTTAAACAAAGAAAAAAAGACGAGGCTTTTTTCCTCTCACTTTTATTTTTTCTTTGCGAGCCAGCTGCAGCGTTGCTGTCCCTGGTGCTGAAACCTATTTCAGCATCAGGGACAGGGGACAGCTGATGCGTGATGCACGTCATTGGCTGCAGGGGGATGGACTGCATTCAGGTTCAGGCCGTCCTGCAGCAGCACACGGCACACGGTGTGCGCCGACTGCTGAATGGGGTGAAGGAGGCCCACACGGCCCGGCGGTTGGCATAGTATGCCCTGCAACGGGAAAGGGTTAATACTCCCCAGACATCTCCTCCAAATGTACAATGAATCAATAAAATGAGAGATAAAAACAAAAAATACATCATAGTGTGGTATGGCAAATTAAATGTTTATTTATTGAATATGGATTGTCTCTGCTATACAACACTATGATGTATTTTTTGTTTTATATCTAGGTATACTCCCACTTTTTTAGCTGTATTTTTCTTGGCATGCTGAGCCATCTGTGTGCTGACCTCATTTTTACTTTTTTGCTCATGTCTAAACGCGATTCGAAGACATGTTTAATTGTACAAACCAGACAAATTATATATCATTTTTTACATCAAACTCGGCAGATTCATAATATATCATTATTATGTTTATACGTCATGTCCTACCAGAATGCTATAACAATTTTTTTTTAAAAAAATGTGAATGCCCATTAAAATTTCAATCGTCTACAGAGCGTAAAATTATTTTGTTCACATTTTGTCATCCGAGCCTTTGCGATTATATATTCTGTGGGGTACACTTGTTAAAAAATAATTAGAAATGGGAACCCATTACTGTATTTTTCTGAGAAAATATGTGATTTTATCTAAAACTGAAAAAACTAAATTTTTCATTAGTGCAACATCATTGTTCACATTATAATTGAAAAGTGAACAATAGCGCTGCATTAATAAATTAAATAAAAATGTCTTTTTTTCTTATTAACCTTTTTTAATGTATTTTTTTTACACTTTACCTGGTCAATGGTCATGACCCTCTAGCTGCCACCGATCAAGAGATACAGGGACCAAAGGACCCCCTATCTCCACCATAGGGATATCCATAAGAAATCCCTGGGCAGCTAGGGTTTAATTCCCCAAATGACATTGGACGATCCCATGCACGATGACATCAGTGGGTGGGGGGAGGCCCGGAGGCTTGGCTGACATTCAAGATGTCAACCACCTCCGGGAGAAGTGTCACACACCGCACAGATATAATGTCTAATCCCGTATGCAAACAAGCTATCCTACACTTCCGGTCCTTGAAGTGACTGGATTTCTACCTTGTGCCAAACACCGAATGTAACAGAGGTATACATGGACAGAACAGAACAACAGACACCAGGGTTAACACCAGGGTTGCTCGTGAGCCAGATACTCAGGGGTTAATAGCAATCAGGTCATCAGAGATATGCCAGGGGTCGGATGCCAGATCGGGTAGTCAGCCAAGTGCCAGGGGTCGAATAACAGATCGGGTCGTCAGCCAAGTGCCGGGGGTAGTATTGCCAGAGTGGGTAAGCAACTAGGAACCAAGGGGTTAACAACCAAGAGAAATGTAAAACAAGCCAAATTAATACATGGGAGATCAGTCAGACAGAAATAAATCACATGGAACGCACTGATAGGAGTGAACACCACGTCAGGGCAAGGAAACAGGGCTCAGGCATCTGATTTTAAACTTGGTGGTTGCCGTGTCATCACGCCCCACCTGCATCAGTGACCTGTGACCGCGATCGGCGGCTACTACACTCGAGGAGCGACCATCGAGCAGCAAGGAAATTGCTGCTGACCACTGGGACCCCAGGACAGCATGGGACGTGACAAGAAGTCCGGAATCTGGTGCCAGATCACGGATTGGCAACTAAGGGTTTAAAGAGAGACATCACTGGAAAGGTCAGATTGTGATGCCTCTCTTTTATTGTGCCTTCTTCTGATCGGGAGAGGACCCCCCGCCCTTTTAGGCACTCACTCGGCTCTGCCAGTTGTAAAAGATTTTACAAGTTACCCAAAATATAATTGGAATATGCAATTTATAATCTTCATCACATAAGCCATCTATTCTATCCCAACCCCCCCCCCCCCAGTGCCTGCTAAATCCTGTCTTGCTGTATGTGGAACCCCACCCGGTTATAGCCCTGAGGCAAATTCTGTTAATGTGTTTCTAAAAGGTGTTATAATCTCTGCCATCCATATTCATCAATTGATGTGCGCAATCTATGTAAACTGGTGGACGCACCGTTTACTTAAGTTTCAAAAATATAATTATTGTCTTAATTAAGACTGATGCATTACCATGTTTAAAATTTAACCCTTTCGCTGCTGAGGCATTTCACACCTCTGTGCTGAGGTCATTTTTACCGGTTTTGCTCATCATGTTTAAACGTGTTTTGAAGGCTTATTTTAGTATATGACCCAGACATATTATATATCGTTCTTTCCGTCAGACTCGGCAGACTCATAATATGTCATTATTATATGTATACGTCATGACCTGTCTGTATATTATAACAAAAAATGCAATAAAATATGAATTTTCAATAATTTACAACGTGTAAAGTGTGTTTTTTTCACATTTTAACATGTGAGCAATTGCGGTTATATTTTGTATGGGGTGCGCTTGTTAAAAAAATTAGAAATGGGGTCTCGTTACATTTTTTTTTGGGGAAAATTACGCGATTTTTAACAAACGCACCGCATACAAAAATCGTTAGTGCAGCATCATTGTTCACATTATAATTGAAATTGGAACAATATTGCTGCATTAACAAACCAAAAAAAAAATAACTTGTTTATTTTTTTTTTATAATTTTTTTTAAAATTAATTTTTATTTTTAATTTTTATTTTTTTTAAAAAACTTTTTTCACAGTCGTGTTTGGTATCGTTGGAACGGCCGATCCAACAGTACCAAACTTTAACCCCTAGCTGCCACGGATCGGGAGATAGGGGGTTCATTGGAACCCCCTATCTCCACTGTTGGTGGCAGCTAGGGGTTAACTCCAGGACTGGCGTCATCGTGCTATGCACGATGACGCCAGTCCTCAGGGGGAGTTCCCGGAGGCTTGGCCGACATCCAAGATGTCGGCCAGCTCCGGGAAAGGATCACGAACCGGCGCTTTTCAGCGCCGATTCGTGATCCGACTCCCCAGGGGTTAATGACAGCCACCGTTTGGAAGGGCAGGCTGTGTTAACCCCCTGCTCCCCGGCGATCGGGAGGGAGAGAGGTCCGAAGGACCTCCCCCCTCCCTTTCAGGCGCCTCCTCCGCACATGCGCGGGGGGGGGCCTGAATTAGATGTCATCGCGTTGCCGCAATGACATCTAATGTCCCTGCCGGGCTCCCGAGTGCTGGGCTGACATCCAAGATGTCAGCCCACACCGGGGGGGGGGGGGCGCAGCAATCCGCCGTAATCCGGCGGATTGCTGCCTCCTGTGCTCGGACGCGCTGAGCGCGTCCGTAGCACAGGAGAACCACTTGGCTGGACGCGCTGAGCGCGTCCATAGCAGCCAAGTGGTTAATCAATTCATGTCAATATTGGACAACATTTCTTTAATGTAAGAAGTTTATTTTAAACTATGTTTAATAAAAATTAATTTTTTAATTCTAAGCAATAAGTACTACTTGTCCTCGTAAGGGGAATTGATACTGGCAAATTCTTTTAACCTGCTCTAAATGATATTTTTGTCACCTTCATATGGAAAAAAGTGCTACAACTCTCTATACACATTACTTGTTCGCGTGGCAGTCTCTGATTGGTTATGACATCAGTTCCTCCATTTTGTTTGTAAGGACATAAATACTCCTTGTTTGTTGATGAAAACAATTTGATTTTGAAGGACATAGTAGGTTGTCTGTGTCTCAATCATTTTCCACAAGTACGCGCTCGTCAATACCTGGGTATAGAGCAGTGGCGTGCAGAGGGCTTTTGATGCCTGGGGCCAACCCTTTGATTGCATGCCCCCCCCAAATCAAGTACAAGATCTAGTAGTAAGACATGTGAGAAAGGAAGACATTTTAAATTTCCCGATGCGCAGCACTTACAGGCTGTAACAGGGCCGGCCAAGATATTGTGCTACCTGGAGCGAAGGATGAAATGCTGCCCTCCCAAAAAAACAAACATCAAGAAAACCACACAGTGTGTATGAGCATATCACAGTGCGCCACACTGAATCTGACATACCTAGCAGAGCCTAGAATGTGACATACCCAGCAGAGCCCAGAATCTGACATACCCAGCAGAGCCCAGAATTTCACATACCCAGCAGAGCCCAGAATGTGACATACCCAGCAGAGCCCAGAATGTGACATACCCAGCAGAGCCCCGAATTTCACATACCCAGCAGAGCCCAGAAACTCACATAGCCAGCAGAGCCCAGAATCTGACATACTGTTGTGGAAATTTTATTATGTGGACATTATATTCTAGGATAATGTGTGTAAGGATACCCTCTGTCAGGCGCTGCTCACTTATGCTGTGTTTGTAAAGCACAGGTGGGAACCTTTAGGTTAACAGAGTGTCCGGATTCTGACACATGCAGACAAATGCACAATGCAGAATTTTTTGTGTAACAAATTGGTACAGATTAAAAGATTATGTGGTACAGTATTGCTAAATCACATACGGTAATATTGTTTGTATGAAGCACAGAACTTATAATGAGAAAACAGGTATTCTAGTGACGCCACAGGGTATACTGCCCTCTTGTGGCGGTATGCAATAATTATAGAGTAAATCACAATATATTCATGTGTACTGGCTGCAGAGTCAGACGATATATGTCTCTAAGCTTATACAGTCAGGAGTGGATCCTATACTAGCACACAGAAATAGTGACTTTTCCTTAGTGCATCAATTTGTGGATTATTCTCAGGTATTATATTCTAGGATGTGTGTGTTTTATAGGTTGTCATCTGTCTCCCTGTGTCGGATTTAACCGAGAAACGCTCTAGCAGAGGGTACTTGGGTTTAATCAGAACCAGCAGCAAAACCGTCAGTATGAAAACCTTCTCATGTGTTTAGAGATGTGTTCTCCGTGTGTGGGGGTGTTTGGCGGTTTGTGAGCACTAAGTGCAATGCGCTGGGCTTCTTACCTCCCAATGTCTATGCACATTGGAGAAGTGAAGTCTGCATAACAAGAGATACGTATTATATCTCTGTTGCGGCTACGCTATCCCTTTCTGGATACATATCTGCTTTTAAGACATGCCTGCCTTGTCTGTACACTCGTACCGTGTACTGACAACAGCTGGAATGTCTCTGCAGATATATCTCAAATCTATAAGAACAAGTAGACTGATCTTCCCTAGATACTGATCAAATCTGAGCAGTGTTGAATGGGATCCATGCTGACAGTGATGGGGGATGGTCGGCCAACATGGCTGATGGGGACAATGGACATGACTCATCCTTATACAGGGATGAGGTGTGTACAGTGGACTAGTCAGCCATCCTAGTGCACTCCCCTGTCCTTTTGATATGTAAATGTACTTACTGGGCTGACTGGTTTATGTTGTAAAGCCATCACCCACTGGCCGTTGTCCTATTGGTCTAATAAATTAAGGAGTCCAGAGGTAAAGAGGGCTCTTGGTAGATGAACTCCAGCTAGAACCTTCGTTTGTGTCTGACTCTTTCTGGGCTAGAAGTACTTCATCCCTTATACAGAAAGACTGAATATAGCGTGTTTTTATAGCGACGGATTTGTTTGTACTGGGCGCACTTTAATACTGAAGTGTATCTTTTAGTGCACCCGGACTTTGTGCGCAAAGTCCAAAATTTCCATATCAATACCCAGCAGAGCCCAGAATCTGATATACCCAGCAGAGCCCAGAATTTGATATACCCAGAAGAGCCCAGAATCTGATATTCCCAGCAGAGCCCAGAATCTGACATACCCAGCAGAGCCCAGAATCTGACATGCCTAGCAGAGCCCAAAATTTTACATACCCAGCAGAGCCCAGAATCTGACATACCCAGCAGAGTCCAGAATCTGACATACCCAGCAGAGCCCAGAAACTGACATACCCAGGCCCCACGATCCACCATAGATATGGACGCAGGCTGGCTCTGCTCGAACGCACCCTGTGGCTCTGTTTCTCTGCCGCTTCGTGCATCATCACGTGAGGGGGCGGCATACCCAGCAGAGCCCATAATCTGACACACCCAGCAGAGCCCAGAATATGATATACCCAGCAAAGCCCAGAATTTTATATACCTAACAGAGCCCAGAATCTGATATACCCAGCAGAGCCCCGAATCTGACATACCCAGCAGAGCCCAGAATCTGATATACCCAGCAGAGCCCAGAATCTGACATGCCCAGCAGAGCCCAGAATTTTATATACCCAGCAGAGCCCAGAATCTGACATGCCCAGCAGAGCCCAGAATTTTACATACCCAGCAGAGCCCAGAATTTTACATACCCAGCAGAGCCCTGAATCTGACATGCCCAGCAGAGCCCAGAATTTTACATACCCAGCAGAGTCCAGAATCTGACATACCAAGGCCCGACAATCCACCATAGATATTGACGCAGGCTGGCTCTGCTCGAATGCACCCTGTGGCTTCATCACGTGAGGGGGCGGCGTCAAGGCAGCGTGCTGTCCTCCTGTTTAGAACGTGGGACTGAGGAGGAGCCACGCTGCAGCTGCGGCTGGGTACTGCGCGTGCGCCGCTGGGCTGGATGTCTCGCTCCCTTCCCTGATGATAGCTCTGGTGACCGGTCCGGAGAAGCTGAGGGAAGATAGCGCTGCGGGGCCACTGTGCCTGCCGGGTCCCTACCAACCCATGGGCCCTCGGGGTCAGTCCACCCAGCGCCAGACCTAGAGCTTGGATGCCTCCCTGACAGCGGATGTCCGGGGCCACTGCCCCACCGCCTCCCCTGCATGCCGCTGGTATAGAGACCAGAGAGACCTGTAATCGAGATGGGGTCACACAGAGACACAAGGGAGAGGAGACCGAACAAAGCTATCACCAGTGAGGCGCCTGAAACTGACGTCATTGCGTCCGTCACGATGACGTCAGTGTGCCGGATGTCGGTATCAATGCGGGACCTCGGACATAGAGATAAGTATAGGGAGGGAGGCACCGCTGACCTGAGGACGTGTAAGGGATGTCCTCCACATACAGTGGTGACACAAGAGGACGTCCCCCACACGTCGTCCTCGGTGTGTAATATTTGGATGTGTATAACCTAACCAATCATATGCCACTGTTCAAGTTGCCTGGTGACCTTTGCACTGTCTGTTGTAAGTTCTGTGAGCAACAGTCATTCAGCAGCTTGCTATATTATAATAAAACCAGTATCCTAGTTTTTGACGCTGTGTGGCCTGCCCTCATCACATGAGGCGGCGGCAACAATGCAGCATGTGCCGTGATCGTGTTTATAATATGGGCAGGCACACGCTGCTGCACTGCCGTGGCAGTTTGGGAGGGAGTTCGCTGCAGGGCGAGCTGCTGTCAGACGATAATAGCTCTGGTAAGCGGGGTCTGGATACCAGAGCTGAGGGCCCAATGTGCATGGCAAAACCAGGCCCCTACTAACCCGTGGGCCCTCGGGCAGTGCCCGAGGGCCCGATGGGTCAGTCCTCCCCTGTGCTGATGGTGGGGACCCGGCTGGCCGGGCCCCCCAGGCCCCTTACCGCAGCATGGGACTTAATGCCCTGATGGTGGCGCTGGTCCCATAAACTAGGGATGAGCTGTTCGGGTTCGGAGTTCGACCCGAACTTTGGCAGTTCGAAAGTTCGCGAATTTCGAACTTTTTGGGCGTGTTCGGTTCGGGTTCGGAAAAAAAAGACATTTTGAAAAAAGTATAGAAAATGCTTAAAAAAATACTAAAAAATCTAGAAATAAAGAGACTCTTTACTGCAGAATATTATAAGCAACGGTTTATTAGATATTGAATTAAAAACTAATGTGTACATGGAAAAATTATCAACTTTAAGGCTGGGGTCAGATGAGCGTAGTGTTCACGTCCGTGATTGCGCCTAAAAGTACGTCCGTGATAGCATGACAGAAAGTCCATTGGAGCCTGTTACACAAAATACGTCCGCACTGAACTGCGGACGCACCACGGCCGCGGCAAACGGACGCAAGGCAGGCAAGAACGTACAACCACTAGAACGGCCGCACAAAGTGTGCTGCGTCCGCAACGTCCACATAGCTTTGTGTGTGAGTGATGGAACGTGGTCAGACGGACTGCATTTATACATCCAGCATTTTTCACGGACAAAATGGTTTTGCTTTTTAATTTATTTTCCCTCCTACATCCGTCAAAATATACATCAGTAAATAAACGGACTGTGTGGCCACTACTGTGTCTTCCGTACTGACGTACGTCCGTGTGCACGGACGTACAGTCTGTAGAAATCACGCTCGTCTGACCCTAGCCTTAATGACCTCTGTTCACAAGCGGGCATAACACCAGGTGTTTTTAGTCTGGTAATCAATTTGATACATTGTAAAATATACTGAGGGTGGGGTGGTGTCTGCTTCTGATTGAGATTTGAGAATTAATTTCCCTAAAACATCCTAATATGCTGCATTTAACTGGTGTTTGAAAAAAATCTAAAGCAATGTTATTTTTCACCTCGGGATTAAACATTCACAGGGTTATTCAGAGAGCGGTGAAAAGCAGGAGAATAACTGGAGAAGTGAAAATTCTAGGTCAAAATAGCCAAACCAGAAAAATTCTCCCATTTATCTCACTTTCCAAATCGGCTATTTGGTCTAGATTGTTCTCTTCTCTTGCCAGTTCTCCTGGCTTTCACCTCTCTCTCAGGGTTGTTCAGAGAAAGGTGAAAACCAGGAGAATGGCAGGAAAAGAGAACAATCTGGACCAAATAGCCAATTTGGAAAGTGAGATAAGGCTAGGGTCAGAGTAACGCATTTTTCGCAGCGACCGTCAAAAAGTGCGTCCGAACGCATTGCTGTATTTTTTCACGGATTGCGCGAAAACGGTCATACGATGCACATTTTTGTGCGTGATTTTTTACGGATCCAATCCAGGAAACTTTGGGTGTCTGGACGTTATGTTGGCCGGACATGAGCAGGGTCTGACGTCTCCAAATCACGCACACACGCCGCTAGTGCACGCAGCGCACTCTGTACGTCCGTACTAGCGGTTCTGCGTTCTCAAAAAAATGCGTTCATTTTCCACTTGCGTTGCGCAGCCGGACTTTCGTGCGACCGTACTTCGTATATTGGCCGTCATTGCCCGTCATTTGCTGCTAGTGTGGCCGTGATTAAGTGCGCCTAAACGCACGTTAAAAATTCGCTAGTCTGACCCTAGCCTAAATGGGAGAATTTTTCTGGTTTGGCTATTTTGACCTAGAATTTTCCATTCTCCAGTCATTTTCCTGCTCTTCACCGCTCTCTGAATAACCCTGACAGGGTTATTCAGAGAAAGGTGAAACTCAGGAGAATGACTGGAGAATGGAAAATTCTAGGTCAAAATAGCCAAACCAGAAAAATTCTCCCATTTATCTCACTTTCCAAATCGGCTATTTGGTCTAGATTGTTCTCTTTTCTTGCCAGTTCTCCTGGCTTTCACCTCTCTCTCAGGGTTGTTCAGAGAAAGGTGAAAACCAGGAGAATGGCAGGAAAAGAGAACAATCTGGACCAAATAGCCGATTAGGAAAGTGAGATAAGGCTAGGGTCAGACTAACGCATTTTTCGCAGCGACCATCAAAAAGTGCGTCCGAACGCATTGCCGTATTTTTTCACGGATTGCGTGAAAACGGTCATACGATGCGCATTTTTGTGCGGGATTTTTTACGGATCCAAACCAGGAAACTTTGGGTGTCTGGACGTTATGTTGGCCGGACATGAGCAGGGTCTGACGTCTCCAAATCATGCACACACGCCGCTAGTGGACGCAGCGCACTCTGTACGTCCATACTAGCGGTTCTGCGTTCTCGAAAAAATGCGTTCTTTTTCCACCTGCGTTGCGCAGCCGGACTTTCGTGCGACCGTACTTCGTATATTGGCCGTCATTGCCCGTCATTTGCTGCTAGTGCGGCCGTGATTAAGTGCGCCTAAACGCACGTTAAAAATTCGCTAGTCTGACCCTAGCCTAAAGGGGAGAATTTTTCTGGTTTGGCTATTTTGACCTAGAATTTTCCATTCTCCAGTCATTCTCCTGAGTTTCACCTTTCTCTGAATAACCCTGTTAATAACCTGTCAGGGTTATTCAGAGAAAGGTGAAACTCAGGAGAATGACTGGAGAATGGAAAATTCTAGGTCAAAATAGCCGAACCAGAAAAATTCTCTCATTTATCTCACTTTCCAAATCGGCTTTTTGGTCTAGAAGTTTCCATTCTCCTGCTTTTCACCGCCAAAAAATCAATAAACTTTTTCTGCGTGTCCGAAAATGTCTCCTCTTTTCATACAGGCTGCCGCCCCAAGCAGTTGTTTATGAATAGATTAAAGGAAAAGCATTTACCGTCATTTGAAACGTCATTTTTTGGTTTTTACATATTTCTATACATCCTAGAAATCCGCCACTTCACGGGCAGGTTATGGGGACCTCCTAGGCACGATAATTTCTTTTGAAATTATGCGCCCCTAACAAAACTGCGCCCGGGGCCACGGCCCCCCCACGCTACGCCACTGATAGTGCTGCATTAGAAAAATAAATGGAAACAAAAATTATTTTATCATTTTGTTTTTACAAAGTGCGTCAAGGACCCTGTATCTCCTCCGCAGGAGATACAGCGGCATATACAATCATTCAAACTGTTAGATCGTAAGCTCTGGAGCAGGGTCCTCTCTCCTACTGTTCTGTGTGTGCAATGCGTATGTATATTTGTTAATCTGCTCTCCCTTTGAAAAACGCTATGGAACTTTTGGACGCTTTATAAATGCTTGTAACTGTCAAATATACAACGTAACACACCGATAACATACCTATAACTACAATAAAATGAGCAAATGAAACCCATAGCAGAAGCCCTGCAGCTGTCAGCCCACCTCTGAGGCAGGTGAATGGAAGAATGATGCTGTGGGGTTTTGGGACATCTCCCATGTGTGCCTTGAGCACACAAAGCCTGTAGCTTTATACAAAGCTCACTCTCTGGTCACACATGCCACTCGGGCCTCAGTCAGAGTTATAGGGGAAGGCTGAATGACACGCTATGACGTAATGTTGCACGTCGTGTCCTTGTCCGGGGATGTGTCGGATCTCACAACACCGGGAACGACAAACTCTTCATTCCACTATTTGTCGCGTGTGACGTCATGACAACACTCGGCTCCCTGCCCCACGCCAGCGGTACACGATTGGCTGCTGTTGCCTTGCCTCTTGCCTACCTTCCCAATTCGCAGCCAATCGGAGCAGCGCCGCTCTAGCCGCCCCTCCCCTCCCCTTGCATAGTGGTGTTTCACATTGAAAGATGGCGGCGCTCCGTGTTGTTGAAGCTCTCGGTGGCAACCGGGCTGTCCGACATGTGTTGCGATGGTCCCTAGCCTGCGCCCCAGTCCCACGCAGGACGGCTGCCCACTTCACCTTCCAACCCGACCCTGAGCCCACCGAATACGGTGAGAATGCGCTGTCCTAGGAGGGAGTAATAGTGTGACATTGGGATATATAGCGCCTGGGCAGAAAGGGGCAACCTTATGTACTAGTGACATTGAGTGTGGAAGTGTGTAACATTATTCTTCTGCACTGAGACAAGTGTGTAAATGTTGGTGTGACCTGACCTGGATTAATATGAACTGCTAACAGACTATCGCACTGATAGTAAGGGTGCTGCCATAGTGTGCTGTGTGTGGGGCGTGCAGTCTGGGGCTGTAGGGCTGAGTTTGTGATTGGGCTGTGGGAGCGGGTTTGCGCGCGGGTTCTGGTTGTGGGAGTGGGTTTGCGCGCGGGTTCTGGTTGTGGGAGCGGGTTTGCGCGCGGGTTCTGGTTGTGGGAGCGGGTTTGCGCGCGGGTTTTGGTTGTGGGAGCGGTTTGCGCGCGGGTTCTGGTTGTGGGAGCGGGTTTGCGCGCGGGTTCTGGTTGTGGGAGCGGGTTTGCGCGCGGGTTCTGGTTGTGGGAGCGGGTTTGCGCGCGGGTTCTGGTTGTGGGAGCGGGTTTGCGCGCGGGTTCTGGTTGTGGGAGCGGGTTTGCGCGCGGGTTCTGGTTGTGGGAGCGGGTTTGCGCGCGGGTTCTGGTTGCGGGTTTGCGCGCGGGTTGTGGGAGCGGGTTTGCGCGCGGGTTGTGGGAGCGGGTTTGCGCGCGGGTTGTGGTGGTGGGCCGGGTTTTGGGCGCGGGTGCGGGTTTTGGGCGCGGGTTCTGGTGGTCGGCGCTGGTGGTGGGCGCGGGTTGGCACGTGGCTTCTCGGTATGGGAACTAGATTGCACCCGGGCTCTGGCTTGGTCTGTACTGCTTTGCTGATGGCCTGCGCTGTGCTCCTGTAAGACAGCGGTTGGGGCACTATCAAGCTGGACTGTATTATTAATATTATGCTAGCATATTCCGCAGCACTGTACAATGGGCACAGTATAGACCGGGTTACGATACATTGAGCAACAATTCAACAAACCAGTACAGGAGGAAACAATCTAGAAGGGTTGGGGTGGAAATAGGAGGAGAGGACTGAAAGGTGAGAGTGATGGACTGGTTGGGGCAGTGGGGTGTATTAGTGAGTCGGGTGGTGGGCTTTCTTAAATAGGAATGTCTTAGGCTAATGTCAGACAAGCGCATTTTGTACGGACTGTGCGTCCGGCAGTATGGACGCACGTTGTGACGGAAGACGCAGTAGTGGCCACACAGTCCGTTTTTGTGACTGATGTTATTTTTGACGGATGTAGATGTGAAATGAAAAACCATTTTGTCAGTCAAAAATGGTAGATGTATAAATGCAGTCCGTCCGACTACATTCCATCACTCAAGCTATGCGGACGTTGCAGACACACCGCACTCCGCACATCTGTTCTAGCGGTTTTACGTTCTTGCCTAACCTGCGTCCGTTTGCCATGTACGTTGTACTTCCGCACTTCTGTGCGGACGTACTTCGTGTGTGGTCTCTTGATCATAACTGTATGCTACCACGGACGTACAAATGTGCGGCAACATGGATGTGATCAGTGCGCTCGTCTGACACGGGCCTCAGGGGAACTAGGAGAAAGTCTGCCAGTGCGAGGGAGAGCGTGCCGGAGGATGGGAGCTGTGCGTGAGAAATCCTGCAGTCTATCATGGGTGATGCGGGGAGAAGCTAGGTGCAGGTCACTGTTTGATCTCGGGGAGTGGGCGGAGGTGTATTTGATTAGCGAGGACAGGTAGTGGGGAGCAGAGTTAGAGCTTTGTAGGTCAGGGTAAGGATTTTGAATTTAATTCTGCTGTGGATGAGGCGCCAGCAAAGGGATTCGCAGAGAGGAGCAGTGGAGACAGAGCAGCGGGTGAGGTGGATGAGCCTGGCAGAGGCATTCAGAATGGATTGTAGGGGGTGAGGCAAAAGAGAGGGAGGCCAGCAAGAAGATTACAATAGTCAAATCGGGAGATTACAAGGGCGTGGATGAGTTGTTTTGTGGTGTCAGCGGTAACAAATGGTCGAATTCTGGAAATATTACATAGTTGGTAGCGGCAGGAGGAGGAAAGAGACTGGATGTGGGGGATGAAGGAAAGAGCCGAGTCGAGTGTAACTCAGACAGTAAACCTGGTTTGATGGGGAGATAGTGATACCATGACAGAGAACTAGTCAGGAGGTGGGGAGGAATTAGTAGGAGCTCAGTCTTAGACATGTTGATCTTTAGGTGGTGAGAGCCCATCCAGGGGGAAATGCCAGATAAACAGACACTGATTTTGGAAAGGACATGAGGAGAGAGATCAGGGGTAGAGAGGTAGATCTGTGTATCATCAGCATAGAGGTGGTAATTAAAACCAAAGCTGTAATGATTTTGCCCAGGGAGGGGTGTAGGTAAAGAGCAGAGGAAGTAGGACCGAGCCTTGAGGTACACCAACTGATAAAGGCATTAAAGAGTTACCAGCAAATGACAGAGGAAGGACCTGTTAGACAAGTGTCAATCCAAGAGAGCGCAGAGTCTGTAGAAGGAGGGGGTGATTGTGTCAAAAAGCAGCCGAGAGGTCAAACAGGATGATAGAATGGGATGGTTTTTAGCAGTGAGGAGGTCATTGGTGACTTTGAGGGCAGTTTCGGATGCAGGAGGGAGAAGAAGAGTGTAGGTATTAGATGTGAGGGAAATGGGGTCGAGCAGGCACGTAATGAGATGTGGGGACAGTAAGGAATCGACTACATCAGTGGCTGGGAGGAAGAGGCAGAGGGGGGGGCTTCTGGGAGTGGAGGTGGTGGATTAATGGTTTGTGTCTGGATGTTGCTTTTGATAAGGTTCTACAATGTTGGGCCGCATTTGAGGGGCGGGGGTCAGGCTTTAAAAGCTGCTCAGCAGAAGCCTTAAACCTGAATATGCACTCCATATTGCAACTAAAATGTATATTTGCAAGAGCCAAACTTAATAAGGGGAAGCTTTTATTGCATTTATTTTGTGTCTTATTTCTCTTGGTATCCACTTTGCAAGTAGAGGAATGTCAGAAACAACAACTTATCTGTGACTTGGTGCAGAAGCTCATTCCATAAATGTATTACATGATTGTAAGCTCTCGAGCAGGGTCCTCCCTCCTGTTCCGCGTGTGTAACTTGTATGTATATTGTTCTGTCTCTCCCCTTGTACAGCACCAAAGAATCTATTGGCGCTTTATAAATACTTGTAACTGTAATGTACTTTTATATTGTCTTTTCCTTCATTATTCTGAAATATAAGGTGTCTGTTTATCATTTTGGCAGTATTTTGTTTTTAGTTGGGTTGTGTTGTGTTGTGGTTTTTCATTGCACACCAAATAATCCTTTTAATAATACTAGAGCTTATGTTCAGGGGCTGGTAGGAAAACTATTACGTTGTATGTGTCCTGACTGCTGTATGCATTGTAACAGGTGTTCTTGGACTTGTTATATGACTGCATGTTGGGGGGGGGGGAATAACTGGCTACATCCTTCATGAAGGAAACCATCGTGTGTGAAATTTCTTTGAAGAAAAACTTTGCTATGACCTTCTTGAATAATACACGTTAATGGAGGATTACTTTCACTGCTTCTGTAGTAGTCGAGCTTGTCATACAACAACTTGTGTCAGAGGTAGCTGTGCAGCATTGTGTAGCTCTACAAAGATCTGTGAAAAACCCTGCACTGATTCTTTTGGCTGCCTGTACATGGCAAAGGAGTCACTAATTCTGAGTAAAACTTGCAGCACAGTCAGACTAGTAGCTTGAGCCTTTAGCTAAATGGTAGGGTCTGAGTAAAGCCTTCTGTTTCTGGTCGTCACTGGAATTACATTATTCCTGATTTGACTCAAGTCTTATTAAATGTAAAATATGTCATTATTTATAACCACTTTATCCAAGCAGCTATATTCTTTCGAACTCACACATTTTACAAATATTTGGATTACCAGTCTTCTAAAGTGACATTTGTAACAGATCTCTGTGCCCGGACAGGGTCACATCTGCCAAATGCTGCTTCCTCGCTGGACACCCAGTTTCTCCTCGTGACTCCCACACCTTTCTCTTGTACCTTAGCCACAGCTCAAGGCCCGGTGTATGTAGAGAGCCTGGCTAGCACCCCCAGGAATAAGCCAAAGCTGTAGACCTGGAGCCTTTCCTTGGAACAGCGGGCAGAAGATTCCTGGTCCTCCAAAACATGAGTCGTGACTTCAAGCTTGGTCCGAATAGAACTGTGTTTATTCACAGAGAGGACAGATAGTCAAGGACCAGTACATTTGCATACAATCAAACAGACAACATCACAGATCAGATAACTACCCAGGGCCTTCAAACAATGGAGAATGGGGGAAGGAGAAAGCACATAAACAAAAGGAATTTCTTACTGAGAGAATTTACACAATAGCAGGTACTAATACAGAGCTCTACACTATACAGAGAATAACACACAGACATCAGAAATCTTTAGTTAACTGGCATATCTATAAAACGGGGAAAACCACAATATAGTTATATTTAAAAGGTCCACCAGTTCCCCAATAACCTCTTTCACGGGCCATAGTCTCTGGCAGGAGGCTAGCGCACATCCCCCTCCAAGTCGCACAGTGACAGCGTGTTCTGTCACAACATTATTTGATCAACTGTAGCCATAGACCAAAACCGTAATAGAACTTGTCATACCTGGGTAGGATAGAGGATGTGGAACATG
This sequence comes from Leptobrachium leishanense, assembly GCA_009667805.1. NCBI lineage: Eukaryota > Metazoa > Chordata > Amphibia > Anura > Megophryidae > Leptobrachium > Leptobrachium leishanense. Next base: position 179,416,748 of record CM019066.1, read on the forward strand.
GGGTGAGGGGTCAGAGGTTTGTCCGATGTGCGGTATCCAAAGGGGCAATTCCTGTCACGTTCGCTATGGCACTCACTAGGGATGCACCGATACCACTTTTTTAAGACCGAGTACGAGTACCGATACTTTTTAAAAGTACTCACCGATACCGAGTACCGATACTTTTATTTAATGTCATGTGACGCTTTCCAATAGGAACAGACCTCATAAAAATTTATATGAGATTGACCGCAGCTCACATGGGTTTGCCCCAGCTCACATGGGTTTGCCCCCAGCTCACATGGGTTTGCCCCAGCTCACATGGGTTTGCCCCCAGGTCACATGGATTTGCCCCCAGGTCTCATGGATTTGCCCCCAGGTCTCATGGATTTGCCCCCAGGTCTCATGGATTTGCCCCCAGGTCTCATGGATTTGCCCCCAGCTCTCATGGATTTGCCCCCAGGTCTCATGGATTTGCCCCCAGCTCTCATGGATTGGCCCCCAGCTCTCATGGATTTGCCCCCAGCTCTCATGGATTTACCCCCAGGTCTCATGGATTTGCCCCCAGGTCTCATGGATTTGCCCCCAGGTCTCATGGATTTACCCCCAGGTCTCATGGATTTACCCCCAGGTCTCATGGATTTACCCCCAGGTCTCATGGATTTACCCCCAGCTCTCATGGATTTGCCCCCAGGTCTCATGGATTGGCCCCCAGCTCTCATGGATTGGCCCCCAGCTCTCATGGATTGGCCCCCAGCTCTCATGGATTGGCCCCCAGCTCTCATGGATTTACCCCCAGGTCTCATGGATTTGCCCCCAGGTCTCATGGATTGGCCCCCAGCTCTCATGGATTACCCCCAGGTCTCATGGATTTGCCCCCAGGTCTCATGGATTTGCCCCCAGGTCTCATGGATTGGCCCCGCAGCTCTCATGGATTGGCCCCGCAGCTCTCATGGATTGGCCCCGCAGCTCTCATGGATTGGCCCCGCAGCTCTCATGGATTGGCCCCGCAGCTCTCATGGATTGGCCCCGCAGCTCTCATGGATTGCCCCGCAGCTCTCATGGATTGGTCCCGCAGCTCTCATGGATTGGTCCCGCAGCTCTCATGGATTGGCCCCGCAGCTCTCATGGATTGGCCCCGCAGCTCTCATGGATTTGCCCGCAGCTCTCATGGATTTGCCCGCAGCTCTCATGGATTTGCCCGCAGCTCTCATGGATTGGCCCCCCCAATCGAACGCTGGGGAAGCTGGCCGTGTGCATGTAAAGCACGCGTCCAGCGTTCCCCTCCGGCGCGCCAAATACTCACCCTTCCTGAAGTTCCGGTCTCTGGGCAGTGATGCGGTCACGTGGCCGCCGGGCGCATCTGTGACGCTGCCTCCAGCCGAGAGGCCGCGTCACAGGAGCGCCCGGCGGCCACGTGACCGCATCACTGCCCAGAGACCGGAACTTCAGGAAGGGTGAGTATTTGGCGCGCCGAAGGGGAACGCTGGCCGCGTGCTTTTCATGCACGCGGCCAGCTTCCCCAGCCCCGCGGATACCGGCAAGCCGGCCCAGCGCCGGCTTCCGGTATCGGCGGGATGTATCGGGCCATTTGCACGAGTAACAAGTACTCGTGCAAACGGCAATATCGGCCCCGATACCGATACTAGTATCGGTATCGGTGCATCCCTAGCACTCACCTAGGATCAGCTTTGTATGGATCCTTAAGAACAGATTAACCTGATATTTAACTTGATAGCAGTTACTACTGCCACATCTAGCACTACCAGACAGGGAGGTGATGTATAAATCTAGATACCACTCAGCAGCAAGTGATTTCATGACCAAATGTCTGCCGAGTGAAGGCAAGTTACCTATACACAGATAAAGATAGTATAGTAAGACAGAACTTGATTCAGAAAAAGCGTAGTCAGTAGTACGTTCCAAGTTGGCACCATGGAGGGTAGTTGTACAATCAGGACTCGTAACCGAGAGGACTCCCATATACTTGTACTCATCGTCTAAAGCACGCACAAGGAATTCAGCAAGTTGCAGGGCAGGCCCGCAATGCGAGATTATACAGAATGCACAGGACATACTTGAAAATGAGAGAAATCTCAATGTATCCTTCCTGGTAAAATCCTTTTATAAATATATATGCTTAGTACCAAATAGTTGACATGAGGGTTTGATTCAGCAACCTGCAGGGCAGACCATCAGAGACCATGCAATATACTTTGTACATATGCTCAGTACCAGGTGGCTGACACGAGGGGTTGAGAGATTCAGCAACCTGCAGGACAGACCCACAGAGACCATGCGGCATGAGTTGTGCATTGGCTTACTACCAGATGGTTGACATGAAAGACCGATAGATTCTGCAAGCTGCAGCACAGACCCAAAACTGGAGACCATGCGGTATAAACAGCACATACACTTAGCATAAAGGGCAAGAGTGTAAGAATAGTCAACAGGCAATCCTGGTTCAATACACAATCGGGGGTCCTCGTACAAGCAGAAATTGGCAACTAAGCAAAACAGACTGAGACAATAACGAGATCAGCTGGCGATGCGGGAATGACTCAACGTCAGGGCGACGAGCTGAATCTCTGGCCTGCATTTAAGGCCGGCGACTCCACGTCACTGTACAAAGCCCTGCCCCCTGAGACGCCGATCTGCCAGCTCGAGCTCCTGGCACCCGGCCAGCCAGCAATGGCACCCAGGCTCCCAAGGCGCTGCGGGGGCGAAGATGTGACAATTCCAAAGCGTGCTCAAAAAGAGAGGTGTCTGAGGGCAGGCGGTGACAGGAGAAAGGGCTTCTAAAACAGCAGATCAGAATGCTGTCTAAATGCGGTCTGGCAGTATACAGGTGAAACTCAAAGTTAGAATATCGTGCAAAAGTTTATTTATTTCAGTAATGCAACTTAAAAGGTGAAACTAATCTATGAGCGATTCATTACATGCAAAGCAAGATAGTTCAAGCCGTGATTTGTCATAATTGTGATGATTATGGCTTACAGCTCATGAAAACCCCAAATCCACAATCTCTGAAAATTTGAATATTACATGCAATCAATAAAACAAGGATTGTACATAGAAACATAGAAAAATGTCAGCAGATAAGAACCTTTTGGCCCATCTAGTCTGCCCAATTACATGGATACTTTACCTGGATTTATCTTTTGTTTAGGATAGCCTTATGCCTATCCCATGCCTGCTTAAATTCAATTACTGTTTACCACTTCTACTGGAAGGCTGTTCCATGTATCCACCACCCTCTCAGTAAAATAATGCTTCCTGATGTTACTTTTAAACCTTTGCCCCTCTAATCTAAGACTATGTCCTCTTGTTTTGCTACTTTGTTTCCTTTTAAATCTACACCCTTCCTCTACCTTGTGGATTCCCTTTACGTATTTAAATGTTTCTATCATATCTCCTCTGTCTCGTCTTTTTTCCAAGCTGTACATGTTAAGATCATTAAGCCTTTCCTGGTAACTTTTCTCCTTCAAGCCGTACACCATTTTAGTAGCCCTTCTCTGAACTCTCTCTAAAATGTCTATATCCTTCTGGAGATACGGTCTCCAGTGCTCTGTACAGTGGCATGAGCACTTCCCTTTTCCTACTGCTAATACCTCTCCCTACATAGAACAATATCGGCCCTCTGAAAAGTATAAGCATGTGTATGTACTCAGTTTGGGCCCCTTTTTGCAGCAATTACTGCCTCAATGCGGCGTGGCATGGAAGCTATCAGCCTGTGGCACTGCTGAGGTGTTATGGAAGGATACTTCAATAGCGGCCTTCAGCTCTTCTGCATTGTTTGGTCTCATATCGCTCATCTTTCTCTTGGCAATGCCCCATAGATTCTCTATGGGGTTCAGGTCAGGTGAGGTTGCTGGTCAATCAAGCATGGTAATCCCACGGTCATTGATCCAGGTTTTGGTGCTTTTGGCAGTGTGGGCAGGTGCCAAGTCCTGCTGGAAAATGAAGTCAGCATTCCCATAAAGCTCGTCTGCGTAAGGAAGCATGAAGTGCCTCAAAATCTCCTGGTAGACGGCTGCGTTGACCCTGGACTTAATGAAGCACAGTGGACCAACACTAGCAGATGACATGGCTCCCCAAATCAGCACAGACTGTGGAAACTTCACACTGGACTTAAAGCATCTTGCAGTGTGTGCCTCTCCATTCTTCCTCCATACTCTGGGTCCTTGGTTTCCAAATGAGATGCAAAAGTTGCTCTCCTCAGAAAAGTGGACTTTGAACCACTAAGCAACAGACCAGGTCTGGTTTTCTTTAGCCCAGGTAAAGAAACGCTTGTTTTTTTTTTTTTCCTTTCAAAATTTTTATTTTGTAACAGTGTCGGCAAAACAGCAAACAGCATATCAACAAGCCATAGGGCATAGACGGCCAAGTAGCCACGCAGGAATGACATACAAAGTCGCAGGGAAATATAATATATAAAAATAACAAAAAGCACCGCAGGACCCCAAAAACCAAAAAGAAAACAATAATTGGAGTGGCAAAGGCCCATGGTGTGACCTTCCTGGCACGCTCCCATGAGTCCAGAGGACCAGGGGAAGCCATGGGAAGTGTGCAAGTCACCAGGCCAGGGTACTCGAGGGCCAGGTATGGCGGTCAGAGCCATGGTGGTCGCCACAATGGCACGCCTCGAGAGATACCCAAACTGCCAAAAATAAAGGAGGGAGGGGGGGCTAGAGGCTGAATTAGAGTGTGTGCGAGGGACAAAAAAAAAAAGGGGGGGTTATACAAGTAGCCATGTCAAGAAACAAAAATAAGGTTGGTAAAGCAACAGGATGCAAAAAGCCGGTCTAAAACTGTGTCATGAGTCCAAAAAGATGTCCGTCCATTTAATTCGGTTCTCTAGTAGAAAGGAGATCCCACCATCGACCCTTGCCCCACATCGCCCAGGGCTCCGGAGGTCAGGCCCAGAGCCTGAACAAATGCGAGCACGTCCTCCACAGTGCTGGCTGTAACCGTACGTCCATCAGTATGAGAGATCAGTAAGGGGCCAAGCGCCCCCATCTATAATGCACTCCATGGGACTGCAGGAGCACAGTGGCTGGCTGGAACAGGCATCTGGCCGCCAAGACCATGAAAAGAAGGTCCCGGTAGATCGCAACAGAAGCCCCAATGAAAGAAACTGCGGGAACATTACAAGTTGCCTCCAGTAGTTGCATTTGTACATGGACGTCCTTGAGAACTACAATGATGTCACGGGGACACCCGTTGGGGCCGCCGCTGCCCTCCGTAGCCTTATCGCTGAGAACACCGGATCCTGAACGACGGGACAAGAAAACAGCCAGCACAAAGCGGGTAACGTATGGTAATAGGGCAGAGTCCAGCACCGACTCTGGCACGCCACGTAGTTTGATGTTCCGTCGTCGATGGTGGGATTCCAGGGTCCCCATTGCCGCTTGTAAACTTCGCACCCTTTGCCGGCAGACACTGAAGGAGGAAGAGCACTCGGAGGGAACGTCTGCCCCACAGATGCCGGCCGGTGGATCCGGTAGCAGGGCTGTGATGCGATCACGCCATTGCCGGGCCGTGGATACCTTGACGCTGCCTCCAGCCGAGATCTCGGCTGGAGGCAGCGTCACAGCCTCCACGCCCGGCGGTCGCATCACAGCCCTGCGACTGCGAAGTAATGCGGCCCGCCGGAGGGGAACGCTGGCCAAATGCTTTTCATGCATGAGGCCAGCTTCCCCAGCCCCACGGATACTGGCAAGCCGGCCCAGCACTGGCTTCCGGTATCGGGGGAAGGTATCTGGCCATTTGCACGAGTATCGGCACTGATATCGGTATCGCTGCATCCCTAGTATGTAACTTTTGTGCGTACATGCACACATTATGTATCTCGTATAACTTGGGTACTTTTCACACACACACACACGGTACGTGAGCACCTGGTCAGAGTGATGGATTGATGCTATGTGCAGGGCTCAAGCTGCTTTCTTGCCAAACGAACGCGGCTGCAAACTGTCGTATATAGACCTGATGATGCCAGCACGGAAAGTGTGGCGAGAAGGTGGGGGGCACTCCATAGACCCTGACCCATGTTAATAAGCTTAAAGTGGTCGGGGGTGAATAGTGTGTCCCCCCCCCCTTTTTTTTTTTTAAACTCGAATAAACTGGGGGAGGGACTGGAGAGGAGGGGGGAAGGTTTGAGCAAGAGACCGGACCGGAGTTTGGGAGGGAGCTTGCGAGAAAGGGCCCGGACTGGAGAGCGGGAGGGAGGCAGGGAGCGTGGGGTTGTGGTGTAGAGCTCCGAGTAAGAATAAAACACCAGTGATACACCTCCTACCCCCCCCCCGTGGCAGCACTCCACAGTGTTCGTCGTAGCATAGAATCATGCGCAATAGAGACCCACACACGACGTATGTGCGCACTGAACTGCGCACGCACAACGCACGTGGCAAATGCACGCAAGTTGGGCAAGAACGTAAAACCGCTACCACAGATGTACAGAGTGTGCCGCATCCGCGTAGCGTTCTGTGTGAGTGAAATGTCAGACGCAGCGCATTTGCAACGTCCAGGACCTTGACGCACAAAATGGCTTTTCATATAATTTTCCAATTTTTATTATTTCCCATAGTTCCCTTCCCCCCCTACGTCCGTCAACAGAAACGGACCGGGTGGTGGCTACAGTATCTTCCGTCAGTACGTCTGCCCGTTATGCATGCACGCAGAGTGCGTTCAGACTGCTTTCGTCTAACGATTATTTGCATAATCAATTAGTTGGCTGGTTATTTTTTTTGATTCATCGGATAAAAAGAAAAATGTAATTAAAAAGGAATATTATGGATAAAAAAAAAACAATCCGTGCCCAACCTTTTTTTTTGTTTTTGGAACAATGTGCGTAGTGTACATAACATTGGAACATACATATGTAAATTGCGTACTTATCGCACACAAGGTATACGAGCTTCTGGTCAGAGAGATGGATTTATGCTGTCTACAACGCTTAAGCAAGGCCTTGACAAATTTGCTTTGAATCTAGGAGCCAGATTAAAAAGTTAGGAGCCATTTATTTTTTATAAGTGAGCGATGGTCTCCACTCTGCCTGTGCCACGGCTACTACAGTTTGAAATGTATGAAGTTCTTAAGGATCCTAAGAAGGTTATTAGGCAAAAGCTGAGAGGCGAAACTGTGTGTAAACCTGAAATCTGTAAAGACACACATTAGAGCAACATAAGAGAAGGTGTGCTGTGCTGAGCATTCATGTGTCTGTGTGATGCCTGGGGTAGAAGAGCAGTGGGGGAAGCTGGCCTCCTGGAAATCGGGGACAGCATGAGTCGGAGCCCCCCAGAGTTGCTGGACAGATGCTGCAATAAAGATTTCTCACGCTTGAGAGAACAGTGAATGGACTGACAAAAGCCCAGGCGCCAGGATGCAATTTTTAGTCGCCATGGCGACCTGGCGCCTGGGATTTGTCGAGCCCTGGCTTAAACCCATGTCTGCTTTCTGCCCAAACAAACACTGCTACAAGTACTCAGACATGTCAGCATGAAACTAGGGCGAGAAGAGGGGGGGGCACTACACGCAGCCTGACCACTTTAATAATCTAAAGTGGTCGATTTCATGAACAAACGGAGCAGGAGAATGGTCCGGGGGTGGAAGGGAGAGAGTTTTGGAGTGTCTTGACCAGAGTAGGAGAGGGAGTGGGTTTGGGCAAAATACCAGACCTTACTGTGGGGGGGGGGGGAGTTTGTGGAAAGGGACCGGACCTGAGGGAGACAATGGCAGCTCCATACCAAAGAGGGGGTGTTTATGCAGGTTGGAGTGGTGGTACAGGACCCCAGCTTCAAATAAGTATAATAGACCAGCGTCACAGTGCCCATACCCAGTGGCAGTATCCCTGGGTTTGTGTTATAGTGCTGCTTGAGTTGTAAACTGAATAAAAACAGTGTCTGACATAACCCGATTTAATCGACAGCTGATTACTGTACTCCTACTGTACCTTCTGTTGAACCTGTATGTATATTTGTTGTTTTGCCTCCCATTGTACAGTGCTACAGAACTTGTTAGTGCTTTATAAAAACTTGTAACTGTATACACAAGAACATGCAGCTATCTAGGTTTCTTCGAGTCACTAGTTCCCGCTGGACATATGCTATGGTCTCACGGTTTTTTAAAAAAAATCTCTTTTCACGACAGGATGTTTGGCGGTAAACCTGTACACAGCAGGCTTGCTTTCCTGTGGATGGGACATCAGGGTGTTCATATCTCACTGGTCATAAAGATTAATGTATGGATCGTCCCATTGAGATATTGTAGACTTCACTTGCTTGGCTTTAGCACCGAATACGTCATCCTCAGTCATGGGCTGCACAAAACGTGGGTCGTCTTGCAACACTGTTCGATGTTCTTCAATCCGCTGCCAGGAGTGACTGGAGGACTGTACTGTGAGATTTCTCCTCTACTTGCAGCTGTCATTCTGGTGGATTGCCACAGGATGTGAGTGGCAACAACACTTTAGGTTTTCAGTTGTGTTGGCAACCCTCAATCCCCTCTAACGAATAGGAAAAAAATTATAATTTGCAATAGCAGCACCTATCATTTGCTGCCAGCTCAAAGGAAGTACTGGAAAACTTGGTTACTCATACCTGATTTAATTGGTAATCAAGCCAAATACAGTGTATCAGAAGTAACTTTAATAAAACTGGCAATAGTGGCTTCATGGATCTCTACTCACTAGGTATAAAATAATCAGCAATGCTGGAAAACAATGAATGTAATTGTAACTCCCTTAGACACAGTGTCGCTACCAAGCAGCCATCAGTTCATTTTTTGCCAGCTCAAATGAAATACTTAACCCCATAATTACTGGTACATCGTAATATAGGTTTAGTTGCCAATTCATTCAGGTATCAAAAGTAGCATCAAACAAATTAAGCTGGTAACAATGTCTCTACACCTCGTAGGTCTCTAATCACTTGAAGCGCTCGGACAGTTTGAATGATTTATCGATATGAAGCGACTTGCAGCAATAAACTATGCATTGATCCCCGAATGAAAATCCTTCTACTCCGCAGAGATCTAGAATTTAAACAGAGGATTTATTCAGCCTAATGGATATCGTACCATAAAATAAACTGCATATAAGGTCAGTACGTACAGTGGCATGAAAGAAACCCCCAAAGGGGATGTATTAATTAGTTTAGACTTGTAACCATACCGGCACTTAGTTTGTTGATATATAGCAATCAGGTGTGTAGTTTCTAATCTCCTTCGCTGATATTAACCCTTTGGTTATTTGCAGAGCCCAGACAATTAATTTGCAGGCTGTCGAGCAGATGCAGCACATAAACTGCAATGTCAATTGACTCCGCAGCAAACTCTAACCAAAGAGATGATTTTTTTAGGTCGAAATAAAACGCCAATGAAGGGATACTGCCAGCTAAGCAACCTCTTAAATTTTAGCGTAGCGTCATGGGGTCAGCAGGAGTCGCAGACAAACATGTCCGAGATAACAATATATAATAGCAGCGTCTAGAGAGAATCATAATAAAGATCACAGAAAGTTACAGGCACCAATTCAAGGAAAATAGCCACCCCCGCATAAAATGAGTTCTACACGCAGTGCTCCGTTTTCCCGCCAGTGTACCTTGTCAGATGCGCAGCGTGAGGAGTCCAGGATATGACGTGAAATCATATCCTGGCTCTTCTATTGGCTGCCTCTGCCCTCTGAGCGCACCCAGAAGACTGGAGCTTCCGAATCGCGATCATCACAGTATGGAATATGCTCTTGTGGGCACGCGCAGCAGTAACTTTTGGACACATGCTGACACGGGGTCTCTACGTAATGTATCTGCGTCGGTGTGTGCTCAAAGCTGCGCATGCGCAAATCAAAAGAAGCCGGCATTCCGTATAGCTGACCTCAGTGTTCCCCCGGTTTTCAACTTATCGTCCCAACAAAAACAGAACATGACTTCCAGGCGCCGGGGCAAATTTTGTGGTCGCCATGGTGACCTGGCACCCTGACTTTGTCGATCCCTGGTGTAGGATATGTGTACAAAGTAAATTTCTGATTTGAATGCGTAAGCAAATGTTTCTTACCGTGGCTCTTATTTTTATTGAATATGTTTTATATGTTTAGAACCTTTCCTGTTTGGTATTTTAATTTTTTTTCCACTTACTTTTTTTTTTTTGTATTTTTTCCGAAGCAGTAGTTTCTGTGACGGAAGCCGCTACTTGAGCAGAGTAGATCCGCCAGAGTTGCCGTCCTTGCTCCGGAGAGATAAGCTTTGGCAAGCCGATTAGATAAATGCTGCGACGGAACCGTTCTCTTCCGCCTGTCCTGACTCTCCAGACACCCCTTCGTTGCGGTCAGCCCGGCTACTGGGAGCGCTGTCCTCAGCGCCTCGCGCAGTTTGACCCGCCTGCTTCTGTTCTTCTGCCCTGGAGCCGTTAGGAATTTCCAGAAGGCCGCTCTCTGCCTTCTGAGGTTGAGTGTGGAGCATAGCGTAGTTTAAAATAAAACACCAGACGCGGCTGTATGTTTTAAAACAGGATTCTCTCTCTGAGCTCTGAGAGTTCTGACCTTTTTTTAATGAACAAAAACACCACCATTTATGCTGAAATACAACAGTCATAATTTGCATAAATGACGCACCTAGTCCTACCAATATGCTAATTACATTGTCAGATATTTACAATAAACCTTCTTTATATTCTTTAGCCTTTAGCTCACACATTTGCATAATCCATTGTTCTAACACATCAGGTTAAAGACAAACACTATCACAGATCCCTTGATTAAACATGCAGCCAGATAAGGGGGAAAGCCCTGTTGCATAAATTACACAGCAGTAAAGCTTGTTTACTGGCTATACAGAAACACATTTACCTACAGGAATATAAGTATTTAAAACTAAAGCTATGCCATTTTACACTAAACTAATTTAAACTAAAACCAAACGATGTAATATATATTTAAAAACACACGATATAGATTGAACATAAAGTCTCTTGGGGTTTGAAGCATGGAGCGTTACATCAGCTCCATGACAAATCCCAATACAGAATACTAGCCGAGACTTGGCATAAGAGTAAAGCAAGTTGAATCTTTTTATTGCGGAAAACAGAGGTTACCTTTGTACAGGTTGTCCCCATTGTTCAGCCTCCTGCCTGTCCTCAGACATCCTGGCGCCATGGCTTCACTGCCCCTAGCCATAGCCTAATTTCCTTTTTGTTAACACTGGTTACCACTGCCTCTAGCGCGAGCCCAGTAAATTGGTACACAATGGGTCACCAGTGCCTCCAGCAGATTAGCATACAAAGGGTTACCGCCGCCTCCAGCACAAGCTCAGTTCTCGGAGATAGTTAATCAGGTGCTCCAGCTCTGGGTTCCTCAAGCAGCCTAGTTTTCCAACTCGTAGTCCCAGGGTTTATTTAGGGCGATGCTTATGGAGTGGCGACACAACCTGGGTACTGCCACATAACTTTGGTTCCCCGGCTACTCCTGCAAAAGAGACACCCTTATTTCCGCATTGGTGGACAGAGCCGTGAGCTGTAGAAATCCGGTGGCTGGCGCAATATACCTGGGCATCAGTCTCGTGAGTGGCCGCGCCTGCGGGAGGTGGGGCAGCGGGTCGGATAGTGGCTGTGAGTCGTGACGGTCGCACTTTACTTTTGCACCCCCCACCCTGAAGCAGGCTCCTGGTGTTGGGGACACCCTGTCCAAAAAGCGCCATTGTAGGTGGTTCTCGGCTGAAGCTCTAAGGGGCAAGGATGTGTCAGCAAGGTCAGGTCTCAGTGGGCAGCGGCTCTGTGTGGGTAGGGGCAGACAAAATGATTTCTTGGCACATTCCTCATGGGCAATGGACTCCAGTTTAATATTCTTGGGTTTGCTTTCTGTACCCGCCTTTTTCAAATCTGAGATTTTCTACTCCCATTTTACATACTCTCAGCTGTTTGCAATGAACAAATCAAACAAAAGCAATTGAAATGGCTCAACACAACAAATGCCTTAAGTGGTTTTCCCCAATTCAACTAGAAATGCAACTTTTCATGAATTCTGGAGTCTCAAAATTATTCAGACCCCCCCCCCCCGCAACACAAATATGCAAAACAGGTGTTGCAACTAATCAAGGGCTTCATTAGTTGGAACAACTGGAATACCTGCACTGGCTAGGGGTTTGTGGAGTGTCATGTTTCACTGCAGGTAAATGTGCTGAGCTCATGTTGACCATTTGTGCTCATTATGCTTAAAAATGCTGTTTTGTTGTTTATTGTAGGACCCAGACAAATTACTATGTATCCTTATTTTCAGCAGATTCAAAATAGATCACTGTGTATATGCCATGTCTCGTCAGAATGCTATAACAAAAAATTGTACATTTCCACTCAGATTTCAATCATTTTAGAGCATGTAATTTCCCCCCCATATTTTATCATTCAAACCTGTGGTTATATATTCTATGGAGTACTCTTGTTTTAAATAAAATTAGAAATGGTTACTTGATACTGCATTTTTCTAAGAAAATATACAATTCTAACTAAAAATGGGGGACCAAAATTCCATGTATTTTGCTGCATTGTGTTTTATGAATAAAATGACTGTACAGAACACTGACCTTGCTCGTGGCATGGAAAATGAGGCGAGTAACGTCAGTGGTATTGCTCATTTTAAACATGACAAATGGACATTGCTTTGGAAAAAATTATATATTTATTTTTTCTGCAGTGACACCTGATCTGACTTAGTGGGGTGTAAAGCCTGGAAATACAAGGATCCAAAGGACACCTGCTCTCCTCGCAACAGTGCGCGACTGCTTGTGTTTTTAGATGGACCAATGTATAATAACACTTTGCGCCATCACCTACACATTTGGAACTGGCGTGGGAAATGAGAAAGTTGGTCTAGCAGTATTGTTTGCTTTACAAGTAAAAGCGCATAATGCCACCACCTTAGAAATGAGGGAAAACAACTCTATTTTTACATGTTACATGGTCCTATTTAGCATCGTTGAAAAGTCCACACTTTGAACTTTCCAATGACGCCTCCTTTGACCTTGTGCAGTGTAAAAATCAGATGCAGGGTTTGCAAAGTCTCCTGGCATTCCTTGCGATGGTTTAGGTTTTCAAAAAACCGATGCCTAGTAACCCATTGTTCCATGTCCTCCACACTTGCTGGCATTGTGAGAAAAGAGGAGTTAGTGCAGCATCATTGTTCACATTATAATTGAAAAGTGAACAATAATGCTGCATTAGAGAGGAAAATATTTTTATTTTTGCATGTAATCTATTCATTTTTGGAAAAGTCTTGCCTTTCCAACGATACCATGTATGACCCTCTACCAATGATAGTGCAGGAGATATAGTGGTTATTTGGACTGTCATATCTTCTCCACAAAAGAATTCCCTGTCTGGGGGGAGTACTATTCTGACATCACGCCCATGCGCCATGATGTCAGTCACTCCGGGAGAAGACCGTAATCGGAGCCAGGCTGCGAAGACGCGCAGAGCATGTCTTCCACACCCTAGCGAGAAAACCGAATACGTGTTGAGTGCAGTCAAGTGTTTATGCATGGTGGTAGCTCGGTGATGCGCTGTAGCTGTTCTACATCCTCTGGCACTGGAAACCTGCATTGTGTGGAAGGCAACATGGATTCACTGTATCAGGAAATCCTAGGAGAAAACGTCATGTAGTCTGTGAGGGAGCTGAAGCTTTGGGCCTCTTTGGACTTTCCAACAGGGCAATGATCCTAAGCATACCTCAAATTCCACCAAGGCTCAGTTGCAGTGGAACACCTGGAAGATTCTACTGTTGCCCTCAGTCACCCAACTTGAACCCTATAGATTAATCTCTTGGATTTGAAAAAGGCGGGTACAGCACGCAAACCTGAGAATATTACTGCATAGAGGCATGGGCCAAGATTTCTCAGGAAAGCTGCTAGAGGTTGGTGTCTGGCTACGTATCTCATTTGCAGCAGGTCGTAACAGATAAAAGGGTGCTCTACCAAGTACTAAAGATGCTTGCCATGAAGGGGTTGAATAGTTTTGAAACTGCTGACTTCATTAAAAGTTGGATTTTTTTTTTCTTTTTTCGAGTTGACTTTGGGAAACCTATTGATGCTTTTGTTGTGTTCAGCCATTTCAACAGTTTTTTTTTTTTTTTTTTTGTTTTTGTTCATTGCAAACAGCTGAAAGTATGTAACTATTCACAATAACTCTGATTTGCAGCGGGCATTAAATAATTTTGATTACAACTGTAAATCTTGTCTTCAGAAGGTGGGGAAATAATAATTTGGTCTTTTTTTAAAATATCAATAAAATTTCTGTACGACACTAGAAAAATCACATCTTTTTCTAAACCTTTTTAATAATTTTGAAAATAAATCCTTTTTTCACAATCCATGGGCTCATATATGCGTATTGAAAGCTGTTGTATCACTGTTTTAGCACAATGATGGAGAGGTTTAAAATATCTCCGGGCGATGTCAGGATTGTTCCTAGTGTGCAGATGACAAGCTGGGCATTATTATTTCTTAAGCGCCAACACATACCGCAATGTTGTACAAGGTGCCATGGGGAAAGACAGGACAATTCTACAATAAATACAGGAGACAGGTCAGTATTCCTGCGAGCAGATACAGGAGGATGAGGACCCTATTCCCGTGGGAACATACAATCTAGATGGGCATGTGCGGGATGACGTATGAAACAGGGATTCCCCTGCCTGGCAGGGACATCCCTTTGACAGGAAATGGCAGGGTCATTTGGACACCTACAGTCAGGTCCAGAAATATTGGGACATCGACACAATTCTAACATCTTTGGCTCTATACACCACCACAATGGAGTTGGAATGAAACAATCACAATGTGCTTTAACTGCAGACTGTCAGCTTTAATTTGAGGGTATGTACATCCAACTCAGGTGAACGATGTAGGACTTACAGCAGTTTGTAGATGTGCCTCCCACTTGTTAAGGGACCAAAGGTAATGGGACAATTGGCTTCTCAGCTGTTCCATGGCCAGGTGTGTGATATTCCCTCATTATCCCAATTACAATGTGCAGATAAAAGGCCCAGAGTTAATTTCAAGTGTGCTATTTGCATTTGGAATCTGTTGCGGTCAACTCTCGAGGATATCCAAAGAGCTGTCACTATCAGTGAAGCAAGCCATCATTAGGCTGAAGAAACAAAACAAACCCATCAGAGAGATAGCAAGAACATTAGGTGGGGCCAAAACAACTGTTTGGAACATTCTCAGCAAGAAGGAAAGCATCGGTGAGCTCAGCAACATCAAAGACCCGGGAGACCACGGAAAACAACTGTGGTGGATGACTGAAGAATTCTTTCCCTGGTGAAGAAAATACCCTTCACAACAGTTGGCCAGATCAAGAACACTCTCCAGGAGGTAGGTGTATGTGTGTAAAAGTCAACAATCAAGAGAAGACTTCACCAGAGTGAATACAGAGGGTTCTCCACAAGATGTAAACCATTGGTGAGCCTCAAAAACAGGATGGCCAGATTAGAGTTTGCCAAACAACACCTAACAAAGCCTTCACAGTTCTGGAACAAGATCCTATGGACAGATGAGACCAAGATTTTGTATTTCTGTAACTGTAACACTTCAATGTTCTCGAACCCAGGACATACTTGAAAACGAGAGAAATCTCAATGTATCCTTCCTGGTAAAATCCTTTATAAATAAATAAAGATCAACTTGTACCAGAGTGATGGGAAGAGAAGAGTATGGAGAAGGAAAGTAACTGCTCATGATCCTAAGCGTACCACCTAATCAGTGAAGCATGGTGGTGGTAGTGTCATGGCGTGGGCTTGTATGGCTGCCAATGGAACTGGTTCTCTTGTATTTATTGATGATGTGACTGCTGACAAAAGCAGCAGGATGAATTCTGAAGTGTTTCGGGCAATATTATCTGCTCACATTCAGCCAAATGTTGCAGAACTCATTGGCCGGCGCTTCACAGTGCAGATGGACAATGACCCAAAGCATACTGCAAAAGCAACCAAAGAGTTTTTGAAGGGACAGAAGTGGAATGTTATGCAATGACCAAGTCAATCACCTGACCTGAATCCCATTGAGCATGCATTTCACTTGCTGAAGACAAAACTGAAGGGAAAATGCCCCAAGAACAAGCACGAACTGAAGACCGTTGCAGTAGAGGCCTGGCAGAGCATCACCGGGGATGAAACCCAGCGTCTGGGGATGTCTTTGCGTTCCAGACTTCAGGCTGTGATTGACTGCAAAGGATTTGCAACCAAGTATTAAGAAGGGAAAGTTTGATTTATGATTATTATTCTGTCCCATTACTTTTGGTCCCTTAACGAGTGGGAGACACATCTGCAAACTGCTGTAAGTCCTACATCGTTCACCTGAGTTGGATGTACATACCCTCAAATTAAAGCTGACAGTCTGCAGTTAAAGCACATTGTTTCATTCCAACTCCATTGTGGTGTTGTATAGAGCCAAAGATGTTAGAATTGTGTCAATGTCCCAATATTTCTGGACCTGATTGTATATCTCAGGATATGTAAATTGGAGAGGGTCAGTTCAGATGTCGTTGGAAAGCATCTGACATTCCAATGATACCAAACATGATCATATACAGTTTAAAAGTAATAAAGAAAAATAGAATAAAAAACTTTTTCTTAAAAGCTGCTTTGTTGTCCTTTGTTCAGATTATAAGCAAAAAAAAAGTGGGTGTAACTTGCTCACATTTTTCTTTCTCACGGTGGCAGAAAGTATGGAGCTGATGACGAAATGCATTTTTACGCATTTTTTTCTTTTTTTTAAAAAACCAAACCTCAAACACCAAAGTAAGCTGCCATACCACTGCGTGGACAAACAGGTGTACTTTGGACACAAGTCTCTAATTTATACTTATCACGTTCACTACATCAAGGGAGTTGTCTTTGAAAAGGTCAGAATTTGGCCTTTCCAAAGATAACAAACATTACTAAGTAAGATGTAAATGTAAACAAATTTAGCTGCAGAAATGTTTTACTTTTTCTGTTTTTTGCAGTGGCATTATGTGCTTTTTGCTTGTAAAGCAAACCATTCCCCTTCCATAACTCACATACTCAATTCCCACAGTGATGGCAAAATGCGTAAACCGCTTCTCCATTTCTGTTTGTTTTTTTTTTTTTAACTGTAACCCATAGACTATAACCGTAAAGGTTTGGATGAAAAAATTGGAGAAGATAACTTCACATGCTGGAAATGATTGAAATCAGAATGTAAATTTACTTTTTTTTGTGCTTTTTTTTAAAAAAAAAATTATAGACGTCTGACGAAACATGACGTATACACATGATATATTTTGAATCTGCCGTGTCCACTGAAAAAAGGATTATATGGCTTGCCCCTGGTCCTACAATAAAACATGACTTCAAATCACATTTAAACATGATGAGCATAAGGCTGGACGTCTAGTGGAGCCGTAGTCTTTGACCGACTTAGTCCTCAGACTAGGAATGATATCTGTCGTGCGACATGGTCTGACGAGGGTTGTCCACTGCATCAGACTAGCTATCAGCGACCATGGACCCAAAAACAAGTTTGTTCTTGTTTCCTTTTTTCTGAGACTATTGCATTCTGCCTTTTGGAAACACTGCAGTCTTTTGTGTGCGAAAATGGATATGGAGGAGCCGGATGCGCTAATTCGTGTGTGTGTGTGTGTGTGTGTGTTTGTTTTAATCCCTTTGCGTAGCTGAAAAATGACCTAAAATTCATTCACCCTGTACCCTAGCCAAACATGACTAGTTCCACCCACCTCCCATACACAAAATATACATTTAAAAAAAAAAAGAAATTGATTATAATAGCGTTTTTAACTCCCCTAATCAACTTCTCACCATCCATCTCCTTCCCTGATTGTCTGAGTTGCATGTGCGATACTTCCAAAATTTTTGGTCTGATCGCTTGTCTGCAGCAGACTTCAAAAGTCGCAAGTCTGACACAATTGACGACGGTACATTCACAATAGTGTTGCTGGATTGGTTTACGACTACACGGACGACTTTGTGCGATGTCGTTGTCACACGAATACGGATCCAGTGGACGCCCAGCCTAAAGTGGTCAATATGAGCTCGGGCTCAGCATACAGGGGTGAAATGGCTCAGCAGCTCAGTGGTTAAATATGGATTCATGTGACCAATTCACAAACCTGTTTTTAACCGACAACCAACTGAAACCAGTTTAGATGCCGTAGCACCTCTCATAGTATTGTGCCCCAAAAACAATCATGTAAATTCCTGCCAAACTCGTGATCCAGTTCACCCTCCTGGATAAAGTAGAAGATGACACCAGTTGATTAACGGTTTTGAATGGAATAAACATTGAATTGTGGTGGAGGATGTCACATTTTTCATACTTAATTTCCTTGGTGTAAATGGTGAACTGTACCTAAATTACGTTCTAAAGGAAAAGTAGGATTAAAAACAGACTTAACAAGTTTTTGGTATGTGTGGTGAAAAATCAAATCCTACTGTTTTGGGGTGAACGAACACCTGGACCTTGCTAATATGCCTACTTCGCTTTTACAAAGCATGCGAAAGTGAGGACCGCACTTCGCAGCAGTAGAATATCTGTTCTGTGTATAATAACAGCAAAAGATCTCACGTATCCTGGAACTGATGAGAATCCGATCTGAATGAACCAGTAGACCTCAAAAGAAAAATAAACCATGCATAGCATAAGAACGTTTATATGAAAAAAATGAATGGGTATGGGGGGCTATTTCACTTTGTGTGAGAGCTGCCAGCTCTCAAATGCTCGCCTCACGGGTATTTATCGGCCTCCTGTCTGCCCCCACCTATCCTTCATAAGGAAAGCATAACATATCCACATAGTGTGACCTGTTTTTCCTTAGACTAGAAGTATTTTTCGTGGTATCCTACTCACCCATGAAGAGAATTGATCTCGCTCCAGGGGTGTATTGCATAAAGAGATTTGTTTATGGCACAACCCTTCAAAAAAGCCTTTTTCAGACTGGCATCGGAGGTGTACTGCAGTATGGATAATAATGATAAATCCAAAGCTCCAAAAATAAAGCACCTGAATTAATTGTAAAGGCATGTACTAAGCACAATAAATGACAAAAAAGGAGGATCCACACGTTTCGTGCCACTCTGGCACTTCATCAGTGGTAAAAAAAAAAATCTAGTGATCGCGGCCTAGTTCCGTTGGGGCCACCATCTTAGATGGCAGCGCCACCTCCCAGGTCCTCCCCTTGTCATCTGACATCATGGCGCGATGATGCCTGTTAGCAGGGGAACCCCTAGCTGCCCGGGGATTTCCCAAGGAAATACCATGGTGGAGATGTGGGGTTCCTTTTGAACCCCCCCCCCCCATCTCCCGAACGGTGGCAGCTAGAGGGTCATTGTTGTTGTCATTTGAAAGGCCACAGCAAAGAGCAGCCGCCGGAAAAAGCCGAAATCGCAGACGAATGGAGTGGGGGGGAAAAAAAAAAAAAAAAAAACGTACGCTTGAATGTTTGAAAAGTGAAACGCTGTTTGCAAAGAAACTACAGAACGAAAATAAAATATCTCCAGGTCCACGCACCCCATTTGAAGAATGGCTGGCGCGGAGAGTTCGATTATTTTAACTTACCGTAGTTCCCTGATATAGTGAAAAACCTGATGATAAATTACTGTCCTGGAAGGGAAACCAGGAGTTGATGGGTTATACGGCTACTAAATCTATAAAAACTAATTTCAAGACTTTTTATTATTTTTAACCTATAGTCTAAATGGACAACTTCTATATGGTACAGAAATTAATCTGTTTGGTTTTTTTGCCCCATTGTAGGACCAACTCAGAAGATGAACCTTTTCCAGGCTGTACACAGTGCTATGGATAATACACTGGCTAAGGACCCAACTGCAGGTATGGGGAATTATTCACGTGTATATATATGAAAAATCTGTTAAATTATTTATTTGCACATCTAGGGAAGTGATAGAGATTTGCACTGATATTGAAAGTAAAACTGGCCATGACAGTGTGATCAAATTTTTATTTTATTTTTCACCCACTCACCCCCCTCATCATTTTTCTTTTTTTTCTTCTTTTAAACTAGCCTTCATATAGCCCTGTTCCCACGGATGAATTGCTGGAGGCCAAGTTCTCATGTCATGGAGTGACCAAGAACTAAATATAAAGGCATAAGCTAGCAGTTTTTTATTGCAGTGTCACTTTGCATTTGTTTTATATCACAAAGTGTTCATAGGCAGCTCTGGAAAACGTGGAGCACTGCTGATCCTGACATCAATTTAAACTTTACGGTTATGTTGAGCTTCGGGATGTGTTTGTAGCTGTAGAAATGCAGCCTGACACCTGTCACAATGCCAGAGAACACCTTGGAAACAATTAGTAATGGGATGTTGCCTTTAAGCTGTCTTTTATAGTCGTCGTCCCCCTTTTTTTAAAAAAAAAAAAAAAAAATTATGATAAACTGTGCTTGTGCAATTTTGTTTTGAAACTAAATTTTAAATTGTCAATCTGCACGACAAACCTGATCATGTATTTTTGGAAAAATAATCCAAAGTATAATGTGCAATAAAACGAACATGCCTTATGTAAATCGTGCAAGTTGTACTGTGATACTTACAATTAGGGGTCTACCGATTATCGTTACTACTGATAAACAGAGCCGATATTTGGTATTTTACCCAGTATCGGCATGCTACATTGCTGATATATACCGATAACTGGGTTTTCTCTCACTCAGTCCCAGAGCGTACTGACAGGGCAGACTATCCTCCGCTGCGTTGTAGAGGACTTCTGCTGCTCGGCACCCCTCTGGCACTGATCGCAGACTTCTCCCGCAGGTGGCTGACATCTTGGATGTTGGCTGACTACGGGAGCTAGCCCCACCCACTGACATCATCGCACACAGGTGTGATGTCAGAAACATGAACATGGCTTTTCCTATGATGTCAAGCATTACCAAATAACACTTTCTATTTTTTTTTTACTAATGCAGCACTATTCTTCACTTTTATATTATAAAGTGAGCAATGATGCTAAACTGTGGAGCTCTGATACACTCGTACACATTACTGTGATTTACTTGTCGCGTTGAGATTCTTTAGCCCAAAATATCGCTTCACTTTCTAGTAGTGACATTTAATGTTTGTTTATAGGTTTATTTTGCAAGCACTTTATCTCCGTTATTTTAATGTTTACAATCTTGACAGATTTGTGTAGAAATTGTTAATTTTTTTTTTTTTTTGGGTTTGAAGGTTTTATTCAAACCTTCAATGTACTGAATATCGGCACCTGATATTGGTTATCGGAGTGAAAGGTGGCCGATTATCGCTACTGGAAAAAATGATGTGTCTATCTCTACTTGCAACCTGGTATGGTACAATATTTAGAAAATGGAAACGGTGCGCTCACATCAAACAAGCAGAATCTGCTGCCTAAAAATTAGGGTTAAGCCGAACGTTCTGCTCTAACGCTAAAACAAGGACAAATGGCATCCTAACCTCAGTTACACAAGCGTCAATTCACAAAGCATCGCAATCACATGCAAATTTGGTGCTTTGTGTTTTGGCACACTTTGGCAATTTCGCTCAAAATACAGTAACTTCATTATTTAGCAAACGTTCACCATATTTTCCGAAGCCGTTATTGGACATTGGTGAAAACCACCAGTTGCGCTAAACTGGCATCAGTGAATTTCACTGAACTGAAAAGGTAAAAAACAACAAACAAAAAGGAAGTCTCCTCTTAATAGGTGTTTCAATCAGTAAAAATGTGTCTCAATACTAGGGCTGTGCAATATTGAAAAATAATCATATTGCGATTTCTTGAATGAATATTGCGATTGAGATTTTATTTGCGATTTAGCCAATTGTTTTTGCTTTTTCAAACATGCTACATACATTCTAAATGTATTCAGTATTCACCACATGGTGATACTGCCCCAGCTCATGGATATACTGCCCCAGCTCATGGATATACTGCCCCAGCTCATGGATATACTGCCCCAGCTCATGGATATACTGCCCCAGCACATGGATATACTGCCCCAGCACATGGATATACTGCCCCAGCTCACCTCTTTGCTCCACGTGTTCGGCTCCCTGTGAGCTTCCGGCGGCATGGAGCTTGGGCGCTCGCCTAGGGGAACCACGTGACAAGCCGCGAGAACGTGAAATAAAATTCATAGATAAAATTGCAGCCTTATGCGATTTAGAAATTGCATGTGCTAAAATCGCGATTGTTTTGCGATTACGATTAATTGCACAGCTCTACTCAATACTAAAAAATGTTCCTTTTTTTAAAAAATTATAAAAAGCTGTTAGAAAATAAAGTCAAAATGTCATCTAAAGAAACAAATTAGTCTTTCGAAAAAAAAAAAAAATTTAAAGATCTTCCATTTATTACATTGAAACCTATGGGATTCGCCTGTTTTAAACCTGTCAAATCGAAACACCGAACATGAGGGCATTTTACCAGAATCTATGTGCAATTCTTTGTTCTGTGAATGGAAGATCAAGTAGTCTTCTATGGGAATATTGCTGCAATTTGACTGCGCCTAGAAATTTTTGCCTCTAAAAATGCTTCTGTAAATGATTTTAAGGCTTCAAATTCAGAATCCTCCAAATTGAAGCATTGTTCCAGCTGTTTATAAAGGTGAACAGCTGATACGTTGCTGTGTATCTTATTGTCTGAAGTTTAAGAGGTAAAACACTTCTATATTCTAGTAATGCTGTTACGTTACATGCTTTGTACCATTCCTGATGATATGGGGCTATCGTTAATGGGATACATGTTCTTTTAACCAACTATATTTTTAATAAATGGTATAAACAAATACTTCCTAGAGCGCCCAAGATAGGTTGAGCCAGTTTGGCTTATACACGAAGACTTTAGAGGGTGTATTTTTTTATAGTGACACAAAAATGTGAGAATACATATATTTATCCATAAATCTGAGACTATCAAACTGAATAACTATAGTGGATCAAAACCATGCATACTTAGATTATTCGGAGTGGATCTTGTAAAAGTACAACCTCAAAAAATACATATGAAACTATAGTCCAGTTTATGATTAAAATTTAGTGGTGGATGTGCGTAAGTGGCAACTCACATTTTTCAGCGCCTATATATAATATTGACTCCAAGTTGGCACACCATGCAACTTAGAGTGACATCGTCCACTTGGCGATCCTCCATATGTATAAAAGAGAATAAAAATCTACAGGATCATAGGACAGGATATCTGGTATTGTAGAAGCTTAGGTAAAAATTGTGCAATAGACCTGCTCACCTGGGCTGGAGCACTCCAATCCGGCGCTAAAGATGGCGCGAAGGTGACACTTTTTTATGTGGGCAGTGTCCTGCCTCCTCTCGTGTTGAGGGTGCGTCCAGATGATAATATAGACAACTGCAGGAGATCAATGGCCAGTATATGGTAAAAAGAATTCCAATCTTATTACATAAAACACCGGATATGAGGTATAAATAAAACTAGTGTATCTAAATACTAATGTTGAGGGGTAACCTGAAACACATTTCGCTGACATGCTTTGCTTCCTCTGTTATTTAACAAAGGTAATGTTTCCTGTGCTTTGTTTCTTTTGTTACGTTTGCATAGGATACCATGAACAAACTGGTAACGGGAGTACCTAGTGTTACAAAATTAAAATGTGTGTGTATTTTCTTTATCTTGCAGTGATTTTTGGTGAGGATGTTGCATTTGGAGGGGTCTTTCGATGTACAGTTGGACTGAGAGATAAGTATGGTAAGTTTTGTATGTGGAATATTGGGCATTATTTTAATACTGTGCGTAGTATGCATGGACAGCCACTCTAAACTACATTATGGGGGGGGAATCCTGCAGTGGTCTAACTTTCACGCCGAGGTATCACCCACTGACATTGTCCCGTAAGGGTTATCCCAGCTTGGCAGGGAATTCCCTTTAAAGGAGATATGGGTGTCATTTGGACCCTTGTATATGCTGGACCCTAAAGGTTAGAGGATCTGGCATGGTATTGTTGGAAAGGCCAGCACTATTGTTCACTTTTCAATTATAAAGTGGATACTGATGCTGCAGTATTACTTTGTATTTCTGTAACAACTGTAACATTTTAATGTTGTTTAACCCAGGACGTACTTGAAAACGAGAGAAATCTCAATGTATCCTTCCTGGTAAAATCCTTTATAAATAAATAGACTCCTCATTTTCCACAATGCCAGCAAGTGTGGAGGCAATGGAACAATGCATTGTTTCATTGAAAACATAAACTGCTGCAGTGTGGCGAGGAGTGCCAGGGGCTCTTTGGAACCCTGCATCTCTGATGTTTACTCCGAACACGTTCAGGTGTGGTGTCATTGGAAAGGTCAGAGTCTGGCCTTTTCAACAATTCTAAACCTGAACATGTAATCTGTTAAAAAAAAAATTATTGTGGCATTCTGTGCTTTTACTTCTAAAGCAAACCTGCACCGCACAAACTAGGATTCTCATTTCCCATGCCGAGACCAAATGTGGAGGTAATGGCACAATGTTATTACACATTGGTTCATCAAAATACTCAAGCTGCCGCACCACTGCGAGTAGAGTTGGGGGTACTTTGGATCTCCGTATTTTCTTTCTTTACACCACACAGTCATGTTAGGTGTCACTGGACAGGTCTTAGTCTGGCCTTTCTAATCTCAAACATGACCATGTAAAATCTAAGGAAAAAAACCATCACAAGATTTTTTTTTTGTTCCAAAGCAATGGCATTGTCCTTTTTGTCACGTATAAAATGAGCAATACAACTGCCATTACTCCATCTTCTCATCTCCCGCGCCATGAGCAAGGCCAGTGTTCTATTCATATTTTTCATAAAACACAATCCTCCAATATAAAAGTGAAAAAAATTCACTTTTTTCAGTTTTAGTTAAAATTGCGTATTTTCTCAGAAAAATGCATTACGTTTCCTATTACTAGTTGGTGGGTGTGGGTGGTGTTTTTTTTTATTTTAGTTTTTACAAGAGAGCCCCATAAAATATATAGCCACAAAGGTTTGGATGATAATTTAAGAAATATGATTGGGGGGGGATTCTTTCAGAATTTAATCCCCAAAACCTACAGCCGCCAAAAAAAGACCCCAGCTAAATAGTTTCTAAATTTTGTCCTGAGTTTAGAAATATCCAATATTTACATGTGTTTTAGTTTTAATCCCTTCACTGCTGTGCCATTTCTCCTCTCTCTGCTGCGCTAAATTTTGACTGTTTTGTGCTCATGTTTAAACACTATTTGAAGTCCTATTTTATAAGACCCAGACAAATAAGTTTAACACTTTATTTTTTACATCAAATATGATCATGTTCTGGCCTTTCCAATGATACCAACCATGACCCTGTAGCTACCACCGATCTGGAGATATAAGCTACAGTTTAATTGCCCTGCTGACGTCATCGTGCACATGCATGACCAATGTCAGTTAGCGGGGGAGGCCCGGAGGCATCCGTAATGTCAGCCTCCTCCTGTAGAAGTCCGCGACCTGGTGCCGGATCGTGGACCGGCACCTCCCAGGAGTTAGAGACATCACTGGAAAGGTCACATTGTGACCTTTTCAGCGATACCTCTCTTCAACATGGATCTGCTCCTGATTGGGAGGGAGAGGGGTACAAAGAACCTCCCCCCTCCCTTTCAGGCACTCTCCTGGCTCTGCCGGGGAATGCCTGAAAATGACATCATCACTCCTGGCAATGACATCTATGCGACTGCCGGGGTCCATAAGGCTAGGGTCAGACGAGCGCAGACTGTGCGTCCATGCACAATGGACGTACTTTCTGACTGACAAGGTAGTGGCCACACGGTCTGTTTTTTTGACTGATGTAGAAGAGAAAATAAATTGATATGAAAACCATTTTGTCCGTCAAAATGCTGGACGTTAAAAATGCAGTCCGTCTGACTACGTTCCCTCACTCACACACAAAGCTTTGCGGACGCACTAACTCTGCGTCCGTTCTATCGGATTTACGTTCTTGCCTAACTTGCGTCCGTTTGCTGCGTCTGTTGTGCGTCCGCAGTTCGGTGCGGACGTACTTTGTGTGTGAGGCTGCAGTGGTCATAATTCTATGCTATAACAGACAAACAAATGTGCGGCAACACGGACGTGATCAGTGCGCTCGTCTGACACGGGCCTAAAGCAGTGGTCTGACTTCCTTGATTATAGAGAGGGAGAGCCCCATAAAAGCCACAACGTTTTGGGTATGTCCTTGATTGTTAAGCAACCTGTTTTGTAGGACTTACCTGGTATGTCATTTGTCCTTTATGGGGTTAATGCTAATCTTTTTCATCTGTTAGATTTTGTGCTTTGACAAGAGCCATATGCCTCTGACCCCCTCCCCCCCCCATCCCCCATTTTTAAGTGAGCAGTGTTTTTGTGCGCAGATTGTTACATGCTTTATATATTTTCATACTTTCTCTCCGTAGAGATGGATATCCCTATTTCCCCCTTGGTTGTAAACATTTTATCTAGTTTAGGTTACATATTCTTATAGATGCATTACACTGAAGCAAGACCACACAGATTGGACAGGGATGACCAAACAGACTTCTTGTTTCATAAAGATCCAGGCCTGTGTTTGGTTATGAAACTATGCTTAAAGCAGCAGTTTGTCATTAGGGGAAACAAGGAAATGTGGTTCTCAAATTATATACTTCACGTGCGGGTTTGAAAAATGCTGAACGGCGTTCTAAGCGTTTGATATAAATGGCATCCTCCAGATTACTGTGCTCAGTGTGGATTTTATTAAACATGGGTTTATCAATGTGCCTGTGAGGCATTAACATTTTGTGTATGTGTGTGTGTGTATATACAGTGGATAGAAAGTCTAAACACCCCGTGTTGAAATTTCCGGTTTCTGTGTTGTAAAAAAATGAGACAAAATGAATTATTTCAGAACTATTTCCACCTTTTAATGTGACCTATAAACTGTACAACTAAATTGAAAACCAAACTGAAATCTTTTAGAGGGAGGAAAACTAAAATAATATGGTTGCATAAGTGTGCACGCCCTCTTATAGCTGGGGATGTAGCTGTGTTCAGAATTAAGCAATCCCATTCAAAATCAGTTTAAATAGGAGTCAGTACACACCTGCCATCATTTTCCGCCATGGTGATTTTCCCAAGTGTGGCTTGGGGTTTATTTTCTATGCTGAAAGCAGTAACCCTGAGCCACACTCGGGCTGGATACATACCAGTACCTGCACTCCCTCGCTGACCTCCCGCAAACTCCTTCTCCTCCATCTAGTCATGCCTGTCCTACTTCCTTGTTCCCTTCTCGCGAGAGGGGAACCAGGAAGCAGGATGTCGCTATTGGCTGCAGGTGACAGTGAGGGAGTGCAGGGACAGACATGTATCCAGCCAGAGTGTGGCTCAGGGTTACTGCTTTCAGCATAGAAATTTATCCCTGAGCCACACTCGTGAAAACCGCCAGGGGATGAAAAAATGGAACAGATTCTGACATAAAATATGACCGAATCGGACCGCCAGGGAGGTTAAAGTGCCTCTGATTAACACCAAATAAAGTTCAGCTGTTCTATTAGGTCTTTCCTGACATTTTCTTAGTTGCATCCTACAGCAAAAGCCATGGTCCGCAGAGAATTTCCAAAGCATCAGAGGGTTCTCATTGTTAAAAGGTATCAGTCAGGAGACGGTACAAATTTTTTTCCAAGGCATTAGATATACCATGGAACAGTGAAGACAGTCATCATTGAGTGGAGAAAATAATGGCGCAACAGTGGCATTACCAAGAACTGGACTTCAATCCAAATGTGATGAAAAGACGAAGAAAACTGGTCAGGGAGGCTGCCAAGAGGCCTACAGCAACATTAAAGGAGCTGCAGGAATATCTGGCGAGTACTGGCTGAGTGGTACATGTGACATCAATCTTCCGTATTCTTCATATGTCTTTGCTATGGGGTAGAGTGGAAAGACTGAAACCTTTTCTTACGAAGAAAATCATTCAAGCACGGCTAAATTTGGCAAGAAGCCCTCTCCCAAATGCATGTGGGAAAATGTGTTATGGTCTGAAACAAAGGTTGAACGTTTTGGCCATATTACCAAAAGATATGTCTGGTGCAAAAACACTGCACATCACCAAAAGAACACCATACCCACAGTGAAGCATGGTGGTGGCAGCATCATGCCAAGGGGCTGTTTTTTCTTCATCTGGAACTGGGGCCATAGTAAAGGTAGAGGGAATTATGAACAGTTCCAAATACCCATCAATATTGGTACAAAACCTTCAGGCTTCTGCTAGAAAGCTGAACGTGAACAGGAACTTCATCTTTTAGCATGACATCGACCCAAAGCATACATCCAAAAAGGAATGGCTTCACCAGAAGATTTAAAGTTTTGGAATCACCTAGCCAGAGCCCAGACCTGAATCCGTTCAGAAATCTGTGGGGTGATCTGAAGAGGGCTGTATACAGGAGATGCCTTCGCAATCTGACAGATTTGGAGTGTTTATGCAAAGAGTGGGCAAATATTGCCAAGTCGAGATGTGCCATGCTGATAGACTCATACCCAAAAAGACTGAGTGCTATAATAAAATCAGGTGCTTCAACACCGTATTAGTTTAAGGGTGTGCACACTTACCAACCATATTTTAGTTTTATTTTTCCTCCCTCCACCAAAGATTTCTGTTTTTTGATTGCGTTGTACAGTTTTTATAGGTCACATTAAAGGTGGAAAAAGTTCTGAAATGATTTATCGTGGTCTAGTTTTTTTTTTTATGTTTTCCTCCCTGAAACCTGACCTTTATAACGGGTGTGTAGACTTTTGCTATCCACTGTTGATCGCTGGACTGTAACACCTGGGTATTGGTTCCAATCCTGTTGGTAGCTTAACCAGAGTGCCAGTAAATTTAAGTCTATGAAATTGCCATGTTTGGCAGACTACTGGTTAAAGGGACACACAAAGCACCCTCCACCCCTGTGGGGCAGAGAGGGTTGATTAAGCCTTCCCTGCAGGTGGAACTGGGGGAAGGGCTAGCCCCTTCCCGAGATGTTTGTCTCTCAAATTCGAATGCAACTGCTTTATTGGATTTGGATTAGGGTTTTACAATCCAGACCAGCGATTGGATTAACTGGTTGATCGAATGGGCGTTCAACACAAAGCATGTATTGGCACGCTGCTATTTGAAATAACCGCAGCTTCCAGCTTGAAGCAAAGATGAGATTAAAGGAGTATAAAGAACTCTCCAAGGTTATAATGTTACCCTCCATACCCTTTTTTTAACCCCATCGTATAAACCCAAAGTTTACTGTAGGCTTGGAATATAGTACTTATTTTTGATATGACTGATTTTTAAAAGTGATTTAAATAGGGTCCAAATAAAAGGGTAGCGCTAAAATGGGGACATTTAACAGGGAAAAACCTGCAAATTTTGCCTGAGATTCCGGAACCAAGCGCTACCAGCAATGATACTTGCGATAGCGCTTCAGTGCCGCCGTGGGTACCGCCTCCCGAAGTCCATAGGACTCAATGTATTCCATGGGTTCTGCTTCGTGGGCATGAGCCCTGCGCGATCTCGCTCTTGTGAGATCATGCCGCAGAGGGAGGCTGGCTAGGGACTTGTTGTCCCCAGTCTCACTTTGCTTCTGGCGGCCAGAAGCACTTGATTGGGCCACAGCTCTCACCGCGGGAAGAGTGGAGTATCTGACTTTGGGGGGGGGGGGTTAGCTGGTCCTAACTGATTCTGCAAAAGCACAATCTGTTAGCATCCGCTTTCAGGTAACACGGTGAGGTAATTGGCGCTAGGACTTTAGCATTAGGATAATAAGGTATGACAGTTACTGATTGCGATCCCCATGTTATGTATAGGGAGCACAAAGTACAGTAAGCTCATGCAAGCTAGCGCAATCATTGATGCGGTAACTGATCTCCCACCCCCGATTAGCGCAGGAAGCCTATGAGAGGGGGGGGGGGTCATGTGTTAAAGTCACTTATCCTGACCTGTAACGCTTACATATCCGAACACTAACGTTGGTATCTGGTATGTAATCTAGCCAATATGCTTTTAGACAAGTGCTGGTCTATTGCTTTCTTTAGCTTCTGATTTGCCATCTAATTTTCACCTTTGTACAACTTCTGGTTTGGGCTCCTCCTATCCAGTATATTTGGTATCTAATCCTCACAACTCCTTCAAAGAAATGTAGACAGATGATTACTTCACTTTTTTTAACAAATGGAAGATAAATGCAAGCCTTTAAAGTCATGGGGTCAATACACCCGCATTATATATGTGAATTGTTTCATCATTTAGAGCAGTGTTTCTCAAGTGGTGGGTCGTGACCACGGTGGACTGGGTTGCGGGGAAAGTACCCCCAGGCCTCTTTAACCTCCCTGGCGGTATTCCCGAGTGTGACTCGGGGTTAAATTTCACTACTGCGAACGGTAACCCCGAGCCACACTCGGGCTGGATGTTTACTCACTTCCTCCTGGCTCCCTCGCTGTCCACGCAGTGTGATCACAGCAAGCTGCTTCCTGGATGGCTCCCTGCGAGTCACATGATGCAGAGGGGCTGGACGCAGCAAACTTCATTCATAAAACTCACTGAATACAAACGGAAAGTTTATGAACGGCCACTAGGTGGCAGTACAGGATAAGAAATCTCCCCTTGTTCTCAGACAGATTTCAGTGTTTTTTGTTGTATTTTATTGAATATCATTTATTTGCATTATTTTGGATAATTATTTTTGGGATAATAATTATGTCGTGTTTCAAACTTTATCGGACTCAGTGTATTTACTATTTTTTTTTAAAATTAATTAATTTATTTATAAAGGATTTTACCAGTAAGGACTCTTGACTTCACGGATTTCAGTGCGTGATTCCTAATTATTACAGGCTAACTATGTACAAAAACACGTTTCCTTTAAAAAAAAAAAATGGAGATGCTTTTAGACACAAAATTTTGAAAAAATTAGACCGCCAGGGAGGTTAATGCCTGGGACCCGCTGATGCATCTCACCTACAGCAGCGGGTCCCAGGCAGCGTGGCTACCTCCGAATGTTCCCAGGTGCCGCCTGCGACCCGCTGCATCAGGTAAGATACTCTGTAATAGCAAGGAGAGGGAATCTGTAATGGGAAGATTTGGTGTGGGACTCAGTGACTGGCAGCAGCTCTGTACTCCCAACACCAGGAGACACTGTGCACAATGCACATCTCAGTGAAACAAAAGGCTGTTGGGTAAGGGGGGGGGGGGCGGCGCAGAGCTCCCTATGTTCGTTTTTCTCTGTCATTTTGTTAATCTGTCCTTTTTACCTATTTATGCATCCTTCTTTCTGAATATCTGTTCTGTTTGTCCATTTATATCTGTGTCCTTCTGTGTATTTTTCCATCTGTCCTTGTATCCATGTCTTCCTCCATCTCTCTCACCCTCTATCACTCTCTCCCTTTTACTCTATAAATCTCTCGGTCCTCTTCCTTTCCTGCCTTCCTCCTGATGTGATAACCCCTGCAGAAAACTTGAATATACACAGAGAATTCTCAGCAGAATCACACACTGCTTCCTGATCCCGGCCTCCCTGCATACCAGGGACGTGCGGTGAGTTCAGTGGCTGGTGAGGCACTGGCTAATATATACACAGGTCAGATATACACAGGTTACGTAGGTTCAGGTTCGGGGCTCCCCAGGATCTGGCTGCTCTCAGGGCTCCCCAGGATCTGCGTCATCCACTCCAGGCAGCCGCGCACTTCTCCCTCCACACAGTGACACAGGGAACAGTCACAGCCCTGCACCACTGACACTGCGAGACGAGGACAGTCACATGACTGTCCTGCATCAATCAATGCATGGGAGGGCAGCCTCCCATGGATGCGTTTTTTGAATGGCTTGGACCAACGGTGCTTTCCCATTGGTCCAAGCTATTCATTTGTTCTTCAGTCCCTCGCTGAGACACTGCAGAGCGTAGGTTCAGGAAGTAGGCAGCGCCAGACGCGCGCTGCGGACCTCAATCTCTTGATAAGTTTAAGCTTATGCGATTAGCATAGCAGTCAGCTGCGCAAATTGTGTAGCCTCAGGGAGGGCAGGCTGCTGCGAAAAAATAATGTGCGCAGAGGCAGATGGTGGGGGAGCATGGAGCAGGTGAGTTTAAGTTTAATTTATATTTTATTCATACAATAGTGATTTCAATTAGAGTTGCTTTGTCTACCATCACCCCAGTTTTCCCATAAGTTCTAATTAGTTTATTTTACAGCAAACCCTTTCGTTTTCACTAGTGCTGTGATTACTACACTATCCTTCTTGAAAAGAATCCCTGTTTGTTTACACAATTGTTTACAAAGTGCATACATTGTAGAATATTGCACACATTGGTTTGTGGAATAAATTATAAGGTTTCAGAAATTCAATTATTTTTGTGTCGCGACTTAATGACCAAGGACAATTGTGGGTCCTGAGGGTCCACAGGTTGAGAACCACTGATTTAGAGTTTTTTATTTCTCCTGTTCATAACTTTTTTGCTTTCCTGCAAATTCTCTGTGTGACCAGCAGGTGGCAGCCACACCTAACACATTTGCTGTAGCCTGTTGCTTGTCACATGGAACACTTTATCTTTACAATCTATTCCGATTTTCTTATTGCAGAACATTTCAGGTTAAAATCTGTTCACCTCGTATATAAATCTCTATCATTGGTAATGCTTCTTGTTTATCAGGAGACTTGACACAATGGCTCCTAACCCTACGCTGCTGGTAACTTCGGTGTTAATCTGTATATTCGTTTTTTTAATATTGCATTTTATTACTTTGTATTGTTACAGTAGGTTCAAAAATACAATGTTCTTGAACCCAGGACATACTTGAAAACGAGAGAAATCTCAATGTATCCTTTCTGAAAAAATACTTTAGAAATAAGCTTTGCGTCTTTGTATTACGTGTTCAGGTACGAGCCAGCTGCTACAGGAGTAGAGAACTCGCTTAGAGTTTTTCATGGAGTCCTACCGTGGAGACTCACGTGAGACCAAATAGGACACTGAAGAGAACTAGTCAGTGTATCGTGCTCTAAGTGTTGGGGAAACTGACAAACGAATGGGAGTCACTTGTTGCTACATACAGTAACCTGCCATATAAGCAGAGCAGCAACAGGAGTTGCAGCTCTGTTTTTGACAAGCAGGGGGGAGCTTTTTGGCATTTGCGCGGGAGTCTGTTCTACTTAACGGCCGTCTTGTAATTGTTGCCTGGAGCCTAATCCTACAATTCAGTAAGTGTCAGAAATACTCCGTTCTGAGAATGCTCAAAATAGATATTGTTGTAAGTATGCCTAAAAACACCTACAAACTAGTATTCCTTGTTTTAAAAGGATGCAACAGTGATCTTGGAAGGTGTACACCTATAAACCCCCAAGTGTTGCCACTTGGGAAATTGATACTCTTGCTATAAGGAGATGGAGTAAAATGGGGTCTCCTTTCCTAACAGTCTCAGTGTGTCAACCTTAATTTTTTTGTATATCTTGTTCCACCCATTGTACAGCATTGCGGAATATATGGTGCTTTATGGGCAATTCCAGGAGTAACGGAATCACCTTTTTATAGTTAAAAGGTACATTCTACGATTTCCAACAGCTCCCAAAGAAGCCCTATAAAATACCATCAAAACACTGTAAATATGAGTTTTCCTTCTTCAATCAGATCCCCCTTGAAAATTGGTAGCGGAATCACTGGTCCCAAGTCATGGTATTACAAGTGTTCATACAAAAACGATAAATTCAGCTTCCAACATTACCTCTAAGATTTAAGTAATCTTATTATGATGGTGACATTTAGGAGATTCTTTAACATAAGTTTGATAAAAGTTGACAACATGTTTAACCTGGTCCGTACTTTTTAATAAAGTAACGGAATCCCTCAATATCTGAGAAAAGAATAGTTTTTATTCTAGATTGGTAGATTAGAATTTATTTCTGTTTTACAGTGTAATTAAGAATGTTCTAAACAGTAGCTACTTGGAGCTGGACTCGGAACATTTGAAAAAGAAGTTTTAATATATAATATGAATTTTAAGATTAAAAAAAAAAAAACTAAAGCAATACAAATTCAAAATAAGAAGACATTCATTTTTGATATGCATAACTACTCCTGTCATGCCCCATGATTTAGGATTTATTTTATATTTTTTTCTGTTTTGGGTTGAATCTGCCTTTGCTGCTTACATGCTATTGATTTCCCAGCTATTTTGTCCCTGCTGGGCTTCCTTAGCTTGCTGCATTCAGCTAGTTCACCCCCCTTTGCTCAGTGTCTCGTTTGTTACTTCCTGGTTACATAGCAGCCATTCTGTGCTCACTGCTGGACAAAATTAATGACTTTTTACCTGCATTATCTGTACACTAACAAGATTGTCAGTCTGATCATTAAACTCTTCAAACTCTTCATCTTTCTACTTGTCAGTTTTGCTGAGTTGAAGCTATCTGCTGAACGTCATCGTGTGATGATCAAATACAGACTTCAGCTAGTCTAAAGCACCCACGCCTCACAGCTTTGCTTAGAGAAGCAGAATAACTTCGCTTCTGGAATTGGACAACTATAATCATAACGCTGTCTGTTATCAATATTGAAGTGATGCAACAGTTTCAGCACGTCTGCTTCATCTACCCAAAATCTGTCCTCTCTTGCTGCAAAAATAAATGTACTACCTGTGATATCTTGCTTCCTAAGGAATGCAACTTAAAGTTCTAATTCAGACGGTCCGAACGAAAAAAAAAAACTGTTGCGTGGGGGGAGGGGAAATCCGTCCTTGGTGCTGAAATGGGGTTTTGGCACCAAGGACAGCCCCGCTTTAAGCAGACGACGCAGAAAAGGAAAAAAAGTCAAATGTTGCCGGGGGGGGGGGGGGCGGGAATCCTGTCCCTGGTGCTGAAATGGATTTCAGCACCAAGGACAGCACTGCTGAATTCAGCCGGCCTGAAGGAAAAAAAGCGGTGTTCGACAAGGGGAAAAAAAGCCTTTTTTTTTTTTTTAAAATGCGAACTCAAACTTTCGCCTAAAAGATCCAGGAAAATACAAAAAAAAAAAGGCTTTTTGCTACAGATGAAAAGAATAAACGGCTGAATAAAAAAATAGAAACCATTTTACATCGAATCCTATGCGATTCGTTTCTCATATCACTTCTCTACGGACCCAATTTTTACTTTTTTTTTTTCTTCAAGTAAATGGTACCATATCGTCAAATTTCATCTGACAAATCCCTTTCAAATGGGAAAGATCGCCTAATCTGTTTTGGTTGCAAAATTTTAATCTGAAGTTGTCCCGATGGAAGACAGCTGATGCACCTCAATGTTGTGGGATCGGTTGGACGACTGCAGACAATACCTGATTATTGCACATATACAAACTAGGTGGACGGCCAGCCATACCCTTCCAGACATATGTGGTGAATAGGGTAACTTGCTCATTAGCCCAGTCAGCACTTTGAACTTCATGTTGTTTTGGATTTTGTAATTTCGGCAAAATTCATTTGTACAACCATTATTATTTCAGAAGAGATTGAAGCTTTCACCTCTTCAAAGAATACGGTGTATGTTTAATATATACCACAAATGTAAAAAGATGTCATCTGCGCTCGTTTCTATATATTTCCATGTACAACAAAACACTATCAGGAGGTTTTAGTTTGTTTTAGGCTAGGGTCAGACGAGCGCAGTGCGAACGTGCGTGCAGGCGCACTTAACCCCTTAAGGACCGAGGACGTACCATGTACGTCATTGCAGCGGGTCTCTCTTAGACCCGCTGACGTACATGGTACGTCCTGCCGTTTTTTGAGCGCTGGAAGCGATCGGATCGCTTCCAGCAGCTCAAACGCCATTGCAGGCTGCCTGGGAGTCCAGGCAACCGTGCAATGGCGTTTAGAAGTGCCGGGGCACCATGTGATCGCTCCCCGGGAGCGATCAACATCCGGTTTCACCGGAGAGGTGCCCGGCACTTCTAGAGAGCGCTGGAAGCGATCAGATCGCTTCCAGCTGCTCTGAGTATATTACAAGGATGCCTCGACATCGAGGCATCCTTGCAATATGCTTACCTGCCGCGGTCCGTCCGTGATCGCTCCCCCGAGCGATCACTTCCGGTAGCGGCAGGAAGTACTGAGTGCCACGAGGTATCGTGGCACTCAGTACAAAAACGATCACATCAGTGATCAGGTGCTCTGCTGGGTGCCTCGAGGGATCAAGGCACCCAGCAGAGTAAAAAAAAGTGTAAAAAAAAGTAAAATAAAAAGTAAAATAAAAATAAATAAAATAAACTGACGGCTAGGGGTAGGGTTAGGGTTAGGGGTAGGGTTAGGGTTAGGGGTAGGGTTAGGGTTAGGGTTAGGGGTAGGGTTAGGGTTAGGGTTAGGGCTAGGGTTAGGGTTCTAAGGGCAGGGTCATCTTGGGGCTGAGTGGGATGTTCCTAGCCTGCCTCATCAGAGAGGCAGGCTAGCAACATCCAATCAGAAGTTAGAAAAAATCAAAATAAAATTTCTAATTTGTCAGGTCAGGTCAATATTTTGTAAATATTGGCTCTGACCTCTGTGATTCTCCCTCCCTCTCCTCACTTGTGTTTTGGTGAGCGAGAGAGAGAGATCAGATTTGACAGGTTAGAGATTTTAGTGAGATTTAGTGAGATTAGAAAAATTGAGGCAGATTTAGAGAGATTTTAGGGAGATTTAGAAGAATTGAGGCAGGTTTAGAGGGATTTAGAGAGATTTAGGTGTTAATTTGTATTTTCTTGTGAAACCCAACGGTTCTTCTAAGAACCAACAATCCGCTTATATATATATAATAATTATAAAATTTTATAATCTATTATATATAATGTCTGAGAGGGTGTACAGCGCCGAGGAGGCATATGCCATCCTGGCGTCAGAATCTGAGGCATCTGCGTCAGACTCAGACCCTCATTTCGACCCCGCTAACTGCTCAGAGACGTCGCTAGATACATTATCTACGCTGGCTGATGTATCTAGTGATGTTTCTGATGCAGATCCTGGGTCACCACCTGCCAGCAGGAGACGCACAGCTCCAGCTGAGGAGTGGGTAGTGCCTCATCGCCAGAGGCCAGATATCCCTCCTTTCACGGCAAATCCTGGCATCAATATTGATGTTGCAGGATTTACCGCCACACAGTTTTTGCAGGTGTTTATGGGGGATGATTTGTTGGGCCACATCGTGGCCCAATCAAATCTGTATGCCCATCAGCATTGTGCTGCGAAGCCAGACTCCTACTTGGCAAGGCAGCAATGGACCCCGCTAGATGTGCCAGAATTTCTGAAATTCTGGGCACTTACTATGCTGAGGGCATCATAAAGAAGCCCTCAATTCGCTCCTACTGGAGCAGTAGCCCCATCTGCTCTACCCCCATTTACCCCCAATCAATGTCACGTAGAAGGTATGAAAACATTTTGCGTTTCATGCACTTCAGTGACAACAGCCTGTGCCCCCCTAGAGAGCATCCCCAGTTTGACAGGCACCAGACTTTTACATTTTATTCGTACATTTTTATGTTCTACAATTGGTGCTCTATTTTGCCAAAATCTTTGCACACCTATGCATGGGGGGCATGGGTGTACTCAGGAGATCTTGCAGAAAACAACCTGGAGAGTTTTCATGCAGTAACAAACAACAGTGTCTCCTAAATCACAGTCCAAAACTACTGTGGGCGTAAAAATCTGAAAATTGAAAAATTACACCACACACCTTCTCAAATGTTTTGGGCTAAAACCGTTGCATCCATGGCATCAAAGCACTCCATATGCAATACCTTAGGGTGCCAACATAACAAATATAAACAATTTTCTGGCAATAATTCAAACTGGGGTATGCGGTAGACCCAAAACCAAAGATAGGCCTAGTTGAAGAAATAATCTCAATTTCAACTCCAATGACAAAGTCATAAAAATTGTATTTGAACCTTCCCAAAATCCTGGCAAACCTATGCATGGGGGGCATGGGTGTACTCAGGAGACCTTGCAGAAAACAACCTGGAGAGTTTTCATGCAGTAACAAACAACAGTGTCTCCTAAATCACAGTCCAAAACTGATGTGGGTGTGAAAATGAAAAATGACCACCAAACTGTATCCAATTTGTTTGGAGCAAACGGATGCATCCATAGCATAAAAACACTCCATTTACAATACTTTGGGGTGTTAGCTTACCAAATATATGCACGTTCATAAAACTGGGGTATGTAAAAAGGCCCCTAAAAAGAAGATAAGCAAAGAAGATACTGTATGTCAAATTAGAAAATTGACAAGCACATGTCAAAGATTGGCGTAGCACCTCAAAAACAACAGAACAAATCTATATATGGGTGGTATCAATTTACTCAGAAGATGTTGCTGAACATATTTTGGGGTGTTTTTTGGCAGTAACCCATAACTGGATTTGACCATTCATGCCTAAAGTACAATGTGTGTGAAAAAATAACACAAAAAGTGACTACCTGAAAGTTTGACCTAGAGCTAGTGCATGGAAAGTGTTAAAATACAACTCTTTGAAGCACCCTAGGGTGTGCCCTTTCTAAAAATATATGGTTTGATGGGGGTAAATTACTTTGGCCGGCTTCAAAAATGTCCCAAATAGGACATGGGTGCATGATGACGAAATGTGAAAATTCCAAGTTGGAAAACTGAAATGCGCACCCCCCAAATAAGGCCTATTAGCCCCCAAATGACCCGACATACCTATACATGGGTGGTATCAATTTACTCAGAAGATGTTGCTGAACATATTTTGGGGTGTTTTTTGGCAGTAACCCATAACTGGATTTGACCATTCATGCCTAAAGTACAATGTGTGTGAAAAAATAACACAAAAAGTGACTACCTGAAAGTTTGACATAGAGCTAGTGCATGGAAAGTGTTAAAATACAACTCTTTGAAGCACCCTAGGGTGTGCCTTTCTAAAAATATATGGTTTGATGGGGGTAAATTACTTTGGCCGGCTTCAAAAATGTCCCAAATAGGACATGGGTGCATGATGACGAAATGTGAAAATTCCAAGTTGGAAAACTGAAATGCGCACCCCCCAAATAAGGCCTTTTAGCCCCCAAATGACCCGACATACCTATACTTGGGTGGTATCAATTTACTCAGAAGATGTTGCTGAACATATTTTGGGGTGCTTTTTGGCAGTAAACCTTAAAGTTCACAGTACATGTATTCTTAAATTGCGTTCAAAAAAAAAAATCACCAATTTTTTTTTTTCTCAAACTTTGGCATAGATTTGTGGTAAAATGGTTTGCATGGAAAGAGTCAAAATACCCCAAGTTTAATACCTTGATTTGTGTACTTTAAAAAAATATGTATATGTGGAGGGTTATTCAGGAATTAGTGACAGATATCAGTGTTACAATGTCACTAGCACTAGTTTTGAAAATAAACTCTTTGGAAATGGCAAAGTGCTACTTGCACTTATTGTTGCATAAAATAAGGAAAAAAGCGAGGAATATGTAAACATTGGGTATTGCTAAACTCAGTACTAAATTTAGAAACTACTAAAGAATTAATTTTTTTTGACGGTTGTTGATACATAAGAAATTTTGGGGGTCAAAGTTCGAAAAAGTGGTGTTTTTTCAATTTTTGTGTCATATTTCACAATATTTTTTATAGTAAATTATATGAAATGATGAAAAAAATGGTATCTTTATAAAGTCCATTTAGTGACGAGAAAAACAGTGTAAAATATGTGTGGGTTACATAAACGAGTAAGAGGAAAATTTGACGTAAACACTAAGAGCGCAGAAACGTAAAAACAGCAGCAGTCACGAACGGACGGATTCGTGTAAAACCGCCCGGTCACTAAGGGGTTAATCACGGCCGCACTAGCAGCAAGTGCCAGGCAATGACGGCCAATATACGAAGTACGGTCGCACAAAAGTCCGGCTGCGCAACGCAAGTGGAAAACGAACGCATTTTTTCGAGAACGTTAAACTGCTAGTACTGACGTACAGAGTGCGCTGCGCCCGCTAGCGGCGTGTGTGCGTGAATTGGAGATGTCAGACACTGCTAATGTCCGGCCAACATAACGTTCAGATGCACAAAGTGTTTTATTGATGATCCGTACAAAATCACGGATGCAAATGCGCATCGTATGACCGCTATCGCGTACTCCGTGAAAAAATGCGTCCATTCGTTCGAACGCACTTTTTCACAGACAACGCGAAAATGCGTTCGTCTGACCCTAGCCTTAATGGCCATTGAAATGTAAGCTCGCTCGCCCCGACAAGGCACCTCTTTGTAGAGAGAGTCCTAACCAACGTACCAAAAGCTGCTCTTCTGGCCATTAAAACAAACCAAAACCTCCTGATAGTGTTTTGTTGTACATGGAAATATATAGAAACGAGCGCAGATGACATGAACTGGGCTGTTACTCCTGGCTGTTGCAGCCGCTCTAACACTGGTTAGTCATTTCTGCAGCTGTTCCTTTTTCCATGTTTTTGTTTTCAACCCCAAATGGGAAGTGCTTGGTGCGTGTATAAATAAACCCACAATTTTGTCTGCCTCTCCTTAGCCGAAAAGCAGCAGGAGGGGCATGTAGTTGCTCAGTAGAGCAGCGTTTGGTACATTGGTTAGGTACTCACTCTACAAAGAGATGCTTTGTCGGGTGAGTGAACGTACGTTTCAATGGCCATTAAAACAAACTAAAACCTCCTGAGAGTGTTTTGTTTTGTATATGGAAATATATAGAAACGAGCGCAGGTGACCTTTTCTCTTATGGTTTAGGCTAGGGTCAGACTAACGCAGTGCGAACGCGCAGCCGCAATTTATTACGGCCGTAGTAGCAGCCAATGACGGGCAATATATGGAGTACGGCCGCACAAAAGTGCGGCCACGCAACGCAAGTGGCAAACAAAAATGCGTGTGCGTGATTAGGAGACGTCAGACGCTGCTAATGTCCGGCCAACATAACGTCCAGACGCAAAAAGTGTTTTATTGATGATCCGTACAAAATCACGGACAAAAATGCGCATCGTATGACCGCTATCGCGCATTCCGTGAAAAAATACATCCATTCGTTCGAATGCACTTTTTCACAGACAACGCAAAAAATGCGTTCGTCTGACCCTAGCCTTATACATGAACTGTGCTGTTACTCTGCCGCTCTGAGTACAGGCGCAACGCCATTTTTTCTGTATGTATATACCACAAATGTGTTGGAAGATCTTCAATATTCTAGCCACCACACTTGTTCTTTCAGAAACTACTTAACATAAAGCCTGTAATAATCACTTTAACAATTGACTTTGGGTTCAGCTGATGAGATCTGTGGAATTGGTTTGCACGTCCTGTTAAATAGACTTCCTCATCGGAGGGGGGGGGCAACAATGAAAAAACCTAAATACTCATTGGAAGTGATAACTGGAAAGAATGTTCTAATTCCATCACCAGCAAATGGTGATTCCGTTACCACAAATTATGCGGTGAAGAAATAGCTTAACCCCACCTCCTTTTTGGTTTTGGACTCGTATTGAGGAACCTTAATATAAACCTGAATGTCTTTGGTACAGAATTAAAAATTTTAAGGAGTAATAAAACGTTCGTAAGGGAATCGCCATCATTATTGTATGTTTATTTAGCCACAATCCTCTAAGGAAATTACTTGTGTGTGAAATTTCACATTCTTACTTCCAAATAAGGGTTAGCATAGTATCAAATATTAATTTTGTCAAAAATAGATATTTTCATTGCATTATTGTGCAAATAAATAAAAACCTGCGCTTTTGTTTGAGTGAAACCTTAGGCTAGGGTCAGACTGAGGCAGTGCGAACGCGCGTTCTGGCGCACTTAATCACGGCCGTGCTAGCAGCAGATGCCGGGCAATGACGGCCAATATACGAAGTACGGTCGCACAAAAGTTCGGCCGCGCAACGCAAGTGGAAAATGAACGCATTTTTTCGAGAACGTCAAACCGCTAGTACTGACGTACAGAGTGCGCTGCGTCCGCTAGCGGCGTGTTTGCGTGAATTGGAGATGTCAGACACTGCTAGTGTCCGGCCAACATAACGTCCAGATGCACAAAGTGTTTTATTGATGATCCGTACAAAATCACGGATGAAACTGCGCATAGTATGACCGCTATTGCGTATTCCATGAAAAAATACGTCCATTCTTCGAACGCACATTTTCACGGACAACGTGAAAAATGCGTTAGTCTGACCCTAGCCTAATAGTTTATCGTCCTTCACATCACAGGACTTTAAAGAAATCCTAATTATTTTGCATTATTCAAAAGTAACGTCACTGCTCAATAACCGTGGAGACCCAAGCTTGAATCCTGGCAAGAGCACCTCTCCAGTAAGTGTCCTTGGGCAAGACACCTAACTGTACATGCTCGCCACCCAGGACATACTTGAAAACGAGAAATCTCAACGTATCCTTCCTGGTAAAATGCGACTTTCTCGAAGAAAAAAAGACCAATCCAAAATCTGGTATCTGTGTTAATTTTTAAATTTTAGACCCCATGTCCATGTTTTCATGTAATTGCCCCAATGAATAATTGTAATGTAGTGTTTTAAGCTATTCTACGGATAACAATCTTTCCTAATGGTTAAAAATGGCCTGGTGTGCTTGGACTAGCCTAATGTTTCACTTAAACAGTCTTGACTGCAATATGTTTCTTTTTATGTTTTTGAGCCAATGAATTAATTGAAAATTGGCTTCTTAATATATTAGTATGGTAAATTGATGTGCAAGAAAAACCTGCAGTTAATTTCAATGTTAATTTTAAAGCACTATGGAAATTACAGAACAAGACTATAAACGGTGGGTTTTTTTTAACCATTGTTTTCACACATTTTTAGGGAACTGGTGAGGTTTTAATTAAGGATGTTTTTTTTTTTCTTCTTAATCTTGGAAGATGATTCATTTTATGAAAAGGATTAAAAATATCAGTGTTCCAGTGTGACTTCATTTAATAGAATTAGTTCCAGATACTGCAGAACTAATTATGAATTTGGAACAAGTGTTTATGATGGGGGAAGGTAATAAAAATGTTTAACTCCATTGGTGCTGGTTGTTATATTGCCATAGTGGAGTTGATTGGTGTTGCATTTAAGTCCTTGTTAATGGGCCAAAACCACCAAAAAATTTAATCTTATTTTGTTTATGTTGCTGATAGCTTACATGTGCTTTTTTTGTCTCTTGTATGTTTAGTTAAAAAATCTTACTG
Organism: Leptobrachium leishanense; assembly: GCA_009667805.1. Classification (NCBI taxonomy): domain Eukaryota; kingdom Metazoa; phylum Chordata; class Amphibia; order Anura; family Megophryidae; genus Leptobrachium; species Leptobrachium leishanense. Next base: position 179,459,852 of record CM019066.1, read on the forward strand.
TGTCACTGGGTACAACTTTTGTGATCTCTTTTGTTGTAAACTGCCCCCTCATCTTTACATCACTTCCTCCTTACTGTGTGGCAATGGCCATAGAATAGAGCAGTGGTTCCCAACCACGGTCCTCAAGTACCCCCAACATGTCAGGTTTTCCAGATATCTGAAGCACAGGTGTTATGATTTGCTGCTCAGTGATTACAGGATTCAGTCTGCATTTCCCCAAGGCAATCCTTAAAACCTGGCCTGTTAGGGGGTACTTGAGGACTGCGGTTGGGAACCACTGGAATAGAGTGGGTGAGTCACTGACTCGCATCATTGTATTGTGTATTCCAAGAACATCACCATGGGGTAGATTAGAAGTCTTTGAAACGCCCTGTCTTCTCTCATTCAGCTGTCATCTCTTACAGTTATGTTCAAAATTATTCAACCCCCAATGCTGTAAAGGGTTTTGGGGAATTTAGTGTACGTTTGTAATTGTATTCAGAATGAAATCCTACAAGAACTTTTTAAAGAACCATATGCAACTAAAATGACATCAATTGGTTTTGTAATACAGTAGTAAATGTTTCTTTTGTGAATTCTTCATTGACACAATTATTCAACCCCTTAAAGACTACCACTCTGAAGAACAGAGGTTCATTCAAGTGTTTTCAATCAGGTATTGAAAACACCTGTGGATGTCACGGAGCAGCAATAAAGCATAATAAGCACCAATTAGGCAGCTTTAAAATGACTGTGATACTCAGCTCCTTCTAGACATTTACTGGTGTGGTTACAAACATGGTGAAGCCAAGAGAATGGTCCAGGTAGACAAGAGAAGAGGTGATTACTCTTCACAGGAAGGGCAATGGCTATAAGAAGATTGCAAAAAAGTTAAACATACCAAGAGAGACCATAGGAAGCTTCATTCGCAAATTCAAGGCAAAGGGCACTGTTGAAACGCTACCTGGTCGTGGCAGAAAGAAGATGCTGACTTCGACTGCTGTGCACTACCTGAAGCGTAGAGTGGAGAAAAGTCCCCGTGTGACTGCTGAGGAACTGAGAAAAGATTTGTCAGATGTGGGTACTGAAGTTTCAGCTCAGACAATACGGCGCACACTGCGTAATGAAGGCCTCCATGCCAGAACTCCCAGGCGCACCCCCTTGCTGTCTCCAAAGAATAAGAAGAGTCGACTGCAGTATGCCAAAAGTCATGTGGACAAACCACAGAAGTTTTGGGATAGTGTTCTGTGGACTGATGAAACAAAATTAGAACTGTTTGGGCCCATGGATCAACGCTATGTTTGGAGGAGGAAGAACAAGGCCTATGAAGAAAAGAACACCTTGCCTACTGTGAAGCATGGCGGGGGGTCAATCATGCTTTGGGGCTGTTTCGCTTCTGCAGGTACAGGGAAGCTTCAGCGTTTGCAAGGTACCATGAATTCTCTTCAGTACCAGGAGATATTGGATGACAATGTGATGCAGTCCGTCACAAACCTGAGACTTGGGAGACGTTGGACCTTTCAACAGGACAATGATCCCAAGCATACCTCCAAGTCCATTAGAGCATGGTTGCAGATTAAAGGCTGGAACATTTTGGAGTGGCCATGGCAGTCACCTGACTTAAATCCGATTGAGAACCTCTGGTGGGACTTAAAGAAAGCAGTTGCAGTGCGCAAGCCTAAGAATGTGACTGAACTGGAGGCTTTTGCCCATGACGAATGGGCGAAGATACCTGTAGATCGCTGCAAGACACTTGTGTCAAGCTATGCTTCACGTTTAAAAGCTGTTATAACTGTAAAAGGATGTTGTACTAAGTACTAAGATTGAATGTCACTTGGGGGTTGAATAAAACTGATAATGATGTGAGCACAGAAAAGACATTTGTGGTTATTTCATTATAAATGTTATGTTATATTTGTCTGACCTACACGTACCTCTTTGATTTAATTGTAAGCAAGATGACTGAATGATCAAAATCAATGTCAAACTGGCCAAAACACTCAATTTCAGTGGGGGTTGAATAATTTTGAACACAACTGTATCTCAGTTAGCAGAGGCAGGACCATATACCTCCTGCAGCATTATCTAAACCTTCTCTCCTCAAACTCATTAACTGTGATATACTGTAGATTAACCCCTTAACGCCGCAGGACGTACATTTACGCCCTGCATTAGGCGGGCTTTGACGCCGCAGGACGTAAATGTACGTCCTCTGCGTTTTCAGCCCCCCCGGGGGATACTCGCCTCCTCCGGTCGCTCCTACGCTGCTCTGACTCCTGCGGAGTCAGATCAGTGTGAATCCCTCCTCCGGCGTCAGTTTCAGGTGTCCCCCCCCCCCCTTGCCGGAGCAGGGGAAGCGCCTGAAGGGGAGGGGGGGGGGTCCTTTGGATCCCTCTATCTCCCGATCGCCGGGGACCAGGCGGCTGTGGCCAGCATCGCGGGAAGGGTCACAGCCTGACCTTTCCAGCGATGTATGGGGGGTTAACCCCTTAGTTGCCAGGTCGCGACCGGGCACTAATTTGTGCCCGATCGTGGCCTATTTCCGGTGGGGGCCGCCATCTTGGATGGCAGCCCCCACCTCTGGGTCCCCCCCGGTCAACTGACTCATCGCGCCATGCGCGATGTCAGTTAACCGGGGAACCCCCTAGCTTACTTTTTTTTAGAGGAGATAAGGGGGTTCTTTTGAACCCCTTTATCTCCTGATCAGTGGCAGCTAGGGGGTCATGTATGATATTGCTGGAAAGGCCAGAGCATGGCCTTTCCAATGATATCAAACATGACCATGTTATAAGTAAAATAAAAGTTTTAAAAAAGTAAAAATAAAAATAATAAAAAAATAAAATACGTGTTGTTTTTTTTTTTGTTTTTTTTAAATGCAGCACTATTGTTCACATTTCAATTATAATGTGAACAATGATGCGTCACTAATGATTTTTTTTTGGGGGGTTTAGCTAAAATCACGCAATTTCTCCCCAAAAAAAAAATGGGTTCCCCGTTCTAATGTTTTTTTAACAAACCTACCCTATAGAATATGACCGCAGAGCCTCGGATAATAAAATTAAAAAAAAAAACACTTTACACACTGTGGAAGATTGAAATTTTATTGAAAATTCAAATTTTTTTACTTTTTTTTTTACATTTTTTGTTATAGCATCTTGGCAGGGCATGACATATACATATAATAATGATATATTATTAATCTGCAGAGTCTGGCGGAAAGAACGATATATAATTTGTCTGGGTGGTATAATAGTACGTGACTTAAAAATGGTCAAAATGAGCTCAGCAAACTTCTACTTCCGAAACAGCGCCGAAGTTGTAAAATTACTCCCGTCCTTAAGGGGTTAAATAAACCACATCAGTAAAGTAAATGTTTGTACAGATTATGGTAAATGCTGCATCATGGGAAAATTCCACAAAATGGAAGCAGGAGAAAAACCCTAATTTTATGCTTTGTTTTTTACATTATTTTTTAAAAAAAAACGCATGTGTTTTTATTTGTAATGCACAAGTATTCTGGTTACAGCTTATGTAACTGAGGATAAACCATGGCAGAGAAGATATATATATTTTTTCTTCAACCTAGATTGAAAGCCCAGAGGACCAGAGCACTTTCAACAATTTTGTTCTAATATATTATGTAATTTTCAAAAAGCAAATTTTACTGCTTTATCAGGATAGCACTCACTACTCCTATAATTATAGAATTTTAATACATCAACTCTGAGGCGAGTATTAATTCTCTTTCTTGCTTTATTAAACATAGCAAGTGGCAACTAGCAAGAACTTTGAAAATATGAAGCATTTATATTGAATAAAAGAGAAAACCTATATAATAACAGTAGTAACAGATTTATATATTTGTATCTTCCGTCATCCCTTCATTCCTTTTGGACCGGTCCTCCTTCCTGTCAGTTCCCATCAAAACCGGACAACACCCTTCCTACTTCCTCTTTCTTTGCTGTACAAGGTGATCAATGTAGGAGAGTAGTAAACCCAAAGGGCAATCCACAGGAAACAAGGAAATCTTTCACGATGCTGAGGAAAAAGAAGACTTGAGAGTGGAAGATATTGGATCCGCAGACCCAGTAGACAACCACAAGAGCGGCGGGAGTGGCGGGCAATATTCGCCTCAGTCTCTTATTAAAATTCTAACTTATCGTCATACTTAGCTAAATTCTATAATTTTAATACATCGACCCTGAGGCTCCTATTGCTTGTTCAAAGCTAAACCACAACTGCGGATGACCAATGAACAACCGGCTTGAAATAGAAAGATCGAAAGGTGGACTCTCTGGACCAGTCAGCTGATCGCAAGAAGTCCTCCAAACGACAACCCGCCGAGACCGCGGCAGACGCCACCGCACTGCGAAGCGAATGCGCGCCAAATACCGAGGTATCAACACCTGACAAATCCAATAGCCAGCAAAGCCAGCGAAGCCAGCGCGCAAGTGTAGTCGTACCCACCGGGGCGAAAGATTTAAACGAGATGAACGGAGAAGGTTCGGGACTTCTAAGTGTAGAGGTACGGGATTTATACACCTGGAGGCACAGAACTGGACATAAAGCCTGGCTTGAGGGAAACGCCGGGTAAAAAGCGGTCGAGATGGATGTCTTAGTACGGCGGGAGATTTCAAAGCGAACACCACCAGGCACGAAAGAACGGGCCCGGAAGTCCAACGCCCTGACATCAGCCACCCTCTTGCAGGATATCAAGCAGAGAAGGGCCAACAACTTAGCAGAAAGTTGACGCAAGGTTAAATCCTGATTTAGAAGGCCATTGTTCTATGAAAACAAGTAAAAGGGTGACGTCCCAAGTTACCGTATATCGCGGAGGACGGTAGCGGAGGACGATCAGACCTGATCCCTTTTTAAGTAAACGGCAAACCAGAGGGTGTTTGCCTAAAGGCGTTCCTTGAAAGCCTACATGATAAGCTGATAAAGCCGATCTAAAAACATTAAGAGTGCGGTAAGCCTTACCCTTGTCAAAGACCTCCGTAAGGAAGTCCAACACGAATCTCAAAGGGGCCTGGAAGGGATCCAGCCATTGATTTCATTATTTGAAATCAATTACATACTTCTACAGGGTTTTAGGAAATTTTGGGGATAATAATGGATCTTTTTATTAACAAAAAAGAACATGATTGACTATAAATATAAGCATCAGTGTGGGCAGAAAGGGAATTCTGTTCCCTCTGCAAGGATAGTTGAGGAACTGTGCTCCTACTAGACTTGACCCCTGGTTAGCCTCTATTGAGATGACCATGGACCAATGTGATTGTGATGCCCTATGGCTGTAGACGAGGTTTGCAATGTTAGCAATGCGATGCTGAGCAGCAATGATTTATATAAAAGAAAACTGTGCTGGAGTTAGCGCTTCTTGTCCTGTTAGTGATTCCTTCTGCTGCACCCCGTGGCTCAGAAGTGTGGTTTTCTTACAGGGTTACCATCCTCCGTGTCCGTTTGCTGGTGTCCCTGTAAGAAAACCACACTTTTGAGCCACAGGGTGCAGCAGGGGGATCCACTAACAGGACAAGAAGCGCAAACTCCAGCACATCTTTCTTTTATACTGACTTACAAGGTGGAAAAGGGATATACCACCAAGTGGTCTGGAGCGGCAACTGACTCCACAAATAAGAGATACTGTATGACTTTTATTTTCTTATTCTTCCCTGCACTGATTTAGGCCCGCGTCAGACGAGCGCACTTTTTGCGTCCGTCTGACCACACTGTTTGCTGTCCGTTGTAGCTTTTCAAAGGAGTCAATAGAGAACAACACAAGAAGCACGTGCAACGCATGTTGCAATGAACGCCAAAATGGCATCAATGTGAAAAAGCTAGACGGACGTAGAGAAACAACTGCATACAGTTTTGTTTTTTTCTCCTTTTCTCAACATCAGTCAAAATTAACTGATACAATATAACCACAATCTCATCAGTTAAAAAGTACACCTGTCTGACACCAGCCTTAGACTTTCACAATCATTAAGACTTTTACAACCTGGAGTATACAGGATAAGACTGTAAATGTCACATTATTTTGTTGTATCCTAGATTATTTTATCCTATTTGCACCATTTTACTTGCATTGTATTTTGAGTGTAATTGAGGTTGTTTATTTGCCATCACCACCGGGTGGCGCCAGTGGCACAGATTATCACCATTTTACAATGATTTATAGAAGCTTTCAAATTTGAGCCTTTGCAGGCATGTCTCACTTGGAGGATATAAAAGCCAGACCCTTTCTGCATTTGCGATTTGAAATGTGCCCTGCTTACATAGTACAAATTTTAGAAGCACAAGATAAAGACCTTGAAGGAGAATGCTGTAGGAAAGCGTGCAGGATGAATGGTAAAAGCAGGTGATGTTACATTCTCGCTGGCCTCCCAGTTTGTGACCAAAGACACTATCACTGTTTATTTCTGCTGACGTTCGATAACTGGTTGCTGTAACAAATGTCATCCGTCTAGAGAAAGATAAGGTGATTCTTGCAAGCACAATGTGACACATGCTAAATACAGTGATGTATGTTACACTTGGTGAACAAAACCACACAGATCGGCAAGTATCACTGTATTTAGTATATGTTCCGCTTGCAAGAATTGTCACCTTTTATCTGTTAACACATTTTTTTGGTGGTTGTGTAAGGATTAACCACTCCTGGTTCTATTTTTAAGCAGCAAGTTAAACTTGCTTTTTATTCATTGTTTATTCACTATTGCGCTGTTTTGTTCACCTTTATTCTGTATATTTGTCTAGAGAAAGATGTTTAACACATTTTGTAGTCAAATGTACCCCCCCCCCCTTCCCCTATAGCAGAGTTTCCCAAACCGGTCCTCAGGACCTGCTGACATGTCAGGTTTGTCAGATATCTGAAGCACAGCACAGGTGATATGATTTGCTGCTCAGTGATTGCAGGATTCAGTCTGCATTTCCCCAAGGTGATCTGCAAAATCTGGCCTGGTTGAGGGTCCCGAGGAGAGGTTTGGGAGACACTGGACTATAGACTGCCGAATATGAACTTGAAGTTCACATTAAAGTGAGAATTCCTTGGAAATTGTAGCTATCCATGTACATTGCGATCTTGCATAGGTATAAATTCTTCCTTTATACGTTTGCTTGGATTATGAACGAGCAATTATTTGCTTTTTCTCCAAATAACCAGAAGTTGTGGGTACAAGGTTAGTTTGCTGCTGTCTGGCATAGATGTGTCAAATTCACTGTCTTTTTTGATCATATTCTCCCCCATATTTCAGGGAACAATGCTTATCTGTCCATACTGCAGCCGAATTTCTCACCGGCTGAAACTTCAGTCTATAAATTATGTTGGCAGCAGGAAGAGCATACAGAGGATTTTGAGAAACCATGTTTATTTTTCAAGTAAACTTTATATAGTAAGGTTTGAGTATGTGATGTGGATGAATTAGAAGGTGCTAATCTCATACAAGTGGCTGGATTCTTGCAGAAACCCACAAACAGAAAATTAGAAACCACAGCAAAGGGTAGAAGAGCATATGATTCTAAAGAAAACAGATTCTTCAAAACGCTAACACTATATAAACTGATCATTTTGGTCATTAGTGACCAGTAACGGGATGGATATATATATATATATATTACATACACACACACTTTTTATTGGATTTAACAAAGTGGTGGAAATCAGCAGATTGAATAAAGTAGTTAACAGTTTTTTAAGTAGCTGAAAGCGAAAACTATGAAGCAAAACCTAATCTGTTAACCCCTTCACTGCGGATGACCTGTGGGAAACGTCCTCATAGTCTCCTGCTGTATGCGGAGGACGTTCCACCACACGTCATCTGCTCGGCGGGAGCCAGTGAGATACTCGCCTCTCTGCTCCAGGGTCCCGCGGCATTCTGACTTCAAGGAAGTCGGACGCTGCTTTTATGGGCCCTCCCGACGCAAATGACGTCATTTTCAGGCGACCACCCGGCAAAGAGAGATCGCTGGGAGATAGCCTGGAAGGAGGGGAGATCCTTTTGGATCCCTCTCCCAATCGGGAGGAGCTAGAGGGAAAAGCCAGACACCACTTAAAAGGGGAGAGTCTCCCCTTTTAATCGGTGCCTGACTTTAACCCCTGAGGTGCCGATCCGGTGGGGGCACCATCTTGGGTGACACCTCCACATCCAGGTCCCCCTCTGTCACCTGACATGTCAGTTAGCCGGGGAACCCCTAGCTGCTCGGTGATTTCCTTTAGGAAATCCCATGGTGGAGATAGTGGGTTCCTTTGAACCCCCATATCTCCTGGCAGCTAGAGGGTCATATTTGGTGTCATTTGAAAGGCCAGAGCATGGCCTTTCCAAAGATACCAAACATGACCATGTTAAGTTTAAGAAAAAAATATATTTTTTGTGTTTTTATTAATGCAGCAATATTGTTCCCACTTCAATTATGTGAACAATGATGCAGCACTAAGGTTTTTTTTCTATGGGGGGGTTTGCTAAAAATCACGTAATTTCCCCCAAAAAAATTTAACGAGTCCCCATTTCTAATTTTTTTTTTTTTTAACAAGCACGCCCCATAGAAAATGTAAACAAAAAAAGGCTTGGATGATAAAATGTGAAAAAAAAAAAAAGGATATATATGATGTCTGGGTTGTATAATAAAACATGACTTCAAATCGCGTTTAACCCCCTGACGGTATTCCCGAGTGTTGCTTGGGGGTTAACTTTTTGTACCGAAAACGGTATCTCCGAGCCACACTCGGGCTTGATACTTGCATGTCCCTGCGCTCCCTCGCTGACCTCCGCATTCTCCTCCAGCTGATCGTGGCATCATACTTCCTGGTTCCCTTCTTGCGAGGAGGGAACCAGGAAGTTTGACGTCTCGATTAACTGGAGTGTGACTGCGGGGGACAGTGAGGGGAGCGCACGGACATGTAAGTATCAGCCAGAGTGTGGCTCGGAGATACCGTTTTCAGCATTGAAAGTTGACCCCGAGCCACACTAATACCGCTAAGGGGCTAGATTAATTGTACCGCTTCTAACATATAAAATGTCAGAATCGGACCGCCAGGGAGGTTAAACATTATGAGCAAAAGCAGTAAAAATGGGCTCCGCACACGGAGGTGAAATGGCTCAGCAGTGAAAGGGTTAAAGAGTAAAAAAAAAAATTTCTACAAATGGAAAGTAAACATTTTATAAAGGAGTGTCTTTATAGTTTGCTGTTTTTAACTGTTGGGTGCTTAATGGTCAGAGTAAAGTACTACAAATTGGCTTGCAGTGATGCGCTAGAAAGCTGGGAATTCCCAACCAATGCCCTCTCTCATGCCATCTTTTATAGTTTATCAAAAAATATAAAGTAAACAGATAATGGGTTAGTGAATGGAGGTGGCTCATGATTACCTGGTTGCTTTTTAACACTAAAATTACTTTTTCACCCATCTTGACCTCCAAAGCAGAATTTCAACCACTTGTCTGTAATGGGTTTTAAAGTAGGCCCTGATTAAATCCATTTTCATATACATACCTGATCAGCACAAAAATAAATTGCTCTCAGGTTCCAGATGTCTCTTGTCAATCAGCAATACCGTATATTGGTGTACATATAGAAAATAAACAAATTCATATAATAGTGAAGTATATTGAACATCAAGCCGAAGATGGAACGGTGTGCGATATAAAACTCACAAAAATGGAGCCCTGCCACTGGTTCTAAGTGGGTCTCGGCATCTGGGTTATTTGTTTTCATAATGGTTTTCTCAGGTAACCCACACCTTTTCTAGGAGTAATTTTTCTTCAAGCCTCAGAGTGGTATGGAAGACCAGAAAAACAGTGCAGCTCTCCTTGTGTGAATTCTGAGAACTATGAAACAAGAGTGTGTGTGTGTGTGTGTTTGTGTTTTTTCACTCTTGTTGGAGCTTCCGTAGCTCTAAGGTCAGCGCTTATGGATTTTACAGACCGGCAAATCCAAAAAAACACCAGAGGAACAAATGTGCAATCTTTAAGAAATTTAAGATAAAACAAAATACAAACAGGTCTCCAGGATGCGTTTCGGTGCGACTTCCTCAGCTGATCTTCCAGCTGAGGAAGTCTCACGAAGCGACTAAACGCTTACTTTTAAATTCCTTAAAAGGAATATTAAGGAAAAAAATAGATTGTGCAAATAATCGTTAGTTGCAGCGCTACTATAAAGTTACAAGGAGCAGGCCCAGTTTCAATAAACATTTCTACTGCATTCAGAGCTGCAATCAGATTTCACAGAATTCATGGGGCCCCTTACTAAGCAGGGATGGGCAATTTGCATAGCCCGACGCCCTGGACAAGAGGATTTCTAAGCCGGGCAACCAGTTGTCAGAGAGCAGTCAGCCCGGTGGGCAAGTAGCAGGAGCTGTGCCGATCACAGGCATTTAAACAGACCTTGGATCTGTCTCGCGCTGTGCTGGTGGGAGCGTCTAGTTCACGCCCCCGGCCACTGAATGGTTATCAGTGTTAGTGGAGATCGGGCTGCTAGCTGGGAGCACACACTGCTACTCGAGCAGGACATTTAAAAGCTTTCCTGTTGCTGAGTGTTATACAGCCCAGCAACTTAATTGTGCAGTGAAAGTCTCCAGATGAGAGGGCAGCCACACATTGGGGATAAAGGAAATGGCTTATTGAAAAGCTGAAAGTTTCACCCCGCAACTACTCTCCCCCCCCCCCTCCTGTCGGGCAGGCAGAGGACCTGATTGATCTTTCTGCAGATGGATCCATGTGTTGCCCTTCAGCTGGTGAGCTTTACAGGCCAGAAAGCAGATAGCATCTCAACAGACAGATAAGGGGGCACTGAGCTTCTTTCCCCACCACAGTGGTCCGCTCCTTGGTGACCTCACCCCTCCCCCTGTTTTAGTGAAGCAAACAAATATATCATTCCCTAAATCACTTTAAATGTGGTGAAGGAGGAATGGGTTGGCGAAAAATGTTTTTTTTTTAAAAAAAAATATATGGCTTATGTTGTATGTAAGAGAGCACAGCATCTAAAGTTTGCTGTGTTCTCATATGGTATAACTATACTGTATTAATCTTATCAGTAAAATTAATGCTGATACGGATTAAAAGTAAAGTCACGAGAGATTTTCACTTCTACATTAAAGTAATGGTAGAATTTCTAATCTACAGCTGTGATGGCTCTATGTCCTATTTTATGTGTGTACATTATTAATATCGTTTTTATTTTATTCAGCAGTTTATGCTTTTCATTCTCAGAAGACCGTCTTTTTATTTCTGTTTTTGGAACTTTTTTGGAAAAATTTATTCCCGATTTTATTTTTTATGTTCTGTAACAGGACCTTTTTTAAACACATTTTAATTTGATTGTATGGTGTTGTGTAGCTGTGTCTGTCCCTGGCAGTGTCTTTAGCAGGTTATTCGTTTTTATTGTGAGGGAGTTATTTAAATGCTATTTTATTGAAATTATTTTGCTCGTCCGGACAAGTAGATTGTCATTAGGGGCAACTAGATCGGGCTCCCAGTTTAGTCCATTGGACAAGTAGATTTTTTTTAAAATTTCCACACCCCTGCTAAGCTACTGGTCAGGGCCCCTTTTCTTGGCTACCTTGAGTCACAAGGGGATATAGAAGTGTTCCCTGGGGAGAGTGTACAGTCTGCACTGCTACCTGGTGCAGACCATAATAAATCGCCCCTTCAGAGATGAATCAGCGTGCTCTTACTAGCCCCAGGCTCCTCATCCCAGAGGGAAATTTATTGGTATCTTGCTGGACCAGTTCTGGGTGGCATGGAGGAACCCTTACATCTGTGGCACATATTTTGCCATGGCCTCCTGGAGTCACTGGACCCCTGAACATGGCATGGGCTGCCACTCCCTGATGGCTGCCCTGACTGCACTATAATTGCCAGGGAGACTTCTGGGATCACTCACTGCTGTTCAGGGAGTTATAATTGCTGAAACTCCCTATACAGAACAGGTGCAAGATGTTACTGTTCCATTCATATACTTGTATGTGGCAAAGATCCTGTATATTTATTTTGTTTGTTTTTTTATATGCAGCTTCCGAGATCTACAAATCTCAAATGTTAGTTTTCCAATAAATGGGCTTGATGGTGAAATGGTTAAATTTGCTGTAGCAGCAACTGGGGTTTACTGGTCTCCAGCTTGAGCATCAGACCCGAACCTGTTACAGCGTCCATGAGTTGAATTCCTAAAGAAGACACTGAAACCTAATTAGTTACACAATAGACGGAATTGACAAACACAGAGCATCATATTAATCTAAGAAAATACAGATGGAACAACAATACGTCTACATAGAAACATAGAAAATGTCGGCAGATAAGAACCTTTCGGCCCATCTAGTCTGCCCAATTACATGGATACTTTACCTGGATTTATCTTTTGTTTAGGATAGCCTTATGCCTATCCCATGCCTGCTTAAATTCAATTACTGTTTTGGCCTCTACCACTTCTACTGGAAGGCTGTTCCATGTATCCACCACCCGCTCAGTAAAATAATGCTTCCTGATGTTACTTTTAAACCTTTGCCCCTCTAATCTAAGACTATGTCCTCTTGTTTTGCTACTTTGTTTCCTTTTAAATATACTCCCTTCCTCTACCTTGTGGATTCCCTTTACGTATTTAAATGTTTCTATCATATCTCCTCTGTCTCGTCTTTTTTCCAAGCTATACATGTTAAGATCATTAAGCCTTTCCTGGTAACTTTTCTCCAAGCCGTTACACCATTTTAGTAGCCCTTCTCTGAACTCTCTCTAAGATGTCTATAGCCTTCTGGAGATATGGTCTCCAGTACTGCACACAGTACTCCAAGTGAGGTCTCACCAGTGCTCTGTACCGTGGCATGAGCACTTCCCTTTTCCTACTGCTAATACCTCTCCCTACACAACCAAGCATTCTGCTAGCATTTCCTGCTGCTCTATTACATTGACTACTTACCCTTAGATCCTCTGAAATAATAACCCCTAAATCCCTTTCCTCAGATGTTGAGGTTAGGACTGTATCAAATATTCTATATTCAGCCCTTGGGTTTTTACGCCCCAGGTGCATTATCTTGCACTTATCCACATTAAAACTCAATTGCCACAGCTCCGACCATTTTTTTTAGTTTACCTAAATCATTTGTCATTTGGCTGATCCCTCCAGGAACGTCAACACTGTTGCAAATCTTTGTGTCATCAGCAAAAAGACATAATTTTCCATTAATACCTTCTGCAATATCACTAATAAAAATATTAAATAGAATGGGTCCAAGTACTGACCCCTGAGGTACCCCACTGGTAACAAGACCTTGTGCCGAATAAACTCCATTTACCACAACCCTCTGTTGCTGGTCACTCAGCCACTGCCTAGTCCATTCAACAATATTGGAATCCAAGCTCAAAGATTGCAATTTATTGATAAGCCTTCTATGCGGAACAGTATCAAAAGCCTTACGGAAATATAAATAAGCAAACATTGTATCTCTAACACAAACTAACTCCTAAAATACACTTTGAAGATAAATGTATTTCTAACTCCTTAACCCCTTAGTGACCGGGCGGTTTTACACAAATCCGTCTTTTAGTGACCGCTGCTGTTTTTACGTTTCTGCGCTGTTAGTGTTTAGGTCAAATTTTCCTCTTACTCGTTTATTCGACCCACACATATTATACACGCTTTTTCCCGCCATTAAATGGACTTTCTAGAAATACCATTATTTCCATCATATCGAATAATTTACTATAAAAAAAATATGAAATATGAGGAAAAAAATGGTAAAAACACACTTTTTCATAATTTAATCCCCAAAATCTACAACCACCCAAAACGACCCCGGCTAAATAGGTTCAAAATTTTGTCCCGAGACTAGAAATACCCAATTTTTACATGCGTTTGCTTTCTAACCCCTTCACTGCTGAGACAGTTCACCTATGTGCGCTGCGCTCATTCTGACCATTTTGTGCTAATTATTTTTAGATGACAGCCTAGGTCCTATTTAATTAAACCCCCCCCAGACAAAAAAAACTTTTAAAAAAAAAACATTTTTTTATTTAATGTAATTTTTTTTATTTTTATTTAAAACCAAACCTGGTCATGTTTGGTATCATTTGAAAGGCCATAATCAGGCCTTTCAAATGATGGCAAATATGACCATCTAGCTGCCATGGATCGGGAGACAAAAGGGATCCTTAGGATCCCCTTATCTCTACATGGCAGCTAGATGGTTAACTGGCCCACTGACATCCTCACACATATGGTGAGGTTGTCAGTGGGTGGGGGGGGGACCTGGAGGCTTGGCTGACATCCAAGATGTCAGCCCCCCTCCAGGTTTGAATCGCGTTTTGGCGCCAATTGGCGCCGCAACGTGATCCGGCGGCGAAATGGTTAATGCCATACACCGCTGAAAAGGAGGCTCTCCCCTCTCCAGCGGTGCAAACGGCATCTCCCTAGCTTCAATGGTTGGGGAGATAGAGGGCTCCGAAGGAGCCCCCCCCTCCCCTCCATTGAAATGCATGGGGACGCCTGCTGATGACATCACCACGCAGCGTGGCGACGTCATCAGCCTCGCCTGCCCATGTAAATCACATGGGCAGGCTTCCTCCCTGCCAGATCGCCGTGGGATCCGGCGAGGGAGGGGAGTATCGGGCGGGAGGGGGATTAGGCGCCGCTGACGTACCCTGTACGTCCGCGGGTCTAAGGGAGACCCGAGGATTGGACGTACAGGGTACGTCAGCGGCCCTTAAGGGGTTAATCTTTAGGTGATCCTTATGCCCATTGTCCTTAAACTGTATTTTCCAAATTGGTCCACGATCTTTTGGCAGGAGCCTGCAATCCACACCTCTCCAACAGGCACAGAGGCCATGTAAAGTGTGGGCAAGGGCGTCAAGGCGGGTGAAGGCACAACGGTAGAGGGAGCTTCAGTTACATTTGCTGTACTGTGCCATCTGCCCTGTCTATCAAATTAACCCCTCTTCCTTTTTGTAATATCTCTGCGTCAGTCTTTCTGCTCTTAATTGCTTTTGCTTCACATTGTACCTTTAATGTTTCAGCTGTGGGATTGTGAGGTAATGGCATGATGTCATTATGACTTTTGAGATCTGCGTATGGATTTGGCATGTGGCTAGGCCTGCCTTTTTTTTTAACCTTTTTTAAAAAAAGAAGCTAGTTTTGTTCCTTCTTGGTTCAATGTTTAGATTTTGTTAGATTTGTATGCAACCGTTTCATATTCATGGCAACTGCTAATTCCATTGTAACAGTGTGCAGCGCTAAGGAATTTATTGGAGCTTCATAAATACTTGTAAACGTTCTGAATTACTGAAAGTTAACGGAGTTCTAACGTTTGTAGTCTTGGCTGGACTGAACGCTAAAGGGGCAGTTTAAGCTAAAATAATTATCTCTGGTATTTCTGCAGCAATTTCCAGGATTTTTCTACAAAAGTGATGGGAAGTCAATGTTATTAAAGACAGGAGATGAATATTCAGTTTTACTTCCAAAGTACCAAACAGAAAACCCGCTAACCAAAGCATTGAGCAGCTTTTTGGTATTTTATTTTATTTTTTTGCCTATCCATTTCATAGGCTAACCAGTTAAATCTCTCCATAATCTAATATATTCATGTTGTTCTCTGTATTGAATGTCAAGGCTTTCTTTGGTGAATATGATGGAACAAAACTCAAGGTTTGGTACTTCTCGTAATTATTTTGCAATAGTTAACTTCATGGGCAGTTTATTTAAAAACTCTTGATATAAACCACTACTGTAATATTGTGGAGGTTTTTGTCTCATTTAGAATATAAACATGGCACTTATTGTATTAATTTAATCAATATTCTGACCATTTTACACTTTGATATTAACTAAATACAATTTATTATTGTAACTATATCCTAGCATTGTAACTGTAGAAGTACAGAAATTAAGCTCATCTAATTTAATATGTATTTAAATTGTTGTATAATGGTCTAAATCAATTTTGGGATTTCCATGACCTAAGCTAACAATTCCTTGGAACTGGTTCTCCATTATCACACATCACCAAGTGATCTATAGGGTTCCATTAAAAAAATAAATCTTCCATCTTCTATATAATATAGTAGTATATACTGCTTGGCCTCGTCAAAGTATGTTACGAAGATATCTAATCACATGGAAATTGATAATATTGACTATTAATCATGCATGCATATTATATATACACACACTTTGCAGTACTGCATTATTTCCACTTCTTTCCTACAAATCACACAACGTCTTCACAAATTGAATGATTTAATACAGTGCTTAAAATAAGATAGGAATCTTGGGAGCAGCGACCCTTTTGTAGGAACCAGGTTATAAATGATTCATATATACAGTAGAGTGGCTATTACATTTCTGGATTATGCCAGAGGTAAAAGTTGAGAAGCCACCTGCTACGTGAACCCTGGATTTACAAGCCCTACATTCATAAGACTTTTATTTTCTTTTTAATAAATTCTAGATCAGTCTTTTGTCATGCCTTTTCTTGGGTTTTAGAATTACTTCTAACCAAATGTTGCAATTTAGACGCTCCCCAAACCGAAGACCATTTACCATTTAATTTTATGGTTCTAGTTGGTACCGATGACTGCATAATTCCATGGTTTGAATGGGGCATCTTTTAGCGTATTTTCCAAAAAACAAAATATTGGCTTTGTTCGGTCAGCCGTCTGCGGGAGAGGTCTGCGATTGGCGCTGGACAGATGCCGAGCCACGGATCGTTGCAGATGCCCTCTGCAACTTGCCGGAGGAGCGTCTGCCCTGCCGGTATGGCGGAAAATCCCCCTTAATAGTATATCGGAAATGGAGCATACCGATAACGGGGAAAAATCCGATTATCAGTATTGAAAGTATCGGGACTCTGTCTTCAACTGGTATTGATGCATCCCTATTTTCATTCCTACAATGAGTTTCTCTTACTCCATTGGCCATGGGGCTAAATACATTAAAGGGACACTCTAGGCAACATGACCACCTAAGCTTTTTTTAGGTGGTCATGATGCCCAGAGTATGCCGCCCTCTGTCCCCCCTCCCTCCGCTCAGCGGTTCAGCTGTAAATGCTGAAAACAGCTGAGAGAGGTGGAGAACTTCGCCCTCCCAGCTGTCAGTCAGCAGAGCGGGAATCATATTTCCCGCTTCTGCCGACTTTTGCCGAGTAGGAGACGTCATCGCGCTTTCAGCGCGATGACGTCTCCAACTCACCGCAGAAGCTGGCGGCTCCCTCTGAGGGTTAGTGTTGCGCGCATCCTCTTGCACACAACACTAATCCTCAGAGGGAGCCAGGAGGAAGCCTGCCGATTGGCTGGCTTACGTGAGAGGCGCGCATGCGCGATTCTCACGTAAACCAAAAGGCAAGAAGGACGGGAGCGGAAGAGGAGGGAGGTGAGTATGAAAAAAAAATAGACGCCGCTGGAAACAAGAGGATTTTAGGGTAAGTATTACAGTTACAAAAAAAAAACGAACGATTTATTAAGGGAGTAGGGATAGATTAAGGTTAAAAAACGGGGGGGGGGGGTGAATTTTTATTAGTGTCCCTTTAAGCTCTCCCGTTGAGTGAGGCGGGAGGATTGGGGGCATGCCAGTATGTCTGTTAGTAATTCAATTATTAAACTACAGGTTGAGAAATTAAGTTGCAACTACTTTTTGTACGTGCAATATTTTCCCAAACAAGTAATGTGCCAATTTAATTAATTTATGTATTTTTATTTACGCTCCTGAAATACAAATGATGACTTTCAGATGTTCATATTTTATTTTGTACTCCTGACAATTTTTAATTGTAAATGCTTTTTTATTCTTCCTCCCACGAAACCAAATAATTTATTCATAAGGTCTTGTTTTGATGGGGGGGGGGGGTTTGTTTTTTCTTCCCTTATTTTAAAATGTAGTTTGCGGTCTTCTGTTTGAATCTTTTGTTTTTGTGTTCCATTAAAGGAGAGGGCACTAAGCATGTCAGACTGTTAGATCCAAAGCCGATGTATAACATTAGTAGGTTAATTGAATGTGACAGCCCCCCAGCGTCTCACTCGGTCTGTGACGCAGGTACTTTTTATATAGCCTGGCCCCGTGACTTCACCTGCAGTCTACAGTCATCCTGGAGAACTAGTGTGGCCTTGATTTCATCTTCGCCTCTGACGTAGGAGAAACGACAATATCCCTTTGAAAAATCAATCTTCTTAGTATGTAAGTGAAGGATCAAGCATCATTGCTTAGCAGCTTTTCTACATCTTTGTCACATCCTTTTCTTGAAACCAGTGTTAGCTTTGTAACCGATGAACAGGCCCATGCATTTGTTTACATGGGAAGCATTGCTGGAATTGTCACTCATTATCCTTTATGCAATTCAATAAATCAAAGATGGTTAATTTTGTTTGTTTTTTTTGTTTTTTTAAAAAAAAAAAAAAATTCAAGGCAACTGGTCAGTACAGCCAGCCCTCCACAGGATGTCAAGCTTTTTCTGGAACCAAATCTGTTTGTGTCTTTAAATTCTGATTGTTGCTGATTCTGCGAATGGGCATTATCTATTCAAAATGTGTAAGTCTGATGGCATGGGTAAGATCTTAAATAGGGATGCACAAATACAATTTTCTTTTAAGAGAGAGTATCGATACTCTTTTCAGGTACTTACCGATACTTTTACTGTCCTGTGACCACTTTCCATTAAATTATTTTGGATTTTGCTGGAAGCCTGTCCAATGTGTGTTAAATAGTCCATAAATTTCTAGATTATATAAATATTGAAATGTATGGCCAGGCACCCCATTTACCCACTGCACAGGCTTGCACACACAACAGTTCTCAGATACAGTCAGGTCCAGAAATATTGGGACATCGACACAATTCTAACATCTTTGGCTCTATACACCACCACAATGGAGTTTGAATGAAACCAACACAATGTGCTTTAACTGCAGACTGTCAGCTTTAATTTGAGGGTATGCACATCCAACTCAAGTGAACGGTGTAGGACTTACAGCAGTTTGCAGATGTGCCTCCCACTTGTTAAGGGACCAAAGGTAATTGGACAGAATAATAATCATAAATCAAACTTTCCCTTCTTAATACTTGGTTGCAAATCCTTTGCAGTCAATCACAGCCTGAAGTCTAGAACGTGTAGACATCACCAGACGCTGGGTTTCATCCCTGGTGATGCTCTGCCAGGCCTCTACTGCAACGGTCTTCAGTTCCTGCTTGTTCTTGGGGCTTTTTCCCTTCAGTTTTGTCTTCAACAAGTGAAATGCATGCTCAATGGGATTCAGGTCAGGTGATTGACTTGGCCATTGCATAACATTCCACTTCTGTCCCTTCAAAAACTCTTTGGTTGCTTTTGCAGTATGCTTTGGGTCATTGGTCCATCTGCACTGTGACGCGCCGTCCAATGAGTTCTGCAGCATTTGGCTTAATGTGAGCAGATAATATTGCCTGAAACACTTCAGAATTCATCCTGCTGCTTTTGTCAGCAGTCACATATTCAATAAATACAAGAGAACCAGTTCCATTAGCAGCAATACATGCCCACGCCATTACACTACCACCACCGTGCTTCACTGATGAGGTGGTATGCTTAAGATCATGAGCAGTTCCTATCCTTCTCCATACTCTTCTCTTCCCATCACTCTGGTACAAGTTGATCTTGGTCTCATCTGTCCATAGGATCTTGTTCCAGAACTGTGAAGGCTTTGTTAGGTGTTGTTTGGCAAACACTAATCTAGCCTTCCTGTTTTTGAGGGTCACCAATGGTTTACATCTTGTGAACCCTCTGTATTCACTCTGAAATCTTCTCTTGATTGTTGACTTTGACACACATACACCGACCTCCTGGAGAGTGTTCTTGATCTGGCCAACTGTTGTGAAGGGTGTTTTCTTCACCAGGGAAAGAATTCTTCGGTCATCCACCACAGTTGTTTTCCGTGGTCTCCCGGGTCTTTTGGTGTTGTTGAGCTCACCGGTGTGTTCCTTCTTTTTGAGAATGTTCCAAACAGTTGTTTTGGCCACGCCTAATGTTCTTGCTATCTCTCTGATGGGTTTGTTTTTGTTTCTTCAGCCGAATGATGGCTTGCTTCACTGATGGTGACAGCTCTTTGGATCTCATCTTGAGAGTTGACAGCAACAGATTCCCAATGCAAATAGCACACTTGAAATGAACTCTGGGCCTTTTTATCTGCACATTGTAATTGGGGTAATGAGGGAATATCACACACCTGGCCATGGAACAGCTGAGAAGCCAATTGTCCCATTACCTTTGGTCCCTTAACAAGTGGGATGCACATCTGCAAACTGCTGTAAGTCCTACACCGTTCACCTGAGTTGGATGTGCATTGCCTCAAATTAAAGCTGACAGTCTGCAGTTAAAGCACATTGTGTTTGTTTCATTCTAACTCCATTGTGGTGGTGTATAGAGCCAAAGCTGTTAGAATTGTGTTGATGTCCCAATATTTCTGGACCTGACTGTACATGTGTACACGCACACACCCCAGACCTCTGATACATGTATATGAACACACTAGACCTATGATGCATGTATACTCTCGCTAGACCTCCGATGCTGTAGAGATCATGAATGATTTGGGTCATAAGTGATCATATTTAAATGTTAGAATTGATATGCCAAAGATGGAACCCTATGATACCTGATAGAAAGTGCATAATTTGAGACTAGAAAGGCTTTTGTGGAAGTTGTGCTTTTTTAAACTTCCATGCCCAATACACCAAGGACAAGGATATGGTCCTATACCACGTGAGTAGATCCATCTAATATAAATATATGGTATGCGCTATGATGTGTGCTTTCTACATTTAAAGGCCATGAATACACAGAGGATTTCGGTGGGGCATTTGGGTGGCCAATGACTAACCCAGAGGTCATCTAACCAGAGCCAGGCGGGCCCTTAACCATGCGAGTGGCAGTCGAATAAGATTGTAATTAACATCTAATAACACAGGTCACACGATGTTCCCTCTCTATTCTATTTGAGGATACTGGAGGAGAAAAACTAAGGAAGCCATTTTTGAAGTGCCACTTCGCTTGGTGGGACATTGTAAGCGCTACACACCATACTTTTTTCCTGGAACTTTCTTTATCGGTTGATAATACCAATTTTGTGTGCAAAGCGATATTCCTATATACCAATGCCAGCGCTGCATATATATGTATTTTTTTTCTTCCTGGTAAAAGGCTTTGAAAATAAATGAAAATCCCACTCACATGTGTTTGAGACAGTGCAATCCTGGCTCAGTAGGGTTAACAGACCTGTAGAGGCAGTGCCTCCTTCTGTTGCTCAATTGCGTAAATGATTTCACAACACCCCTTCCTTTCATGAGTGCACCTCAGAATGTAAAACCGTATTTGGTGTGACTTAACAGACACCTTATGTACCGTAGCTACTTCCACTTACATTTTTAAGAGCCTGTTGTTTTTTTTGTTTTTTTTTATTAAGCGCCAACAAATTCTGCAGCAAAGTATTCAGTGTTCCACCAACATATACAGGAGGTATTGTTGTGGGACCTAATAATGTGGGAATTTACAATCTAGATGAGTGGAGGGTGAGAAACCGCAGGGAGGACAGTTATTGGGTCGGTTGGATGTTTTGTTATGGGCTTAGGTGGTAGGCTTCCCTAAACTAAGTATCTTTAGAGCGCATTTAAAAGAAGCCTGATTGGAGAATAGTCTTAGGCTAGGGTCAAACGAAAGCATTTTTCCCCGCGAACGGCAAAAAGTGCGTCCGAACGCATTGACGTATTTTTTCACGGAATGCGCAAAAACGTTCAGACGACGCGCATTTTCGTGCGTGATTTTTTACGGATTCTCAATAAAACACTTTTTGCGTCTGGACATTAGAGTCTGACATCTCCTAATCACACGCACACACCGCTAGCGGACGCAGCGCACTCTGTACGTCAGTACTAGCGGTTCTGCGTTCTCGAAAAAATGCATTAATTTTCCACTTGCGTTGCGCGGCCGGACTTTCGTGCGGCCGTACTTCGTATATTGGCCGTCATTGCCCGTCATTTGCTGCTACTGCGGCCGTGATTAAGTGCGCCAGAACGCACGTTAAAAGTGCTCTGGTCTGACCCCAGCCTTATAGTGCAAGGAAGCACGTTCCATAGGGTCGGTGCCGCACGAGAAAAATACTTCAATCTGTTATGTGGAGCAGGTCACTGTTGGATTATAGGGGGCGGGCTGGGGTTTATTTGGTGTTTAGTGTGGACAACTACTGTGGAGCGCCATGAGGGCTTTGTAGGATATGGTGAGTAATATTGAATTTAATTCTGTAACCATCCTATGTCCACTTATCTATATCTGGTTCCTTTTGGTTATTGTAAACGCTGCAGAAACTGTTGGCACTATATAAATGATTATTCGGAGGTCTGTGGGTATACAACTAGATCTGATTTGGGGTCTGTGTGGTCAGGCTGTGCAGTGGGTAAATGGGGTGTCTGGCCGTACATTTCAATATTTACATAAACTGGACAGGCGTTCAGCAAAATCCTAAATTTATTTATTGGAAAGCGGTCATGTGACTTTTAAATTTATCGATACTTGTACCCAGTCTTTAAAAAAAAAAAAAAAATTGGTATCCGTGCTTACCTATTAACATTACCTGAAAGATGTAAACTGTCAGTTTTTCTTTTTTGCTTGTGCTTTCAACTAATCATGCATATTTAGTGCTAGAACTACAGGGTTTGTAGCGGTCACATCTACTGGGCCTGTCCCTCTATTGGGCACGCTTGAGCTGACCCTGCCACTCCCTGCAGAGACACACTGAGGAAGCGGATATTACGCGAAACACGTTTCAGTTGTGTATTACTTAGATTTTATACAATAAATACTTTATATCCTTATTTAGTTTTTCCTGCTGGTGATTGGAGGCAAGGCTACAGTGCTGACATCGACCGAAAAGGAGAGGGGATCCGGTACCCCTTATATCTGCCGGCTGCCTAGATTTCTGGTGTCCGAATGGTGGCACCAAAAAATAACGTGAGTTTTTTTCTATATCAGTCAGATAAAATTTTGAAACTGGCTGCACCAAGGTTTTTTTTTTTCCTGTCTATGTGGTCTTCTTTGCCTCTTGAAAAACAAATAAAGGAGTTTTATTTTGTCTCACTTGGAGGAAGCGCACTATCCACTGCAATTGCCCGTTAAATTACCTGAAAGATGTAAACTTTCAGAGTTTTTCTGCCTTTTTGCTTGTGCTTTCAACTGATCATACGTATTTAGTGCTAGAACTACAGGGTTGTAGCGGTCACATCTACTGGGCCTGTCCCTCTATTGGGCACTCCTGAGCTGACCCTGCAACTCCCTGTAGAGACCCAGTATAGTGGAGTGAACAATTCTCAAATTAACCTCAAACACAAATTTTGACATGGATCCCAGGGAGGTCAGGTTATGCACGTCCTGTGCATATGTTGTCCACCGCTTCAAGTAGTTGCCAATGCCACAAGTCAAGTCATTCTTGAGCTGGAAGCATGTCGTATCCTCCAGGGCTTTGGGGGAGGCTAGAGCTGTATTCAGTTGAGTTTTTAAAAGAAAGTAAAGGGTTTAAATGGGAGTCAGGAGGGTTACTGTTTACCCCGTCCTGTTTTATTGTATGTCTTTAAGGCTAGGGTCAGACGAAAGCAATTTTAACGTGCGTTTAGACGCACGAAATCATGGCCGTGCTGGCAGCAAATGACGTCCAATACCGGGGAACACACGAAGAACGGCCGCACGAAAGTTCGTCCGCGCAACGCAAGTGGCAAACGAACGCATTTTTTCTAGAACGTCAAACCTCTAGTACGGACGTACAGAGTGCGCTGCGTCGGCTAGAGGCGTGTGTGCGTGATTGGGAGACGTCAGACGCTGCTAATGTCCGGCCAACATAACGTCCAGACACAAAAAGTGTTTTATTGATGATCCGTACAAAATCACGGACGAAAAGGCGCATCGTATGACCGCTATCGCGTACTCCGTGAAAAAATGCGTCCATTCGTTCGAGCGCACTTTTTCACAGACAACGCGAAAATGCGTTCGTCTGACCCTAGCCTAAGTTAGCTCTTCACTTGACAGCAAAAGCCATATGTGTAGACTTACTGTATATAGAGATTAATGTTTTGCAAAGCTATGCACAAGCTTCCAAATTTTATTTTACATTGAAGTGTATTTTCACTGGTAGTGAAGATATTTTAAGATGGAACACTTGAGTGCTCCTGAAGCATCTTGACTAGAACGGCAGGAGTGTGGGTGACCTGCCTTGCTAATGTGACAATGAAAACTAGTAATGTTAAGAGTTATGAAATCTTTTCCAAAGCCTTATTTTTGGCATGCGTTCACATATAATTCAATTATAATTAAGCCCATATGTTCCTTTCAATTCTGTAAAGGATAGTAAGATTGCCAAAAATAATAGGAAGCTGATATGGCGAGTTTAAATTTCCATTATTGCGAAGGGAGAAAGCCGCGCTTGGTATAGGAAAGACACACAAAACACACAGACTGGAAACCTAAAATAAGGAATTAGCTGTATAAACAAGATACATGGTGTATGATGAGTGATTGCGGACCATTCTGCTGAGACTTGCAGCACATATTCATAATGCTTTGAAGGATTGCTCCTTTATTACCTAATGAACGTGAACTTTTAAAAGGGGCAATTTTAAATTGCATTCACTGTGTATGTTATGGTACAAGGCGCTCCCCTGATCCCATGTCACAGTGCAACTTACAGCAGATTTCATTATGATCATCCACAGGTAACAATCCCTTCAAAATAACCAGTTAATAAAGACTGTATGACACAGTGGCGTAGCGTGAGGAGGGCCTCAGGGGTGGTCGCCCCGGGTGCAATTTTCTTAGGGGCGCAAAATTTCAAAAGACTGGTGTCTGTGAGAGGCCCTTGCACGGGCAGCCTCGTTTTGTGGCGCTGGTGGTGACTTGGCACTTAGCATCCAGAAGGGAGGACCAGGACAGAAAATTCTGGTCCTGTCCTGACTCCTCCTTTAATGCTGACATGAGTCACGTGAAGCAGCGCAGCATTATCCGGCGGAACACCCTGTACCATGCTCGTCAGCCCCCCTAATAGCCCTGTGCCAGCCCCCCGCCGCTGGCAGCCCTGCAGCTGCTGAACATGAAGGAGGGAGGAGCCTGCCCTGCAGCACATTTAAAATCCGGTCTCCACTAAGCCCCCTGGACAGCTCCCCCCCCCCCGGCCACCAGCAACTTCACGCAGGTAGGCGACACTGTGTGACACAAGAACAGCATCACCAACACAGTGAGGGGGTACAGGGAGAGGGTGACTGGGGATTCTGGGAGAGAGTGGCTGGGAGTACTTGAGGGAGAGAGTGTCTGGGGTACTTGAGGGAGAGAGTGGCTGGGGGTACTGGGAGAGGGTGACTGGGGTATAGTATGAGAGTGGAACTATGCTAGGGTATACTGGGACAGGGTGACTGGAAGCAGTAGCGTGGGGGCATGTGGTTCATTTTTTTAAATTATCAGTATTTTGTTAATATACAATACATGCGCTTGTGGGGTAAGGGGGTCAATACTCTACTGGTAGAAGGGAATGACCACCCATGCTACACCGCTGGCACGACATACTGTATTTTCCATAAATTGGAACTTTGCATCTGTTGATTATGGTTGGTTTACATGTCCTGTATCTTGGAATTGGACAAAAGCATCCAGGCCCCCACTGGCGTAAATTTTGTCCCAAGAGGGTAACCACTGAATCTTATCAGGAAAATTCCCTGAGACCTTTGATTTTTTTTTTTTTAATCCATTCACTACTGAGCCATTTCACCCCTGGGTGATGAGCTCATTTTGACAGTGTTGTCCTCATGTATAAATATGATTTGAAGTTGTTTTATTCTACGACCCAGACAAACTGTATATCCTTACTTTCAGCAGTCAGCAGATTCAAAATATATAATTATTATGTTTGTGATGTCCATTTAGAATGCTATAACAAAAAAAACAGGTGTTATTCACTAACCTCCTTATTTGGCCCGAAATTGCACCGAACGGTGAAATTCATGGCTCGGTGCGATTTTGGGCCAATTTGTCTATTCCCTAAGCTGTCAATTCACCAAATACTGGCAATTGACAGCAAAATACAGTGCAGTTTGCCCCAATTCGGCAGTTTTCAGCACCAAAAATGCCCCATAGAAGACTATTGTGTCTTCTAATAACAGAATGATTCACTGCACCGAAATTCCAGTGAAATGCCCTGATTTTCTGTTTCAGTTTGGCAGGTTTATACAGGCAAACCTGCAGACACTCAAGGCTAAATTACAAACTTGACTCTCTAAAATGGGGATGCTAATTGGGAAAACCTGCGCCTGCGGTTTCCCCTTGGTGTCCTCATTTTAGTGTTTGATTCCGTGGCAGGTGCTACTGATACTCGTGATAGCGCTGCTGCAAGTATTCTGACTCCATGGAGGGTTGCCTTGCCAGGCCGCAAACTGTGGAGGGAGACTGGGGACTATTTCTTCCCAGTCTCACTCTGCTCGCGGCCACGAGAAGTGGCAAATTGGGACACCGTTCTCGCTGTGGAATGAGAGGTGAGTATCGGATTTATTGGGGTGTCAGACCCACGTCAGGAGGGAGCCATGGGGGGGACCCATAGGTTTAGTTTTATTACCCATGCGCTGGGGGGTGATCAGGGCACCAGACACAGATGTTGAATGCAAGAATAATGTATTAGAAATATACAGCACTCTGCAAACAGTCTTTGCACAAATGAAGCTTCCAAATGCTGAAAAAACTGGTAAAGTCTGCAGACAAATTGGCTGGTGGGTAATGTAGTCCCAGACTGCACACAGGGTCCACATGAATAAGCAGCAGGAGCTTTGGCAGGAATACCTTGATTGAAGGTCAGCGTCGTTGGAGAGAGCTGGAGGGCTGGCAGCCACAGGTAAGTCTCCAGACCCACTGGATAGTGGACTACGTAGTTAAAGATAGCAGAATCCACTTGGAGGAACCAGGAGCTTTAGGCAATGAAAAACTGGTAAGGTGGAGAAATCTGGACCTCAGCCACAGGCAAAATGTTAACTGCACAGCGGATAGGAACAGGAATAAACGGAAAGTGACAGAAAATACTGAACAAAAATACAGAACTTAACTGAAAGAGAACTAGACGTGTGCACAGCACAAAATTTCGTTTTGAACTAATGGATTAGTCCTAAAATGCAATTTATTTAGTTGCTAAAGAAATTCTTTTCAGTTCTTTAGTATTGAAAACTAATTTCATTCATCCGAAAACCAGTGGATACAATTACTATTGTAGTGGCTCCTCAGAGGGCTGAGATCGCTGCTTGTTACAGTATCACTCACTCTCAGCACAATGTGCCAGGCACAGCTGTTACAGTAACTGACTGCTGCTCTTCACAGTGCTCAGAGTTTCAGTAAAGCTAGTAAATAATATTTTTATAAATAAGCGGTTAGAACAATATTTCCTTATTTTACTGAAACTCTGAGCACTGTTACAGTCAGTTACTGTAACAGCTGAGACTGATACATTGTACTGAGAGATAATCTAACAAGCAGCCGTTCTCAGCGCTCACAGCCACTGGATTTAAAGGGCTAAAAAAAAAAAGGCTCCTCTCTGTATAATGTATAGAACATCCTCCTGCATTAATTAATACCCCTCTCTTTATAATGTAGATAACATCCTCCTGCATTAATTAATACCCCTCTCTGTATAATGTAGATAACCTCCTCCTGCATTAATTAATACCCCTCTGTATAATGTAGATAACATCCTCCTGCATTAATTAATACCCCTCTGTATAATGTAGATAACATCCTCCTGCATTAATTCATACCCCTCTGTATAATGTAGATAACATCCTCCTGCATTAATTAATACCCCTCTCTGTATAATGTATACAACATCCTCCTGCATTAATTAATGCCCCTCTCTGTATAGAACATCCTACTGCATTTGCATGTGGAGGGTGCAGAACTTCGGAATGCAATGCTTATCCATCACAGGAGAGGGAAATTTTACTTAAACTTTGTATCTCTGCGGGGGAGACACAGGAATAAAAAAGCAGGGGAGAGGGAAAATATTAACGTAAATCGGTCTGAAAGCTCAGAGAAGAGATGACTGGTGCAAATTGATTTGTATAATAAAATAAAGCACTTTAAATCTAGGGAAAACATTTAAATAAATCACACTGAAGGCTCATAATGACAGAGTAACAGAGCTGGATACTAAATGTATCAGACGTAAAGAAAAAACTTTATAACAAGCAGCACTGGGAGAGGAGAGGGACTTTATATAAAACGTGTATTATAGATGAGGAAAGGGGGATAGTGCTCCTGGATAATATAAAATGTATCAGACCTAAGCCCTATTATGCAGAGCGGGAGGGGAGATAACACACGTTTTATAAAGTCCCTCTCTTCTCCCAGCGCTGCTTGTTATAAAGGGGTTTTTACTATCCAGCCCTCCTCTGTCATTAGCTTTCAGTGTGATTTATTTGAATGTTTTCCTTCTCCAGCTGCTTTTATCCTCTTGTCTGCCTCATAGACATGCAAGGGTTAAGTAAAGGTATCCTCTCCTGTGCTGGCTGTCTGTGCTGCGAGTGAGTATACTGGAGGTCGATCACTGTCAGATTTTTGGGTCGGGAAGGATTACGCATACAAACCTTTTCTGTAGCTTTGCGATGTTGCGCTTCATTACTGGTCTCCATCACTCATCAATGTAATATCACAAAAAGGTCTGAAACTAAAATGTAGTGCATTTTATTTTAGTTTCTTT
The DNA here is from genome assembly GCA_009667805.1 of Leptobrachium leishanense. Taxonomy (NCBI): domain Eukaryota; kingdom Metazoa; phylum Chordata; class Amphibia; order Anura; family Megophryidae; genus Leptobrachium; species Leptobrachium leishanense. Next base: position 179,488,537 of record CM019066.1, read on the forward strand.
CGTTTTTTTGTACTGAGCAGTTTCGTATCTCTTGAGTCATACTAAAACTAAATTATCCCAAAAGTTCAGGAGCATGCAGCAAGGAACATCGGACAGCTGCACAGAATTCGCTGGGCAGCTCAGAACCACATTCCGGCAATGGACTGGGGGGCCTGCAAGTCCCCACCTACGAGGCCCTGGAGGACCTAATGATTCTGGAGCAGTTCCTGCAAAGCAGGAGTCCTGAGGCCAGAGAGTGGATTCTGGACAGAAAGCCTAAAGGCACAGTGGAGGCAGCGGATCTGGCAAGCGACTATGTGAACAACAGAGCGCCTCCAGCACAATGCGTGCCTACACCAGCTGGAACTACCGCCTGGAAAGAAGGCACTACACCTACACCGGTTGTCAAGTCAGCGGGGAAACCAATGACTACATCGTCCACCAGCCAAGGAGCAGCGGCCGTATCGAGTCAAGGAGATACCCGAAGGTGCTGAGTGCTACTTGTCCAACCAAGAAGCAGCGGGCAGAAGGAGGTGGAAAAGCTACAGGAAGTCCAACGCCTGTCCTTTGTGTGTCTGGATCAGTGGATCAAGGTAGCGACAACCTGCAGAGCGTTACTGTGGGTGACCATGTGACTATTGGTCTCCGGGATACTGGTGCATCATGTACCTTAGTGCGACCTGAAATAGTCGGTCTGGAAGATATTATTCCAGTAAAGACTATGGCCATTAAAGGAGTTAGTGGAGTTCGCCCCACGGTGCCCATGGCATGGGTGTACCTAGATTGGGGTGTTGGTAAGGGGTTGCGGGAGGTTGGGGTTTCTGAGGATATTCCCGTGAACGTGCTGCTGGGGAACGACTTGGGCCAGCTGGTATGTCGGTATGCCCCAGAGGATGACTCCTGTGACTCAAATGTGTTAATGGACAACCCTGTACAATCTGAGGTACTGTGTGAAACCTTGGGACCCTCTATTGCTTGGTGGAGCGGGGAGGGCAACCCTGGGACTGTTACGCCTGAACCAGCTATGCCGGCATGGGGGAGGAAATGCATTGAATACTGTGATTCTGCACTGTGTCCGATGCCAGCCTGGCATGAAAGCGGGCTGCGATGTGAAGCAGAAATGTCCTCTGTTCTGCCTAAGTGGGCGGGAAGTGGAAAGAGCAATACCTCGCCTGAGCCAGGAGCGGGGCAGAGGAAGGTGGAGTCCCTGCCTACTGACCCTTCAGGTGTGACTGGTGTGGAGCCCAGTCAGATACCCAGTGTAACCGTGGTGACCCATTTAGAGGCCGCCCGTGAGGCTGCTGGGGAGGCTGTGAACTTAGCCAGTAATGAAGGTGAAAATAATTGTGCTCCTTCTCCAGTGGCTGAGGGGCCCTATTATCCTCGGGAGGAGAACCCTGATTCACAGGAGGCTCCGTCCGAGGGGGCTATGGCTCCTGAGTTCCTCGAGCAAAGGAGCGGGAATGAAAAGCTTATAGCACCCTTGCACACCGACCCATCCCTGGAAGGGATGAGGAAACGTACGGAAGCGCCAGCATCTGATTCTGATTCCTACAGAGTGTACTGGGATAAGGGACTTTTGTACCAGGAGGAGCAAGGTTGTGATTGGGAGAAATATCTCCATCTACTGCTTGTGTACCAGTAGGTGCTGCAGGCATCCACAGGTTTTTCACCATTTTTAAATTGTATGAGCACAGGGTACGGGGAACCCTGGGTTTAGTAGGGGAAGAATGGGAAGGTAAGGTGCGTCCCCCAGAAACCTGTTGATTTATGTCCTAAAGTTTAGGGATAGGATGCAAGCGTTGACGGGGCTAGTACACGAGAATCCCAAGGCTGCTCAGGCCAAGCAGAAGCTCTGCTTGGTATGCCAGGGAACGGGCTTATGATGTGGGCCGGAAGGTCATGGTATTGATCCCAACTAGACAGAATCAGTTGCAGGTTGCCTGGGAGGGCCCCTTCTCCATACTCCAGAGGCTGGATCTCACCACCTATGTAGTAGCGCTTGATGAGCAGGGGAGAAGGCAGAAACCGTATCATGTAAATCTGCTGAAGGCCTACTATGATCCTGAGGCTGTGGTCCGGAGTGTGTGCAGCTTGCCTGAGGGAGAGGCTGTCCCTGATCCTCTGGTGGAACTGGTAAGCAAAACCAAGAGTCTCCATTCCTTAGGTGACACAGAAATTAACCCTCAGCTATCTGAGGGTCACAAAAGGAAATTGCAGGGGATGGCAGTGAGTCAGTCTGCGTCTGCGCCAGGTGTGTCCGAGGTGTTGTGAGGGGGCAGTGTGAGTGCCCGCCTGCACCGGAGTCAGCTGGTCCCCTGGACCCCGTGTGTGTGAATGCAGCGGTGCCCATGATAGTGAGTACCCGCTGGCAGTCTGAGGGGAGTAGGGCACAAGGCCCGTCTCTGCCGTGTGATGGTGTGTAAGGACCACGGGGTTGGGTGAAAGGGCAAGAGATGAATGAGGCTCTGCTTGCGCCTACACCAACCAGGTCTTTAGTGCCATGTGAGAAGTGTGTGGATTGGAATGCCTGGGATGGGCAGAGGATACCGCGGTGTGACAGAATGTGCGTGGCGCCGGGCGCATGGTCAGAAGGACGGACTTTCCCGCCAAGGGGAACTGTTTAACTAGGCCGACCTAGGCCCAAACATTTGCTTGAGGCCTCCGTCGTCCATCTTGTGGTGGGAGGTGTCACAAACGGGCATCATTTTTCTGCAAGCCGTATGCAAGATTTTAAACGCAGAATTTGTTTTTTTTTTTTCTCTGGTGTTTGCAATGGAGTTTGTGAAGCCAGGCAAGGTATTTACAAACCTCTTATCTGATCAGCTGGAGCTGAATGATAACTTGATCTGGGAACCAAATGGTTGGGGGATGTGGGACAAGGAATCAGCACTCCCTGTACACTTTAGAGTTTCTATGGAAGTCCCATTTTATTTCAAGAGCTGTATTTGCACGTTTTCATATTTTGTATGTCTTGGTTTTAATGAGATATTGGCACTGTATAAAGTTTGTATTCTTTCCATTAAAACTTAAAACCCATTACTGTTTGCTCTAGATATTAAGTCATGCTTCGCGAATGCAATAGCTTAGGTATAGCTACTGTAATATTTAGCAATTGGTGTGTGTGTGTGTGTATGTATGTATGTATGTATGTATGTATGTATGTAACACCTTTTTCCCTTATTCCTGGAAGCAGGTCATAGTGGACAGCAGTTGCAACTTCTTCTGATGCTGACAGGGATCCTGAGCCTCTGCAATAGTTGGGAGCAATAGTTGGGAGATCGGGACATCTTGATCTGACGCAGTGCCTCCATTCAGTGTAGTCTCTTTTTTTTATAGGGAACCCACCCCACTGAGTAGATGAGTATCCATCACTTAATAACACTCAGAAACCAGAAACTTATTTAAAACGTGTAATGCAGCTGTATACGGATTAAAGGAATTTCAACATTTTAAACACAGCAATACATTTTAAACACAGCAATAACAATGCAGCTCCTGGATAATTCTCATTTGGTTGTAAAGTCCTGTTGTGAGTATAACAGTCACACCATTCCTTTATTGCAGCAGGGCTGCCCCTAGCAAAGTCCCATGGGTAATTCGTGCACGTTGGGGCCCTTTTAGTATAGATAGCGCTATCTGGATAAAGTCTCTCATTCAACTGTATTAAACTGGGTAATCCTGAAACAGTCTCTGGAAACAGTACCTTTTATATAACTCCTGTGATTGTAGTTTCTTCATATATAGAGAAAAGAATGCTTGTCTGGATGTAGATCACTCCTCTTGTGTAACTAGGTTGCACATACACTTCAATCTCTTTAGGAAGAGCCAGTAAATCAGGGAGGAAAAGCCTGCAGCAACAAATGACAACTTCCCAGCTTCTTGCACATGTAGTGTGCCTGGTTTATCTTGCTTTCACTTTCTCCCAGCAGGAGTATCTATTGCAGACTCCTGAAGAGATTTATTCTCTGTACAGTAGACAATGGCTGCAGCTCCTCTGCTCCTTCCTGGTCCTCTTCCCCACCTTTGGTCCCTCCTCCCCACATGCCAGAAAAAAAACCAAAGTTCAAAAGGTCCTGGAAGCTCAGTAAAAAAATAAACAAAACATGATATATATATATAATGTGTATATGTATGTATATATGAAGCACTGGGATTTGTACAGCACCACGGCACGGGACATCTCCATAGCCACAGCTTGTGTGCTGGATCTCTGGATCTCTGTGTGTGTGTGTGTGTATATATATATATATATATATGTGGGGTTTCGAGAGTGCCCTATTACTTTCGTTGTGGCAGTGTATACATTCGGAAGGGTGGGTACGGTGTAAGGGGGTTAGGTTGGCATAACTTGGGGCCCTTGAGCGTGTAGAGTTAGTAAATCCAGAGGCTTGGAGCTGTAATCCCCTTGTACGCTCTCCTTCCGCACGTCACGGCAAGGTAGGTAGTTAGCTAGGTCTTTTTTTTCCGTGACACAGGTGATTTCAGAAAAAAAAACTACAATAGTGATTCCAAAGCCAAGTGTGGTGTTTGCTTCTATTTGCACAAGCTTCAAGTCTGCGTCTGTTTCTTCCCTAGAGGACTGTATTGTTTGGCTGGATCAAGGATCAAGTGCGGTTGCTATACTACTGTGTGTGTGTGTGTAATTTTATGGAATCAGGGTTGAATTGTGTGCATCAATCCAGCAAATAACATCCTATAAGGATGGAGATTATCCGTCCAAAGAACATTTAACCAGAGAAATTAAACATAAACAGAGTCAACTTAATCATGACTAAGAGCAACAAAGTAATGACAGTGAGTGGCCTCCACGAAGTGTCGTCTAGGAAGACTCCAAAGTCCATGAGTATTTAGGTCTGGGAGTAATGGTGGGCCGGTGTGATCCGCACCCTGCTGGATAGGGAGCTTTTGAGAGAGAAGCTGAAATCCTGTAGCAGACTTGCTGCATCGTTGAGTTTATCGAAGAAATGGGTGTTTCCAATCGTGCACTAAAAGGTGTGCAGGGTATTGAGGCGTAAAACAAATTTTTCGGTCAGCTAATTAATTTCGAGCAACTTGGCACGAAAACCTTCAGTTTCTTTCATTAGTGCCACAGAGAAATCTTTGAGAAGGCGTAAAGTAGAACCGTGGTATTCCAGAGTGGATATTTTCCCGTATGCTTGCATGAGCTTAACTTTGTCAGCAACATTCAAAAGGTTGAAAATAACTTATGTCTATTGACATTCGGTGATAAGACGGGGCCCACATGGTGAACCCTCTCCACTGTAAGCGGTATCCGAGAGACCCAAGGTAGTGACAGACTTGTTGCAACCAATTCCTGATACTGGGGACCCTTCACAGATTCAGGAAGCCCCACAATGCACAACTTGGGACGGTTAGGTGGCCAAAGGGTCCACACGGCCACATACTGGCACCTAAACCTGCTGTCAAGGGGAGGTTCTGCAGGTTGTAAGTCCCGGCCGAGTAGTCAGCTCAGGCAGCCTTGCTAGGCCCTAGGACCCCCATGGTGAGAAGGCAACAACGCAGTTGTATGGCAACGCGTCCACCATAATGAGTCCCACTGACTCCCAGAAGAGCTCCTAAGTAACTGTGGGTTCCAGGTGCGGATTGTGGGGCTGATGGAGCTGGATTAAAATGTGGCTATTATCAGCTTGCCTCCCGGAATTGCCTTTTTTTTTTCCTTATTTTTATAAATTTCCTCCATTGTTGCATTGATCCTAATTAAATGTTTTTCTTTTTCCCAACACCTAAACAGTGCCTCCAAATATGCCATCAAATTATTTTTTGAGAAAGTATTTTACCAGGAAGGATGCATTGAGATTTCTCTCGTTTGCAAGTATGTCCTGGCAAGTATGTAGCATTAGGTGTCTTGCCTAAGGACAGTTACTGGAGAGGTGTTCTTGCCGGGATTTGAACCTGTATCTCCACAGTCTCTACTGTTATAGAGCAGTGATGTTACCTATATCAATCTTATGTTTTCAGGGGCAAATCACTTAAAATGTGCCTGGAAAACGATCCCTCCTGCAAATGGAAGCAATTCTGCTCCCATACTCTGCTTTGATGGTGTCGTCATTTATAAGGGTTACAGCATACCTGCTTAGTCATTTAATGAACAAGTTCTTGGCTGAAGTTGGCGCATAAAGGCGGTGTGTATTTTTAACGGTTTAAATGAACTATTTGCCATCTGAAGACTTAAAATATTCCCCTTGGTTTTTCCGAGCATTCAGTCTGCCATTCACAATAGAAGTCTCTGTATCTTTGGATGAATGGCATATTTCCCCTTTCCGTATTGCGAGGGCTTGCCTGACATTACATAATAGTCTGTGGTGGTGCTTCTTCGCAAAAGGCTCTTTGTGGAGGCCACTTAAAACAGACACAGTATTCCTGACCTTGATGTTGTATGTGTTTGGCAAGAGGTGGGTTTCCTTCTGCCGGTAGTGATTCACATTTGATCTCCAAACTAACAACATGCTCTGTTACTATAACCAGGTAATGTCAGTTTTTCAATTTGTTTTGCAGGTAAAGACAGAGTTTTCAACACGCCCTTGTGTGAACAGGGAATTGTTGGGTTTGGCATTGGCGTCGCAGTTGCTGGCGCAACATCTATTGCAGAGATCCAGTTTGCAGACTACATATTTCCAGCATTTGATCAGGTTTGTATAGCCTGTTTATGGAATACTGCAGTGAGGCTTTTTTTTTTTCTTCTCAAATGGTCACATAAGTCTAATGAAGGAACCCAGCCTTGAATTTATAGATTTATTTAACTTGACAATTCGTTTGTCAGATGGCAGATAATATCTAAACCTAAATTTATTCTTATTTCCTCTTGTTAGCATTCCCATTTGGACAATGGAAGTCTTTTTAAATGTCCTGAAAGTATAGCTATAAAGGAAATAAATGTATCCTTCCTGGTAAAATCCTTTTATAAATAAATAAATAAATAAATAAATAAATAAATTGACTTGTTTTTGGTGTAATTGGTGGATAGAAGAATAACCCATTGAAGTAAACATTTTCACATTATTCGTGAATGTATCCTTTTAAGAGGCCATCAGAACCAGAGTAAATTAGAATATACCTTGTGTAACGTCGGTATTCTTTGCTACCGAACGTCGACAAAATAACAGTGGTTACTGCTATTGAGAACAATATGCCTCTTGCAAATTTCAGAGCACTGAACCCCAATTCAGTTTTGAAGATTTTAAAAATGTCTGATTTAGGGATTCGTGAAGGGGATTTGTTTAAAAACTATGATCATTTATTGAATAAGCCTGACCTCTTGAACTTCAGAGAGCTCCAGGATATACGTCCTAAATAAGTGGGTTAGTCTAATGATATCAGTCACTAGGTTGGCATAGTGTAGGACCTGGCATGGTGGGGTACATTGACATTGTGACAGGCTTATGTAATGTATGGTCATGTTTTGTAACCAAATCCCTATTTCCTAAATTGGGTGTTTTTTCACATCTTTAAAACTACATTAGAGTGTAGTTCTGATTGTGGTATTTTGTCTTCATTGATCTTGGGGGCATCCATAAGTGAAGAGTATGTTTTGGTTATGTACAGATATTCTGGTTTTGGATGTAACTATGCCTGTCCTCATTTTCCTATGTTTCATGCAGTGATTGGTATCACAAACATAAAGTACCCTCTTGGCATGTATTGTCTTCATACATTTCAGTTTTATGTTGATTACTCATTGTTCGTGTGCCAGTTTACTTCCCATTTGATCTCCATTTTTTTTTGCATCTAGGGCTGCTTTCACTTAATGCTGAGTTGCTGCTGAGTGAGTTGCACTTGTCAGCATTGGCTTTGCTAATCTTGTAAAGTAACATTGGTTAATTCAGGAACGTTAGCCTGATGTCTCTTCATTGACTAGAAGTGGTATTTGGTTGTCAGAACGCTAAATGTGTCCTCTGCAACTCTTCCTTTTTACCCATACAAAGTCATGTCCTGGGTGGCCAGAAGCAACAGGGACTATGTGAAGGGAAATGTATGTCATGGTGGTAATCAGGGGTTGTGTGTCTGCCTGTAGAATTGATTGCCGTTTATGTATGATTGTTTACTTTACGAAAGCTAGTATTCACTAGATGTTCTGTTAACATTACAGATTGTAAATGAAGCTGCTAAGTATCGATACAGATCTGGGGACCTCTTCAACTGCGGCAGTTTGACGATCAGAGCACCATGGGGCTGCGTGGGACATGGGGCTCTATACCATTCGCAAAGTCCAGAAGCCTTTTTTGGTCACTGTGCAGGAGTAAAGGTGAAGATTTTTTTTTTCTATGGTCTTTTTAACAAGTTGCTTTTTGTTTTTTGTGTGTTAACATTTCATTCTTTTACAATAACCGTTTTGATGGAGTAACCTGGCCCCCTCCCTCCAAAAGCCAATATGGCAAACAGTGGTTCTGTCATTCTCTCAAAGTCATAAATGAGTCTATGGAGAAAGTATAAAACTACATCAGTCGCCTATGAATCACATTAATGTTTTTCTTGTTTGCCTAGAAAACCACAGAAAACGAAGAATCTGTATGTAAATTCTGTATAATGCATTGTATTAAGAGTGTATGTAAATATTCATTTTGTGATGGTGACCATAAAGGGTCAATACTCCTTCAGCTTCTTGTGGTTCCAGCGCTGAGAATGCTGCCTATCCTGACGTTACTTTCAAGCAGTTTGATAAATACCAGAGACTTCTACGATATCAGTCCTGAGAAAATTTGCTCAGCTGTACTAAACTGCCTTTTAATCGCTTGGCTCAGTTCATAGAACATAATCTAGGAGTCTGATTTTGATGGCACCAAGAAATATAATGATTTTTAATGAATCAAGGTTGAATTAAAATTATTGTGGTTTTAAAGCTTTAAAAAGACTCCACTGGTATGCTAGACTGTATGTTTAATAGCCGTCCCTGAACTCCGTTGCAAAGGTTTGTGTATGTGCTATTTGTAGGTATATATACACACATTATGTCACCTTGATGGTGCACCGGTTTGGGAATGCTTTCCTAGATGGGCTTCTTATGAGTGTAGAAGCAGGAGATGGATTAGAGTTGTGGTATGTACTACAGTTCTTTGACCTGGTGAGAGATCCATGATGGCAACGAGACCTGGCATTGATCTATGACTAATACTTCATTTGGAGCTATATATATATATATTTATAGATTAACTTTGAAATTTAGACTCTTGAGATTGACCAGTTACAGCCCAGCTGTGTAGAATATCCCTTTTTATAAAGGATACCAACAATGTGTTATGATTTACAGGTTGTCATTCCCAGAAGTCCAATTCAAGCAAAAGGCCTGTTGCTTTCATGTATAGAAGATCAAAATCCATGCATTTTCTTTGAACCCAAGATACTGTATAGAGCAGCAGGTAATGTACTGTGACATGTTGTGTATATGTATGGCTAAATTGCAGTAGGCAGCCGAATAGCAGTCCTAGTGAGAGCAAATGGTTTTAGTTAAAGGAACAATTGTATGATTTGGCTTCTCCGTGTTGCCTTGGCTTTTCCTTGTTTTGCTTGGCCATGACCACACAGATGTAGTCATTTCTAGTCTTCTGTAAATGTCTCCTTTTTTTTTTTTTTAGATTGAACATTTATGGTTTTGATTTGTTTCTGAACCTTTCGCTATGCTTCGCTCAGTGGCACCCGAACATAATGCAATTCAGTTTTGATAGCTGCTTCAAATCAGATGCGCTTTCTATACTGAAAGCAAATAGCAATGCAATGTGCTAATCTCTATGACCTTTAATTACTAGTAATGGAAACTCATTGATCTAATCTTTGCTTGGCTTGGCAGGTTTGTGTGCCGAAATCAACATCGTCCTATGCGCTGCAAAGCCTTGTACAGTGTGTTTGCACATAGGGTGTATTACTCTTGAATAACTTAGTGGGTTTCGTGTGTGTGCATTTTGGCGCGTGCTCTGATAAGAATTCATATCATAATCAAATCTTACTGTAAGCAAACCTGGCACTATCAAATTCACATTTTAATGCTGTATCCCATTAAGCGATAGATATTGCATTGATCATATACACAAATATCTGGTTTGAGATCCTAGACCTCAACATGCATCAGTCCAGTACTAGGTGCTATTACAGTGGGCCACGGATGTTTTCAATAGTAGTCACATGCTGACACGAGTTAGCAGTCAATCACTGCAGTGCAAAAAAGTACAGAACCACCTGCAGGAGGCACTACTGCTCCAAATTATTCACTGCCTGTTGACTGTGCTGAAACCTCAATGCAAATGGGAGTGATGGGTATTGGGCAGCACAGTTGATGAGAAACTAGTTAACGTTGTATATCCGAGTTTTCTATACAATGAAGTTAAGTCCTTACTAAATGAGCAAAGTCATGTTTGCAAGTTAAAACTTACTGGGTAATTCAGAGAAAGGTGAAAACTAGGAGAAGAGAACAATCTAGACCAAATAGCCGATTTGGAAAGTGTTGATAAATAGGAGAAATAATAATAGATCAAAATAACCAAACTAGAAAAATCCTCCCAAGTTTCACCTTTCTTTGAATAGACCTGATAATCTCCTGGATTTTTGTGTTTGTTCGGTTTTTTTTCTTTCCCTTTTCTCAAAATTGGTTCCTTCATCAAGACTACAGAACAATAAGTGAAGAGAATTGATAGCTGTGTGGCTCAATAAAAAGGTGTTGAGTACAGTTGAATCTCAACTTCTATAAACCCCATTACTGAGTATGTTTAGTATTTTTCATCAGCCAAAAATGCGTATATAATATTTATGTCTTGATTAAAACACAATGGGCTGTATTACATTCCTTGTGCAAAAACGCTCGCGCAGCGCAATTTTTTTTGCTCTCTGCGTTAAACGTTAACATGCGGAAATTAACGCTGGTATTACGATCCGAGCGCATTTTTTCATCCGTCCGAAAATATTGCGCATAAAAAATACGCGTAAATTAACGCTGCGCGCAGAAATCGGTGGGCAATCAGAATTAAGAACCACAATTGTCTCCCGTTCAGTTTTTGCACCTGTCAAAATCAATCGGAGTATATATGCTGCAGCAATAATAAAAACACGCACGACCTCTCAATTTTATTGTTTTGGTATGTGTAGAATGTGTAACTATACTTTATTGTTTTTTTTTCGTGATGGTGTATTTGGTTTCGGACAACGTTCAGATTTGCAGTTGCCACCAGCTTTTAAAAGACGTTAAAATTATGCACGCAAACGTCATTAGTAAAAATTTGTGCATCGATTGTAATACCATCCGCGTACCAGCGCACGAACGCATTTGCACTCACAATGTTAAGTATGGGATGCGCGTACGAATTTTCGCTCGCGCAGGGTAACTCGCGTTAGACGTTGATGCGCATTTTGTGCGTGAACTTCATAATACGACGTTCAGCGCGAAGGGGTTTTCCCCTCGCGTTAATGCGTTTTTGCGCACGCGCAAAATTGTGCGCGATGAATGTAATCGGGCCCAATCTCTCTTACTCGCCTTCCTGTTTATAAGCTGGTATGTGTCCTTTTAAGTGCATTGTGCCATCGTTTTTTTTATAGAGCACTAGAAACAAATTCCACTCATTATACTCCTAATATAAATAATCCAGGTGACACTTCCTCCTGACTGCTACAGATATCTGCCCTAAAGCATTTAATGGTCACTTAGCCAATGTAGGTTTCTGCGTCATTGCTTCCCTGTTAATATGCATGCCAAATAAATTTCTGTAAGGCAGTGATACTGTTGTTTCATTGCTTTTTTAATGTGCAAAGAACAACCATTTTTCAATAAAATGTGCTACACTGGGGAGGATTAACCCTTTCGCTGCTGAGGCTTTTCACACCTCTGTGTTGAGGTCATTTTTACCGGTTTTGCTCATCATGTTTAAACGTGTTTTGAAGGCTTATTTTAGTATATGACCCAGACATATTATATATCGTTCTTTCCGTCAGACTCGGCAGATTCATAATATGTCATTTTTATATGTATACGTCATGACCTGTCTGTATAGAACAAAAAATGCAATAAAATATGTATTTTCAATAATTTACAACGTGTAAAGTGTTTTTTTTCACATTTTAACATGCAAGCAATTGCGGTTATATTTTGTATGGGGTGCGCTTGTTAAAAAAATTAGAGATGGGGTCTCGTTACATTTTTTTTGGGGGAAAATTACGCGATTTTTAACAAACGCACCGCATACAAAAATCGTTAGTGCCGCATCATTGTTCACATTATAATTGAAATGGGAACAATATTGCTGCATTAACGAACATAAAAAAAAAAGTTTATTTTTTTTTTTGTAATTTTTTTTAAATATATTTTTATTTTAATTTACATTTTTTTTAAAAAACTTTTTTCACATTCGTGTTTGGTATCGTTGGAACGGCCATGCTCTGGCCGATCCAACCATACCAAACATTAACCCCTAGCTGCCACGGATCGGGAGATAGGGAGTTCATTGGAACTCCCTATCTCCACCGTTGGTGGCAGTTAGGGGTTAACTCTAGAACTGGCGTCATCGTGCTACGCACGATGACGCCAGTCCTCAGGGGGAGTTCCCGGAGGCTTGGCCGACATCCAAGATGTCGGCCAGCTCCGGGAAAGGATCGCGAACCGGCGCTTTTCAGCGCCGATTCGCGATCCAGCTCCCCAGGGGTTAATGCCAGGCACCATTTGGAAGGGCAGGCTGTGCCCTTCCAAATGGTGCCTGGGTTAACCCCCGCAACGCCGCCGATCGGAGGGAGAGAGGTCAGAAGGACCTCCCCCCTCCCTTTCAGGCGCCTCCTCCGCACATGCGGGGGGGGGCGCCTGAATTAGGTGTCATCGCGCTGCCGCGATGACACCTAATTTCAGCGGCTGCGGTTCCGGATGCCGGGCTGACATCGAGGATGTCAGCCCGCACCGGGGGGGCCAGCGATCGGCCGGAACCCGGCCGAACGCTGACCCCAATGGGAGGACGCGCTGAGCGCGTCCTCCGCATACCAGCAGTAATGCGGAGGACGCGCTGAGCGCGTCCTCCGCATTGAAGTGGTTAAAGGTCACTGTCATTAGCATGATGATGGAGACATTTTTTGAGTAATCCAGTGAAAGTTCTGACATCTACCCTTTTAGGCTAGGGTCAGACGAAAGCAGTTTTAACGTGCGTTTAGACGCACGAAATCACGGCCGTGCTAGCAGCAAATGACGTCCAATGCCGGGGAACACACGAAGTACGGCCGCACGAAAGTTCGTCCGCGCAACGCAAGTGGCAAACTAACACATTTTTTCGCAGCTGTGATGGGTGCGCACGCAGCTGACTGCGCATTACAAATGCATTTATATATTCGAGCAGGCTCCTCTTCCCTCTTAGATTGTAAACTCATGGGAGTAGCTCCTCTTTTTAACCTCTTAGATTGTAAGCTCACGGCTCCTCTTTTCCCTCGACGGCTCGTGTCCGATCGCAGTGTTCACGTCCCTTTTTGCGCACATATTAACGTCCGTGGTAGCGTAAAAATTATGAGCAATAGGGAACAACACACAAAGTGCATCCGCACCGAACTGCGGACGCACAACGGACGCGGCAAACGGACGCAAGTTAGGCAAGAACATCAATCCGCTAGGACGGACGCACAGAGTGCGCCACGTCCGCATAGCTTTGTGTGTGAGAGATGGAAGTCAGACGGTCCGCATTTTTGACGTTCAGCACCTTCATGGACAAAATGTTTTTTGATACCATTTATCAATTTGTATCCTTTTTCATATTAATATTATTTCCCATAGGTCCCTCTTTTTCTCTACATCAGTCAAAAATAACGGACCGTGTGGCCACTACCGAGTCTTCCGTCAGAACGTGCGTCCATACTGCACGGACGCACAGTCCATACTAAATGCGCTCGTCTGACACCAGCCTTAGATTGTAAAATCACAGGAGCGGCTCCTCGTTTTCCCCTCTTAGATTGTAAACTCACGGGAGCGGCTCCTCTTCCTTCTTAGATTGTAAAATCACAGAAATGGGCCACTCATAGATTGTAAACTCACAAGAACACTAGGGCAGGGATGATCCGCAAGGGACTGATAAAAAAGCCAATCCGTTAGAGAGGCGCTGTACGTGCGCCTCTCCAATGGATTTGTTTTGTCCCTCGCGCAAGCCGGCTGTTGCTCTCCCCGACGCGCACTACGTCCGCCGCCTGCGGCGACGGACGTAGAATTTTTATATATAGAGATGTTTATTTGTATTGCACAAATGGATTCCGCAGCACTGTACAGAGTTTACAACAAGTCATGGTAATGCACATGAATGCTGAGGAAGGCTCTTCTCCCAGAGGAGTTTACGATCTAGAGCAGGGATGTCTAAGCTCCAGCCCCCCACATGTTCCTGAACTACAACTCCCAGAAATCTCTGACTGCATTAGATGGATAGAGAAGCATGGGAGTTGTAGTTCAGGGACAACCTGGGGGGGCCGAAGTTTGGACATCCCTGAACTAGAGGGATTTGGGGACAGACATGGGAAGGTCTTCTGCTTCACTGGTTGGAGAGTGGGCAGATCATGTGGCTTTTTGTGGGCATAGTTGATCTGCTTCTCTAAATAGGTTTTCAGTGAGCGTTTAATCTTTGGAAGGTGGGTGACCGTCTTATATGTGAGAAGAGAGCGTTCCAAAATGTGGGGGCAGCCGGAGAGAAATCCTGAATGCATGCATGCATGAATGGGAGGAGGAGATGGGCATGACAGAGAGATGTGGATCCAAGGCTGAGAGTAGTGGGCGACTGGGGGAGTATTTGTCCAGTAGTTGACATGTTGAGTTTCAGTTGATGGGTAGTCATCCAGGAGGAGGAGATGTTGGATAGACATTATAAAACTCCAGTTAAAACAGCGGAGGATACGGTTGGTATAGATCTATTATAGGATAGGTATATTTGAGTGTCATCAGCAGAAAGATGGAACTCAAACCTGAAGGAACTGATGAGCTTGTCAGTGGAGGATGTGTAGACTGGGAATAGCTGGGGTCACCAGGACTGAGCCTTGCGGAACTCCGACAGACAAGGGTACAGGAAGGAAGCGACCAGTGAGGTAAGAGTCAAACTAGGATAGTGACTTTTTGCTTAGACACCTGCCAAGTTATTTACTAGTTTAGCAAACACAGATTCAGTGGAATGATTTTTTCGAAAGCCAGATTGTAGAGGATCGAGCAAAGCGTTGGCAGCAAGGATAAGCGTTTATAGACTAGATATTCGAGTACTTTAAACACAAAAGAAGAGAAACAGGGCGATAGAAGGCAGGGAAGGTTTTAAGATCGGATGGATAAGAACATGCTTGTACAGGGTTGGGAAGATCCCAGTGTATCGAGAGAGGTTAAAAGGTTGTTAAAATGGTTAGGGTGGGAGAGATGGGACGTATAAGCTTGGAAGGAATAGGATCAAAAGGACAGTTACGGAGACGAGAGGATGAAAGGAGTGAAGACTCCTTATCCTCCGATGTAGGAGTGAACTTTAATAGTGTGAGCGATGAAATTGGAATAAGTGATTTTAAGATGATAGGAGGGAGTATCCTTCCTGATGGAATTAATTTTTTTAGTAAAAGAAGTGACAAGTTCGTTAGGTTGGACTTTGGAGGCAAGGAGCGGTTGCAGGTTAGCAGGTTGTGATCAGAAAGAGGTAAAGGTTGATGTCAGAGCAGAGGTGGGAGAAGTTCAGGTCAATAGAGTGGCCATTGGTGTGTGTCAGAGACAAGATTATCGAGAGGCCTAAGGAGGACGTGAGATGGAGTAGTTTGGAGGAGGCAGTGTTTATAAGGGTTGTCTACCCTCCTAACACTGCCTATAATGTATTTTATGAAGGGTACACGACTACACACATTTTTACACTGGCTGCAATGGAAAGTGGTTTTCTATAAACGCCCTGATTCCTGGCAGTGGTTTTATGGACAACTTGAGGGTTATTGAAGGGGTTAAAACCAATATGGACTGTGAAACCGCTAGTTGGATTTTTTTTTTCTTCTATTATAAATTTGCCAAGACCCGTTATATTTACATGCAGGGATGGGCAAATCCTACCAACCGACTCCAAGGACTGGCAGTTCCGGGGACCGGGCAGTTGTTTTTTTTTCCCCCCACTTAGCCTTGCTGCGGGTAAACAGCAGGGTCTCCTAGGGCAGGGCTCAAAATTTCAGGTCCTGAGCTACTAGCCAGGTCTTCTATGTTACTCGCCATCAGTTAACCTACCTAACCCAGTCCCATATTGCACATTTTCCTTGCAGGGATAGTCACTGCTCTATGTAAAATATATATGGCACTGAAGGGGTGTTTGTTTCAGTAAATCCCGTTATCCACTGAATCCATTCAGTGGATGACTGGTATTATACAGAGGGGGTCTGTATTAGAGACCCTCTCTGATTCCGATTAACCTGTCACCATCCAGAACGGATGGTGATCATTTAAACATTACAGATAGCCCTGCAGGGCTTTTCATATGGTCCAGGGCTCTCTGCATCACTCAGCCCTGGATGTAAGGCAGTGCAAGGGCTCCTGCGCCTGCCTGTGTGTGTGTGTGGTGAGGTGCAGGGGGTTTGGAATGAGACCATTCTATGCCCTGTAAACCCTTACGCTGAACGTGTGATGCCGGCTAGCGATGCCGGTGTTACATTATTTTCTATGGCAGAACTAATATATGGAGGGTGCAGGGCAGCCAATGTATACAGCCAGGGCCAGACAATGTATACAGCCAGGGCCAGACCATGACATTGTGTTGCCTGGGTCCAAAGATGATATGCTGCTGCCCCCCCCCCCCAAAACTATTCCCACAATACACACCCATGCTTATCAGAGAGCTCCACACCAATAAAACTCACAGTAATACTGTGTAATAATGTGTGACATGAGGGCTGCATTTATATATGGGGGCTGTATGAATTTGTGGGTGCTGTGAGGGTATGGTTGATTTGGGGACCAAGAAGGGCTGTATAGAAGTTTTGTTAAGGAGGCTGTGTCCCCACTGTAGAGTCACAGGGTTATTCGGAGAGTGGTGAAAAGCAGGAGAATTACTGGAGAACTGAAAATTCTAGGTCAAAATAAGCAATTCTGAAAGTGAGAGAAATGGGAGAATTTTTCTGGTTTGGCTATTTTAACCTAGAATTTTCAGTTCTACAGTCATTCTCCTGCTTTTCACCGCTCTCTGAATAACCCTGTCAGTGTGTGGATGCATTTGTGATTTGTGCACTGTTTAAAATGGCAAGGAGAGCCAGGAAGGAGTTAACTGCAAAATTTAGAGGAGCTGATTACTTCCCATGCATTCCTCCCTGAGCCCCCCCTGCATTGTCCTCAGCTGTGATCAGGGAATGTGACAGGAGTTTGTGGATCTACAGATAGTGGCGGTGAAAATATCTGCCCAATACGTCGCAGAATGTCACAGACTGAGAGGAACATGAGAGATCCTGGACTTATAAATCCCCAACACGGACTCGCCCCCATCCCCCTTCACATTATCCCTTACCCCTGATAATGTCCATGGACTTGCCCATTCCCCCCCATATATATGTCCCACTACCCCCCTCCTCCCCATATGCTTTGGCAATGCTAAAATGTATTTGGTCCTGCCAATAAAGCTTATTTTGATTTGATTTAGTGGCAGAAAGTCCTCTCCTCTTGGAGCAGTGACAGAGGGGCCAGTGGACCAGACAGCTCTGTGATTTCCTGCCTAGTTTCTGTTTAAGTGGGATCGCCTGATCACAGCTGAGGTGAGGGAGCACTACATTGCAAACAATCAGATGCACAATGCACACATTTTTACATTTAACTCCTTCCTGGCTCCCACTGCCAATTTAAACAGCACACATCACACAAAATAAAGGGCAATAAGAAAGTATTTTTTTCTGGGGTTTATATTAAGAAAATCTGTTTCTTGTTTGGCAAATAAAGTAATTTCCCCCTTCTTCCCGGGGGGGGGGGTGTCAGGTGATCATACCTCAGGTGGAGATTGTTTCTTGCACAGGCACTTTCCAACATGCTGCCTTGAGGAGGCACCATTGCCTGTTGTTCTTGCCTTCCATCCAGATCACACTCTGTGACGGTATGACCTGCCCCTGCCTGACATGCTGTACAACTGCCGGGGAGTACAGGAAGAGATGAGATGTCACATGGTCTCTGTTGTGACAGCATCATGGAGGACCCGCACAAGGCAGAGGCAGACACAGTATTTATTTTCAAAGCCTGAAAGGAAGGGGATATGAATCCCTCCTCCAGCAGACAATGACTAGCCAGCAGGAAAAAAGCCGTGATTAGTGCTGGTGTCAGCATGGAGCTGACACTAGCACCTGAAAGGGATTACAGACCAATTTTCACTTGCCCCCTGCCAAATTGTTCTCGCAAATTGCGAGAGGGCGAGTGGAAATTTTAACCCCTGTCCTAGGGGATACTGGAGTTCTGGCTGCTCAGCACGCATGTGTGCTGAGCACCAAGTGCTTCTGGTATCCTGATGGCCTCCCCACTGTCTGGATGTGCGTGGGGCGATTCCCTCCCCATAGCTGAAGATGCTATACACCCGTTCTGTCGCGTCCCTGCTCGGTGCCGATCTGACTTTGAGCAGGGCTGTCGGCTCAGCCCACTCTGTGGGACTGCCCCCCCCCCCCCCCCCCCCCCGGCCACAGGCACCTCCGTGTGCGATGATGTCGCGAACCTGGGCCCCTGTATCTCCGGAGCAATAGATCCAACAAGGACAATTGAGGTATTGTTGGAAAGGCCAGAGTTTGGCCTTTCCAATTATATACAATATGATCACATAATTTGGAAATACAAAAAAATTAAATATTTTATTTGTTCTAAAAGCAGAACCCCCCCCCTCTCCTTTTAACAATGTCGGTGGACTAATTTATATATCTATTAAAATATTTTATATATATTTTAATAATTGAATGATGTTTATATTATAACTTTAAATTTTATTATACTGCATTTTGATACATGCTTTCATTTAATAATGAAATTTAATATAATTCAAATAAACAGCATAATTGTTTTTGAGTGTTATTACTGTGAAGCTCTGATACGATCATACACACCACATATTACTGGGAGATTTATTGCTGTGGAGCTCTGATACGCTCATTCACACTGCATATTACTGTGATCTGTAATGTGCGGGTTGTATGAGTTCGAACACTGCAATGCAATATGTGTGTTCTATTTAAACTAAATATATGTGTTTTGTTGATCACATTAAGGTGTTTGCTCTCCTGTGGTTAAGAAGAACAACCTAATGCTATTTTGTTGAAATTCTATTTCTTATCAGGACAAGTAGATTGTCGTGAGGGACAAGTAGATCGGGCTTCCACTTTTCTCCATTGGACATGTAGATTTTTTTTAAATTTCCACACCCCTGTACATGCCGAGGTTTATGGCACATGGAAGCCATTAGGGACATCTAATGGCCAATTGCACATCTTTACAAGAAAAGAGAAACTTTTTCTGGACCCATAGGCGTGTTCTATTGCATTGGTGGATTAACCAACTGCACCTGGCTATTGGGACATTTAGGAGTTCCTTATGATTGAGTGTTGTTTGTCAGTACCGTATAATGTATATACTTTATTGCTGTGCACAAATGTGTATATTGGCTACATCTAAGCATACGTTTGTAAATAATGTTCCTTGGGTGTGCACCTAAGGAAACTGGCTGTGATTGTGAATAGACAGATGGTTATATGGACATACACATTCATTATGTTGAATGGATTCACTATATTGTTATTCGCTAATAATTTTTACAGGAAACTTTTGCAAAGTGTTTGACCTTACAGAATGAACTTCAATTTAACATTTTTTTAAAAATAGATACAAAATACAGTAAGAAAAACACTTAAAGCTCTAACTTACTGTTCTGTAGTTTAAATGTTAGAAATCTGCTGATAATAAACTCCGTAGCAAGAAGTGAAACCATTTAATGTTTTGATTCTCATACGGATGAAATTCTACATAAAGAGGATGGATAAAATGAGTCACTTTGACATTCTCAGACTACAGCTGTAATGGAGAGCCTCCTGTGAGCTCTTGTCGCGTGTATGACACGCAGTAACCGATCTAGCAAGGAATACAACTGGCATCAATGGTTGCTGTAGAAACAAGAAAGAACCGTTTGAGGCCCGTTTGTTTGTTTGTTCATCACCCCCAAAATTTTTACTTTGTATTTTTGTAACTTGTGTTGTTCTTCGTAATGAATTCTTTTGGCTTCAGACAGGAGTTTAGCCATTGAGCCAGCAAGTCAGGACAACAAAATAGTGGGAGTATTTTTCATGTGCTGATTTGATATGCCCATTTTCAAAGTATGTCTCTATTGGTATTTTTACTCTTTGGAACTGCCTTTTTTTTCTTCCCCAAGTCCTATCTTCCACTGTTTTAAACTTTGTACAGCTTTTAACCATGCTTTAAAGGAACACTCTACACATCCTGACTAGGGGTCAACCTATTATCTGTACTACCGATAATCGGGCCTGATATTCAGGTTTTTCCCTCTTATCGGTATCGCTATGCTCCATAACGATATACCGACAACAGGGATTTTTCTCCCGATACATACCGGTAGGGCATCGGCAAAGGTCCGTGGCCCAGTGTCAATCGCGAACCTCTCCTGCAGGTGGCTGACATCTTTTGTCAGCCCTGCCTGCAGGGCATATCCTCGCCCACTGACGTCATCTGACACGTCACTGATGTTAGCCGGGCAGGGGATTCCCTATGGGGAGATATGAGGATCCTTTGAATCCTCGTATCTCTGAACCATAGAAGCCATGTCATGTGAGGTGTCATGACCTTTCATGGAAAGGGGTGGCCTTTCCAATGATGCCGAGCATGACCAATGTTT
Source organism: Leptobrachium leishanense (assembly GCA_009667805.1). Lineage (NCBI taxonomy): Eukaryota > Metazoa > Chordata > Amphibia > Anura > Megophryidae > Leptobrachium > Leptobrachium leishanense. Next base: position 179,509,326 of record CM019066.1, read on the forward strand.
GTGTAAAATAGAATAAAATTAAAAAAATAATTTTTTTTTTTTTTTTTGTGGAGCACTATTATTTAAACTTCTAAAGTGAACAATTATGCTGCACTGTGGAGCTCTGTGATACGCTCCTACATAGCGCACAATACTGTATCAGAGCACCACAACTATGTTGTGTGTATGAGGATCTCTCAGAGCTGCACGGCAGTAAAACTCACAGTAATGTAGGGCTGTGACTGACGTTTATTTTCATAATAGATTACAGTAGTTGGCCGATTATTTTTTCGATTAATCAATTCATGGGATAAAGAAAAACATATGCAAATTGCATCATTTTCGAACACCAGGTGCATGAGCACCTGGTCAACGTGATAGATTGATGCGGTGTTTGCAGCTTAAGCCCATGTCTGCTTTCTTCCCAAACGAACGCTGCTGTAAGTGCTCAGATATACATGATGTCAGCACAAAATCAGGATGAGAAAGGGGGGAAACTCCTCGCAGCCTGACCATTTTGGCTTGTTAGATTGTTCGTGAAATTATTTTAAAGGGACAAACTGAGTGGGAGGGGGGGGTCTGGAGGTGGAAGGGAGTGAGTTTGGGCAAGGGAGTTGACCCGAGTATGAAAGTGAGTGGGTTTGGGCAAAAGACTGGACCAGATTGTGGAAGGGAGTTTATGAGAAGGGACCGAAAGGGTGAGAATGGCAGCTCCAGACCAAAGAGGGGGTGACAGGCAGGTTGAGGTGGTGGCACAGGACGAAGAAGAATCTGTGTACATTTAACTCAGTAATGACTCTAAACAGTGAGTGCTGTGCACAAATCGATGGGCGATTAATCGATAATGAAAATAGTCGACAACTATTCTCATTATCGATTATTTGTCGATTAATCGATTAGTTGTTTCAGCCCTACAGTAATGTGCGCTGTGTATTAATGATAGTTTTACTGCTGTGGAGCGCTGTGATATTCTTGTACACCCCACAGATTACTGTGAGTTTTATTATTTTTAACCCCATCACACTGAGGGCTGTGATTCCTTAACCCAAAATATTTTTTAGCTTTCTAGCAGTGACTTTTAGTTTGTTTTTATAGGATTTTTATTCTTTTTTTCTTTTTTTTCTTTTCTCTTATTTTGCAAGCATTTTATTTTTCTCAGTTTTTGTAATGTTCAAATTTTTATTAAACATGGTCAGATTTGTGTAGAAATTGTGATTTTTCAAAAGTTTAAATGTACAGAATTTCGGCACCTGATATCGGTTTTTGGCCTGAAAGACTGCCGACTATCGGTTCCTAAAAAGTGATATTGGTCTATCCCTAAGCCTGTCCACTTTACATTTATGAATTAAGATTAAGATGTGAGGAAGTGGTGGCCACCGATGCATTAATGTCTTTAACCTGCCCACTATTCATTCCTCGTGGAGACACAGGTGTGTGTGTGTGTATTGTCGAAACGTTGGAGTTTATTTTCCGCTCTCTTGCCACGATCTCTAGGTGCCGGGTAACTATATGATTTTGTTTATGGTATTTTTGATTTGTGGTTGTACTTGTTGCTTTTGGGAGTAGCTGCCTTTTCCAACTGCATGTGCCTTCTTTTGAGTTGTATGCTCAACTTGCTACTTTGCTTGTGATTTGTGTGTGTGTGTGTATATATATATGTGTGTGTATATATATATATATATTTCAACTCCCTGCAACATGTATAATTAAATTTTTTCTGTATGTGTTTAATAAAATTACGTATATTGGTTTTGCTAATTTGGTGTGCAGTTCCATTTTGTATATGAATTCTAATTGAAGGTTTTGGGGAAGCCTTTTCTTGGTAACTAGCACCCTTTCGTGATTATAGTGTGCAGAATAGCTGGTTCTTTTTACTATTATGTGAGGAGTGCCTCCCAGCCCTGTTTTTGCTGAAAAGCCGGGTGAAGTGGAGGAGTTTCCTCGACCCACCATCACCAGCAGCCAGGAAATGTTCTCTTTATTACATTCCAGCCACGTGAGTCAATGTTTGACCATTTGTATCACTAGACAGGTGTAGAAGTCCTGTTGTTTTTTTTATTTTCATTTTTGCACTTTTAAGAATTGAGTTTTTTGCTAAACTATAGATTTTATTTTATAGATATTATAGTGACCAGAATAAATGTACAAATGTTTGTCTTATTTTGTTTCATAGTGGAGCAAGTCCCTGTGGAACCCTATCAAATCCCATTATCTCAAGCTGAAATCTTGCAAGAAGGAAGTGATGTCACGCTTCTTTCTTGGGGAACACAGGTTAGTAACAACAATGCTCTGGGGTGGGCTTCAGCCTGCTATTAAAGTTTATCTGAAATGGTGATCCAGCATAGATAACATTGTTAGTTATTGGTCCATTTAATTTTAAAATTGGTAGATTTGTATTTTTTTGGTAAATTATCTATATTTACAATACAATACCGTCATATTTACACAGGTCCATATATATTTGGACACAGGCACAATTTTCATAGTTTTGACTCTGTCTGCCACCAGAATTAAATTAAAATGAAACAAACCAAATGAATTTTGAAGTGCATGCTTTCAGCTTTAATTCAAGGGGTTGTCCATAAATATCAAGTACAAATTTTAGGAACTGCAGCCATTTTTATACAGTCACTACATTTTCAGGAGCTCAAATGTATTTTCGAAAAATGAATATAATCCTATAATGTTCATTTTTAATATTTTGTTGAATCCTATACTGGAAATGATTTCCTGAAGTCTGGAACCCATGGACCTTACCAAAGACTTGGTTTCCTCCTTTCCGAGACTTTGCCAGGCTCTAACTGCAGCTGACCTCAGTTGTTTTTCTGCCTTTAGTTTTGCCTTCAAGTGAAATGCTGCTCAGTTGGGTTGAGATCAGGTGATTGACTTGGCCATTGCAGAATGCTCCACTTTTTTTTCTTCAAAAACCTCCTGGGTTGCTTTTGCAATGTGGTTTGGATCATTGTCCATCTGTTCTGTGAAGCGCCATCCAATCAACTTTGCTACATTTGGTTGAATCTGGGCCAACACTATATCTCTAAACACTGCTGAATTCATCCGACTTCTTATGTCACATCATCAATAAACACCAATGACCCACTGCCACTGGAAGCCATGCATGCCTATGCTATGCCACACTGCCTCCACCATGTTTTACAGATGATGTTGTGTGCTTTGGATCATTAGCTGTTCCTAGCCTTTGCCTCACTTTGAATAATCTTCCTTTCATCTGTCCAAAGAATGTTTTTCCAGAACTGGTCTGGCTTTTTTCGATTTTGCTTAGAAAAGTCTAATGTGACTTTTCTATTCTACGGGCTTATGAATGGTTTGCACCTTGTGGTGTACCGTCTGTATTTGCTCTTGTGAAGTCTTCTCTTTATTGTAGACTTTGAGAATGATACGCCCACATCCTGGAAGTGCCTGCACTTGTCTGGATGTTGTGAATGGGTTTTTCTATACCATAGAGAGGATCCAGCGATCATACACCACTGTTGGCTTCCGTGGACGTCCAGGCCTTTTTATGTTGCTGCGATTACCAGTGCATTCTTCTTTCCTCAGAACGTATCAAACTGTTGATTTGGCCACTCCTAATGTTGCTATCTTTCTGGTCGATTTGTTTTCTTTTTGAAGCTTTACAATGGCCTGTTTTACTTGCATGGTCATCTCCTCCTTTGAAAGTCTGATGTAGGTTCACAGCAGTGGATTCCAAATGCAAATACCACACTTAGAATCAACTCCACAGACCTTTTACCTGCTTAATTGAAGAAATAATGGAGTAGCCCGCACCTGGCCATGAAACCACTTTTGATTCAATTGTCGAATTTCTTTTTGTCCCTTTGAAAAAGGGGGGGGGGTGGCTACTCTTAAGAGCTGTAATTCCTAAACCCTTCACCCAAATTAAATGTACATACCCTCAAATTAAACCAGAGAGTGTGCACCTTCAGCCCATATCCATTATATAACTATAGCTTGACTACGTTTTGGTAAATACCAGAAATAACTAAAACTGTGCCTAGGTCCATATATATTTGGACACAACTGTAGATGTGAAAGTCTTGTGCAATGCCTCCAATCTATTTAGTCGCCCATAGTGCTCAGTTGAGTGATTTCAGATTACATGGTATTTGATTTTGTATTGCTAGACTCCGATGCAAGTTTCTTGGGAATGCATGGCTGTAGGAATTGTCATTTTGCATGCACACAGACTTTTGTCAGTATGGACACATTTGTAGGACAGATGTTTGCCTTGGTACAGAGGGCTCTGTAGCTATCGATACTCATCTAGGTTATTCAAGATCTTACCTTGTAATATCTTAAGCTGAATTTTCTTGGGTATTAACCTTGGAATTTCAAATGCTAGGCCAGTTTGGCCTTCTCTTGTGTTGGCAAAATAAAATACCCATTAACCCTTTCGCTGCTGAGGCGTTTCACGCCTCTGTGCTGAGCTCATTTTTACCTGTTTCGCTCATCTTGTTTAAACGTGTTTTGAAGGCTTATTTTAGTATGTGACCCAGACATATTATATATCGTTCTTTCCGTCAGACTCGGCAGATTCATAATATGTCATTATTATATGTATACGTCATGTCCTGTCTGTATATTATAACAAAAAATGCAATAAAATATGAATTTTCAATAATTTACAACGTGTAAAGTGTTTTTTTCACATTTTAACATGCAAGCAATTGTGGTTATATTTTGTATGGGGTGCACTTGTTAAAAAAATTAGAAATGGGGTCTCGTTACATTTTTGTTTGGGGAAAATTACGCGATTTTCAACAAATGCACCGCATACAAAAATCGTTAGTGCAGCATCATTGTTCACATTATAATTGAAATGGGAACAATATTGCTGCATTAACCCCTTAAGGACCGAGGACGTACCATGTACGTCATTGCAGCGGGTCTCTCTTAGACCCGCTGACGTACATGGTACGTCCTGCCGTTTATGAGCTGCTGGAAGCGATCGGATCGCTTCCAGCAGCTCAAACGCCATTGCAGGATGCCTGGGAGTCCAGGCATCCGTGCAATGGCCGTTAGAAGTGCCGGGGCACCATGTGATCGCTCCCCGGGAGCGATCTACATCCGGTTGCACCGGAGAGGTGCCCGGCACTTCTACAGAGCGCTGGAAGCGATCGGATCGCTTCCAGCTGCTCTGAGCATATTACAAGGATGCCTCGACATCGAGGCATCCTTGTAATATACTTACCTGCCGCCGGTCCGTCCGTGATCGCTCCCCGAGCGATCACTTCCGGTAGCGGCAGGAAGTACTGAGTGCCACGAGGTATCGTGGCACTCAGTACAAAATCGATCACTTCAGTGATCAGGTGCTCTGCTGGTGCCTCGAGGGATCAAGGCACCCAGCAGAGAAAAAAAAAGTGTAAAAAAAAGTAAAAAAAGTGTGTAAAAAAAGTGTAAAAAAGAAAAATAAATAAAATAAACTGACAGTTAGGGGTAGGGTTAGGGGTAGGGTTAGGGTTAGGGGTAGGGTTAGGGTTAGGGTTAGGGGTAGGGTTAGGGGTAGGGTTAGGGGTAGGGTTAGGGGTAGGGTTAGGGTTAGGGGTAGGGGGTAGGGGTAGGGTTAGGGTTCTAAGGGCAGGGTCAGGGGTAGGGTTAGGGTTCTAAGGGCAGGGTCATCTTGGGGCTGAGTGGGATGTTCCTAGCGTGCCTCATCAGAGAGGCAGGCTAGCAACATCCAATCAGAAGTTAGAAAAATCAAAATAAAATTTCTAATTTGTCAGGTCAGGCCAATATTTTGTAAATATTGGCTCTGACCTCTGTGATTCTCCCTCCCTCTCCTCACTTGTGTTTTGGTGAGCGAGAGAGAGAGATCAGATTTGACAGGTTAGAGATTTTAGTGAGATTAGAAAAATTGAGGCAGATTTAGAGAGATTTTAGGGAGATTTAGAAGAATTGAGGCAGGTTTAGAGGATTTAGAGAGATTTAGGTGTTTATTTGTATTTTCTTGTGAAACCAACGGTTCTTCTAAGAACCAACAATCCGCTATATATATATATAATAATTATAAAATTTTATAATCTATTATATATAATGTCTGAGAGGGTGTACAGCGCCGAGGAGGCATATGCCATCCTGGCGTCAGAATCTGAGGCATCTGCGTCAGACTCAGACCCTCATTTCGACCCCGCTAACTGCTCAGAGGCGTCGCTAGATACATTATCTATGCTGGCTGATGTATCTAGTGATGTTTCTGATGCAGATCCTGGGTCACCACCTGCCAGCAGGAGACGCACAGCTCCAGCTGAGGAGTGGGTAGTGCCTCATCGCCAGAGGCCAGATATCCCTCCTTTCACGGCAAATCCTGGCATCAATATTGATGTTGCAGGATTTACCGCCACACAGTTTTTGCAGGTGTTTATGGGGGATGATTTGTTGGGCCACATCGTGGCCCAATCAAATCTGTATGCCCATCAGCATTGTGCTGCGAAGCCAGACTCCTACTTGGCAAGGCAGCAATGGACCCCGCTAGATGTGCCAGAATTTCTGAAATTCTGGGCACTTACTATGCTGAGGGCATCATAAAGAAGCCCTCAATTCGCTCCTGCTGGAGCAGTAGCCCCATCTGCTCTACCCCCATTTACCTCCAATCAATGTCACGTAGAAGGTATGAAAACATTTTGCGTTTCATGCACTTCAGTGACAACAGCCTGTGCTCCCCTAGAGAGCATCCCCAGTTTGACAGGCACCAGACTTTTACATTTTATTCGTACATTTTTATGTTCTACAATTGGTGCTGTATTTTGCCAAAATCTTTGCACACCTATGTATGGGGGGCATGGTGTACTCAGGAGATCTTGCAGAAAACAACCTGGAGAGTTTTCATGCAGTAACAAACAACAGTGTCTGCTAAGGCTAGGGTCAGACGAGCGTGATTTCTACGGACTGTACGTCCGTGCAGTACGGACATCGTCAGTACGGAAGACGCAGTAGTGGTCACACAGTCCGTTTTTTCACTGACATTTATTTTTTGACAGATGTAGGAGGGACAATAAATTCAATTGCAAAACCATTTTGTCCGTGAAAAATGCAGGACGTATAAATGCAGTCCGTCTGACCACGTTCCATCACTCACACACAAAGCTATGCAGACGTTGCGGACGCAGCGCACTTTGTGCGGCCGTTCTAGCGGTTCTACGTTCTTGCCTGCCTTGCGTCCGGGCCGCGGCCGTTGTGCGTCCGCAGTTCAGTGCGAACGTACTTCGTGTGTCGGGCTCCATTGGACTTTATGTCATGCTATCACGGACGTACTTTTAGGCGCGATCACGGACGTGAACACTACGCTCGTCTGACCCTAGCCTAAATCACAGTCCAAAACTACTGTGGGCGTAAAAATCTGAAATTTGAAAAATTACCGCCACACACCTTGTTGCCAAATGTTTTGGGCTAAAACCGTTGCATCCATGGCATCAAAGCACTCCATATGCAATACCTTGGGGTGTCAACATAACAAATATAAACAATTTTATGGCAATAATTCAAACTGGGGTATGCGGTAGACCCAAAACCAAAGATAGGCCTAGCTGAAGAAATAATCTCAATTTCAACTCTAATGACAAAGTCATAAAAATTGTATTTGAACCTTCCCAAAATCCTGGCAAACCTAGGCATGGGGGGCATGGGTGTACTCAGGAGATCTTGCAGAAAACAACCTGGAGAGTTTTCATGCAGTAACAAACAACAGTGTCTGCTAAATCACAGTCCAAAACTACTGTGGGCGTAAAAATCTGAAAATTGAAAAATTACCGCCACACACCTTCTCAAATGTTTTGGGCTAAAACCGTTGCATCCATGGCATCAAAGCACCCCATATGCAATACCTTGGGGTGTCAACATAACAAATATAAACAATTTTCTGGCAATAATTCAAACTGGGGTATGCGGTAGACCCAAAACCAAAGATAGGCCTAGCTGAAGAAATAATCTCAATTTCAACTCTAATGACAAAGTCATAAAAATTGTATTTGAACCTTCCCAAAATCCTGGCAAACCTAGGCATGGGGGGCATGGGTGTACTCAGGAGACCTTGCAGAAAACAACCTGGAGAGTTTTCATGCAGTAAAAAACAACAGTGTCTCCTAAATCACAGTCCAAAACTGATGTGGGTGTGAAAATGAAAAATGACCACCAAACAGTATCTAATTTGTTTGGAGCAAACGGATGCATCCATAGCATAAAAACACTCCATTTACAATACTTTGGGGTGTTAGCTTACCAAATATATGCACGTTCATAAAACTGGGGTATGTAAAAAGGCCCCTAAAAAGAAGATAAGCAAAGAAGATACTGTATGTCAAATTAGAAAATTGACAAGCACATGTCAAAGATTGGCGTAGCACCCCAAAAACAACAGAACAAATCTATATATGGGTGGTATCAATTTACTCAGAAGATGTTGCTGAACATATTTTGGGGTGTTTTTTGGCAGTAACCATAACTGGATTTGACAATTCATGCCTAAAGTACAATGTGTGTGAAAAAATAACACAAAAAGTGACTACCTGAAAGTTTGACATAGAGCTAGTGCATGGAAAGTGTTAAAATACAACTCTTTGAAGCACCCCAGGGTGTGCCCTTTCTAAAAATATGGTTTGATGGGGTAAATTACTTTGGCCGGCTTCAAAAATGTCCCAAATAGGACATGGGTGCATGATGACGAAATGTGAAAATTCCAAGTTGGAAAACTGAAATGCGCACCCCCCAAATAAGGCCTTTTAGCCCCCAAATGACCCGACATACCTATACATGGGTGGTATCAATTTACTCAGAAGATGTTGCTGAACATATTTTGGGGTGTTTTTTGGCAGTAACCCATAACTGGATTTGACAATTCATGCCTAAAGTACAATGTGTGTGAAAAAATAACACAAAAAGTGACTACCTGAAAGATTGACAAAGAGCTAGTGCATGGAAAGTGTTAAAATACAACTCTTTGAAGCACCCTAGGGTGTGCCCTTTCTAAAAATATATGGTTTGATGGGGTAAATTACTTTGGCCGGCTTCAAAAATGTCCCAAATAGGACATGGGTGCATGATGACGAAATGTGAAAATTCCAAGTTGGAAAACTGAAATGCGCACCCCCCAAATAAGGCCTTTTAGCCCCCAAATGACCCGACATACCTATACATGGGTGGTATCAATTTACTCAGAAGATGTTGCTGAACATAGTTTGGGGTGTTTTTTGGCAGTAACCCATAACTGGATTTGACAATTCATGCCTAAAGTACAATGTGTGTGAAAAAATAACACAAAAAGTGACTACCTGAAAGATTGACAAAGAGCTAGTGCATGGAAAGTGTTAAAATACAACTCTTTGAAGCACCCTAGGGTGTGCCCTTTCTAAAAATATATGGTTTGATGGGGTAAATTACTTTGGCCGGCTTCAAAAATGTCCCAAATAGGACATGGGTGCATGATGACGAAATGTGAAAATTCCAAGTTGGAAAACTGAAATGCGCACCCCCCAAAAAGGCCTTTTAGCCCCCAAATGACCGACATACCTATACATGGGTGGTATCAATTTACTCAGAAGATGTTGCTGAACATATTTGGGGATTTTTTTGGCAGTAACCCATAACTGGATTTGACAATTCATGCCTAAAGTACAATGTGTGTGAAAAAATAACACAAAAAGTGACTACCTGAAAGTTTGACAAAGAGCTAGTGCATGGAAAGTGTTAAAATACAACTCTTTGAAGCACCCTAGGGTGTGCCCTTTCTTAAAATATATGGTTTGATGGGGTAAATTACTTTGGCCGGCTTCAAAAATGTCCAAATAGGACATGGGTGCATGATGACGAAATGTGAAAATTCCAAGTTGGAAAACTGAAATGCGCACCCCCCAAATAAGGCCTTTTAGCCCCCAAATGACCCGACATACCTATACATGGGTGGTATCAATTTACTCAGAAGATGTTGCTGAACATATTTTGGGGTGTTTTTTGGCAGTAACCCATAACTGGATTTGACAATTCATGCCTAAAGTACAATGTGTGTGAAAAAATAACACAAAAAGTGACTACCTGGAAGTTTGACAAAGAGCTAGTGCATGGAAAGTGTTAAAATACAACTCTTTGAAGCACCCTAGGTGTGCCCTTTCTAAAAATATATGGTTTGATGGGGGTAATTACTTTGGCCGGCTTCAAAAATGTCCCAAATAGGACATGGGTGCATGATGACGAAATGTGAAAATTCCAAGTTGGAAAACTGAAATGCGCACCCCCCAAATAAGGCCTTTTAGCCCCCAAATGACCCGACATACCTATACTTGGGTGGTATCAATTTACTCAGAAGATGTTGCTGAACATATTTTGGGGTGCTTTTTGGCAGTAAACCTTAAAGTTCACAGTACATGTATTCTTAAATTGCGTTCAAAAAAAAAAATCACCAAAATTTTTTTTTTCTCAAACTTTGGCATAGATTTGTGGTAAAATGGTTTGCATGGAAAGAGTCAAAATACCCAAGTTTAATACCTTGATTTGTGTACTTTAAAAAAATATGTATATGTGGAGGGTTATTCAGGAATTAGTGACAGATATCAGTGTTACAATGTCACTATCACTAGTTTTGAAAATAAACTCTTTGGAAATGGCAAAGTGCTACTTGCACTTATTGTTGCATAAAATAAGGAAAAAAGCGAGGAATATGTAAACATTGGGTATTGCTAAACTCAGTACTAAATTTAGAAACTACTAAGGAATAAATTTTTTTTGACGGTTGTTGATACATAAGAAATTTTGGGGGTCAAAGTTCGAAAAAGTGGTGTTTTTTCAATTTTTGTGTCATATTTCACAATATTTTTTATAGTAAATTATATGAAATGATGAAAAAAATGGTATCTTTATAAAGTCCATTTAGTGACGAGAAAAACAGTGTAAAATATGTGTGGGTTACATAAACGAGTAGAGGAAAATTTGACGTAAACACTAAGAGCGCAGAAACATAAAAACAGCTGCGGTCACGAACGGACGGATTTGTGTAAAACCGCCCGGTCACTAAGGGGTTAACAAACCAAAAAAAAGAAAAAAAACTTGTTTATTTTTAATTTTTTTTAGAAAAAAAAAACTTTTTTCATGGTCATGTTTGGTATCGTTGGAAAGGCCATGCTCTGGCCGATCCATTAACTCCTAGCTGCCACGGATCGGGAGATAGGGGGTTCATTGGAACCCTTTATCTCCACCATTGGTGGCAGTTAGGGGTTAACTCCAGGACCGGCATCATCGTGCTATGCACGATGACGCCAGTCCTCGGGGGGCATTCCGGGAAGCTTGGCCGACATCCAAGATGTCGGCCAGCTCCGGGAGAGGATCACGATTTTGGCGCTTTTCAGCGCCAAATCGTGATCCGGCACCCAAGGCGTTAAAGGCATGCACGGTTTGGACGGGCAGGCTGTGCCCTTCCAAACCGTGCCTGCCTTAACCCTGTGACAGCCGGCAATTGGGAGGGAGAGAGGTCCGAAGGACCCCCCCCCTCCCTTTCAGGCGCCTCCTCCGAACACGCGGGGGGGGGGCACCTGAATTAGATATCATCCTACCGCCGCGATGACATCTATTGGTGCCGGCGGCGGTCCCGGATGCTGGGCTGACATCGAGGATGTCAGCCCGCACCGGGGGGCACAGCGATCGGCCGGAATCCGTCCCATCGCTGGCCGCAAAGGGAGGACGCGCCAGCAGTTAGTGAATAACCTTAACTAGTATTTAGTTTGATAACTGCACCTCTCTTACATGCCAACAGTCCTGATTTTTCAGTCCCGCAGAAGCAAGGTTCAACATCTGTTTTGAACATTAACCCAGGACAGACAGGCGCCCATCACCTCACAAATATCCAAATTGATTGATTCATGGTGGTAATGGACAATTGTGTCCTTGTCCTCATCGTTACATAGATATGACGAGTCGGGTTCCCTGTGTTTTTTTTCCTGAATATCACATTAAACTTTGCAATAAAGAGTATTCTTTTCATATAACTTTTTTGGCACATAATATTGAGATGTTTGTGAACCCTTCTAAGTGAGGCACTTAGAGATATTCTCGAGATACTCTGGAGGTAGTCGGAGGTTAGACAGGAGGTAGAAAACCTACAAAAAGGTAAGATTTGCTTGTTTTTAAATCCATTCTTTCATTTTATAATGGCAGGCTTGGTTCAGTGTAATAGCTGTCATGCATTTGTTTTTAGATCAGATTTTTGGAGGTTTGGAGGGTGCCTGATATGTAAGCAGTTCTCTTTATTGCAGCAGTAAATTGCCTGTTTGAAGTCTGAGATTTGTATATTATCTGTTAGACAAACTCAGGCTATGACTGTTACAAAGCCACTGCCACAGAGGCCTCCTAGGAGCGGCAGATGGACTACTGTAGGATCTGATAGACTTAGAGCTGTGGATAGAAGGCATATCCCACAGTCTGTGGCTCTTAATTCTTTTGAGGCACTTTCAGAGTGTAGTGGTAAGACGGAAGTAGGCTAAGACACCATAGTTGAGGAACCACCATCCCCTGTGCCTAAGGTATGCAAGACTGCAACAAAGGACAAAAAGGAAAAGGTGGGACTTGATAGAAGGCAACTGTTGCTGGGTGATTTATATCAGAAGAGGGGTTGAGCTGGAGAGTAGTGGTTTGGTGAGATGCCTTCCTGGGGCTACTGCTCGTAGATACAGCAGACGTATTCTCAAACAAGCAAAGCAGGAAGGGGAAGTGGACGTTCTAGTCCACCTAGGGACAAATGACTTGGCTAGCAATGAGGTTTCTGAGAGGAATCTAAGGAAGATTTTTGTGTTCTTGGAGGTGAAATACAGCAGATTGCATCCACTGTGTCATTCTCTGAAGTTCTGCCTGTGCATAACATTCAGGATAGGCAGATGTGCACTAGGGAATTTAATTTTTGGCTTCGGGAATGGTGTCGGGAGCAAGGATTTGGCTTTGTGTCCCATGATTGCTCGAATTGGAGCAGAAAGGAACTGTATAAAAAAGATGGTTTGCATCTTACTCATAGGGGAACATATGTTCTCAGTGAGAAGTTCAAAGGTTTCACAAAGGAATATTTAAACTAGGAGGGGGGAACAAAAGGGTAAACAATCTGCCCGATTTTCCCCCAAAACTAAATCTGAGGGTGCAAGCAACATACGGGGTAAAAAATGACAAGCTCAGAGTCGTGTCTATAAATGCTCGCAGTTTAGCCAATAAAATAAATGAACTGGAGGCAATGATGGCAGCTGAAAAAGTAGATTTAGTGGCGGTTATGGAGACATAACAATACCAGGGTACTCTTTATATAGAAAAGACAGAGAAGGTAGGAAAGGAGGAGGAGTGGCCCTGTATGTAAAAAAAAAAAAAAAAAAAAAAAAAAACATGAAAACGAACCAAATAAAAGTGAGCGAGGTGAACATAGTCAGTTTGGGTTACGCTAACATTTAGTAATAATACAGTAGCTCGTGTAGGTGTGATCTACAGACCTCCTGGACAAGTAGAAGAGCTAGATAATCTGCTGTTTGAGGAAAAAGCCAAAATGACAATGAAGGGGGAAATTATTGTCATGGGGGACTTTAATCTTCCTGATGTGAACTGGAAAACCAAAATAGCTGGGTGCACCAGGAGTACAAATATTCTAAACTCCCTACTGGGATTATCTCTAACACAAGTAGTTGAGGAGCCAACCCGTAAAGAGACCATATTGGATTTAATACTCACAAATGGAGGTTTGGTATCAGATATTATTGTAGGTGAAAATTTGGGATCTAGTGATCACCATTCAGTGTGGTTTAATATAAGAACAGGGAGGGAGCCGCACCACACAAAAACCAAAGTTATAGACTTTAAAAAAACAGATTTTTCTAAAATGAGATTTTGTGTGAAGGAGTCATTATCAGACTGGAGGAGTTTAAAGGGAGTCCAGGAGAACTGGGATTATTTGAAGGAGGCATTATTGAAGGCCACAGACAATTGCATTCGGCTTGTTGGCGAAAACAAAAAGGGGAAGAAACCACTGTGGTACTCTACAGAAGTGGCCAAAATAGTGAAGAACAAAAAGATAGCATTCAAGATTTCTAAAAAAACTCAGAGGGAAGAAGATAGGTAAACCTATAAGATTAGGCAGAAAGAGGCAAAGGAATTTGTAAGAGCTTCCAAAGCACACGCAGAAAATAGCTCAGTCAGTAAAAAAGTGGGACAAAACATTTTTTAGATACATAAACGAGAAAAGAAAAGTAAAACAAGGATTAGTTAGATTAAAAACAAAGGAAGGAAGGTATGTAGAAGAGGATAAAAGTCTCGCTGACTACCTCAATGAATATTTTTGTTCAGTCTTTGCTGAAGAAAAGGAAGGAAAGGGACCTCAGGAGGAAACACTAAAGAGACATTTACATATGAGTTTACAGAGGAGGAGGTTCTACAGCAGCTTTCTAAAGTAAAGACAAATAAGTCAATGGGGCCTGATGGGATCCACCCTAAATTATTAAAAGAGCTCAGTGGTGTAATAGCAAAACCGTTAACAAGGATTGGTTAAATTAATCTGTTAACGGGAGTCGTCCCAGAAGACTGGAAATTAGCAAATGTTGTGCCCATTTACAAGAAGGGTAGTAGGGAGGAATCGGAACTATAGGCCAGTTAGTTTCCATTAATTTCCCCACTACTGACGTAAAACTATGTTAAAGGGAAGGGATTGTTGAACATCCAAAACACATAGATTACAGGATCAAAAACAGCATGGGTTTACCTCAGGGAGATCATGCCAAACTAATCTTATTGATTTTTTTGGATTGGGTAACAAAAATAATAGACAAAGGTGGTTCAGTAGATATTGCTTATTTAGATTTCAGTAAGGCTTTTGATACTGTTCCGCATAGGATTATCAATAAATTGCAATCTTTGAGCTTGGATTCCAATATTGTTGAATGGATTAGGCAGTGGCTGAGTGACAGGCAACAGAGGGTTGTGGTAAATGGAGTTTATTCGGCGCAAGGTCTTGTTTCCAGTGGGTTACCTCAGGGGTCAGTACTTGGACCCATTCTCTTTAATATTTTTATTAGTGATATTGCAGAAGGTATTAATGGTAAAGTTACAGGGTTATTCAAAGAGATCCGAATGGCTGGAGAAAGGTAACCGAACGCTGAAAATCAGCGTTCGGTTACATTTCTTGGCCATTCGGCTATTACGCCAAATCCTGGCGAATTGCCTGCACATTCGGTGCCTGTTCGAGGGCAGTGGAATCCCCATGAAAAAGCACTGCTTCTGTATTCAGAGAACACAAACCAGCAGTGAAAGGTTCCCGAATTGCCCTGCCATTCGGTGGTTTCATTCGACAGGTCTATTCAGGAGAATCCCATAGGCTTCAATGTTTAAAAAAGAAATATTCCAGTTTTAATTCAATATCTAATAAATCGTTCATTATAAAATTCTGCAGTGAAAAGTCTATTTCTAGATTTTCTAGGATATTTTAAGCATTTTTTTTTTTTAAGTTTACTTATTTTTTCTGTAACAGCCCTTTTTATTATCATTCCCTGGACCTCATATGTAAATTTCAGACATTTTCGCTCAGTAGTTTCTTTGCAAACAGCGCTTCACTTTTCAATGCAAACTGTTTTTTGATAATTTATTCACTGCCTTCTTCTGCGGTGTCGGCTTTTTCCGGAGGCTTCGCTGCGTATGATCGGTAGGGATGAGCCAAACCTCCCCCCGAGTTCGGTTCGCATTCGAACTCGAACTTTTTAAATGTTCGAATTCGAACACGAACTCAAGTCAATGGGACTCAAAGTTCAATTTTTAGAGTGCCCTCCAAGAGTGCATATATGCTAGATATTTGCCATAAAAGGTGTATGGCGGTCCGGGTAGTGCCCTGGGGGACAGGAAACAAGGACAAAAAGTAAAAAAAAAAAAAATGTTTTTAAAGGAACAGTGAGTTTTCCATGAAATAAGGGTTAAAAATAAAAACGAAAAATTCCTTCAAATATCATTCCTAGGAGGTCCCCATAACCTGTCCGTGAAGTGGCAGATTTCTAGGATGTATAGAAACACTTAAAAACAAAAAAATGACGTTTCAAATGACGGTAAATGCTTTTCCTTTAAGCTATTAATAAACAACTGCTTGGGGCGGCAGCCTGTATGAAAAGACATTTTAGGACGCGCAGAAAAAGTTTAGTGATTTTTTTTTTTTTTGGCTAAATTATGGTGAAACTTATGCAGGCTTTGGATGAAAGTAACAATAGGTGCTTTAAAAAAGTCCTATATTAAAAAGATATGAATCTGGTAAAGACGTCAGTGCACTCAAATATTGTGCCTTTGGTGCCAGGCCAGCAAGTGCCATCATACAGTAACCCCTCTGGTATTGTGGAAGAGTGCAGGGGTGGACCATGCAGTCCTATATTAAAAAGATATGAATCTGGTCTGGTAATGGCGTCAGTGAACCCAAATATTTTGCCTTTGGTGGCAGCAAGTGCCTTCACACCGTAACCCCTTTGTGGTATTGTGTAGGAGTTCAGTGGTGGAGGTTTTGTGAATGCAGAAGAAATCCCCGCTCTATTCCGTTACGTCAGCATGAGGGGATTGATAGCTGCTGATCCAGGATTGATTTATAAAAATGAATGTCAGCCGGTCTACAGAGTCAGTGGACAGACGCACGCTTTTGTCTGTGACAAAACCTCCAGCGGCACTGAACGTCCTTTCAGAAAGCACGCTGGATGAAGGGCAACCTAGTAGCTGCATAGCATATTGGCTAAATTCTGGCCAGTGATCCAATCTCAACACCTAGTAAGCCAGTGGATCATCTGCTAGAAAGGTATCCAGGTCTGCCCTTGCCCCTAGGTAGTCCTGCACCATATGGTGAAGACGCTTTCAATGGGTGCCTACATTTGACGTCCCTGGGCGTCGTGGACTAAAAAAATGTAAAAAGGCATCAGTCAAGTGGACCCGGCCTTCACCACTATTCCTCTGATCATCCGCAGCCTCAGAAGCACCTGTGTCATCACTTGGTAACCTACCAGTGTCGCTTTAGAGCGTCCTCAAGTTTTTTCATCCTGTGCTCCCTCTGTGCCGGCAGGATGAGCTCTGCAACTTTACCCTTGTATCGTGGATCAAGAAGGCTTGCCAACCAGTAATGATCCCTCTCCTTGATAGCACGAATCCTGGGGTCCTTTAGCAGGCTTTGCATTATAAGGGAGCCCATGCAGCGTAGGTTGGAGGTGGCATTAGCTTCCGAGTCTTCCTGGACGATGAGGAGGATGACCCCCCCCATCGTGCACTTCCTCCTCCCAGCCACGTACTAGTCCTTGTGTTTCTGGGCACACAAAACCCTCCCTTGAGGAATCCCCACCTTCAGTGCCCCCACTACTTAAATATTCCTCATCCTCCTGTCTGATCTGAGGAGGACCAGCTGGAATGCTGTCTGCGGAAAGACTGGGGCCTTCAGAGCTAGGGAAGGCCTCCTCTTCCTCCTGCTGCTCTGCCTCTAGAGCCACTAGATCTATAAATCCCCGCAGAGTGTGCTCCAGCAGGAACACTAAAGGAATTGTGTCACTGATGCATGCATGCACTGTCCCTGCTCACCATCCTCGTTGCCTCCTCAAATGGTGACAGTACAGTGCATGAATCCTTGATCATCAGCCACTGTGGGGGGGGGGACCAAGTTGACCTGAACCTGTCCTTGGGCCATACTCACACAGGTACACGTTGATGGCCCTCTACTGCTTGTGCAGACGCTACAGCATTGCTAATGTCGAGTTCCACCTGGTGGGCATGTCACAGATCAGACTGTTTGTGGGAAGGTGGAATTCTCTTTGAATTTCTGCCAGGCAAACACTTGCTGGGAATGACAGTCTGAAGTAGCTGCAGACTTTTCTGGCCTGGCTGAGAAGCTCTGCCAGCCCTGGGTACCTGTTTTAGGAAACGCTGTACCACCCGATTTAGGACGTGTGCTAGGCATGGTACATGCGTCAACTTACTCAGGCGGAGAGAAGGTTGCTGCCATTATCACAGACGACCATTCCCAGCTGAAGCTGGCGTGGTGTTAACCATCTCTGCACCTGCCCCTGCAGAGCTGACAGAATTTCTGGCCCGGTGTGGCTCCTGTCCCCTAAACAAAACAGCTCAAACACAGTATGGCATCTTTTTGCTTGAGCCATTGTGTAGCCCCTGTCAGGCGTCAGTTTAACTGCCACTTCGCCAGAGACACAGAAGGAGGAGGAGGGAGAGGTGGTGGTGGAGCAGACAGACCTCATACAAGCAGCTTTCTGGAGGCGTGGTGGATGAACAAGCTCCAGCACAGGGCCCCGTCTTGGATTCCTCCCAGCTGCAATCAGTTACCCATTGTGCCGTGAAGGAATTGTAACGGCCCTGTCCATGCTTGCTGGACCACGTGTCTAAAGTCACGTGCACCTTGCTGCTGACTACCTTTCCCAATGACTCAATAACATTGTGTTCCACGTGCTGGTATAGTGCTGTAATGGCCTTCCGTGAAAAGTAATTACATTTTGGAACATGCCACTGTGGTACAGCACATTCAGCAAATTCACAAAGTAGCAAAACAAGAGGACATAGTCTTAGATTAGAGGGGCAAAGGTTTAAAAGTAACATCAGGAAGCATTATTTTACTGAGAGGGTGGTGGATACATGGAACAGCCTTCCAGTAGAAGTGGTAGAGACGAAAACAGTAATTGAATTTAAGCAGGCATGGGATAGGCATAAGGCTATCCTAAACAAAAGATAAATCCAGGTAAAGTATCCATGTAATTGGGCAGACTAGATGGGCCGAAAGGTTCTTATCTGCCGACATTTTCTATGTTTCTATCTATCCCCTTCCCAGTTCCCTCATCTACTGCATAATCACTTTTTTTATTTTTATTTTATTTATAAAAAAAAAAGCTCTGTAGACCTAAACACCTAGACCTTAACATGATAACACTTTTTATATTTCAAATGACCCACTCTCTGTTTGCTGGCTTCTCAGTGTTCTTGTTTGCTGTCACTCACAGACAGGGGGTGCTGTTGACATCACCAAGATCCATGTCAGAGGAGGAGGAGGAGGGGGGTGGGAGTGGGGAGTCCCATGCAAGGAATCTGATCTTAGCTCTGCTAATGAGTTGCCTTAAAGTTCAGCAGCTGACGAGGAAACTAAGCGATATGCAGAAAGTCTGACCTCACCTCAGCTCAGCTCTGCTCTGCCTGTCTGTCAGACTAAAAGGGCATGAAAAGTACCTGCCCGGCACATAAATCTTGATGTCTTAAGTGTGGGGCTATATGTTTCGGCACTCCTGGTCTGTTGAGGAAAACTGGTGCCCTATACGTTTACAACAGGCTTAGAATCTAGTCCTTGACTTGTGAAAAGCTGACTGCCAACTTGCTTGTCTTGACAAATATTGCAATGTTCAGCTCTTGTGTTAAGCAAAATTAACCATATTTTGAAACTTACAATCATATTGTAATTGTTCATAATGGTTTGTTTTTTTCTCGATCAACGTTTTTGATTGACAAGGTGTGCCTTGCATCCCCCAAACGGCCCTGACGTGCATTTTAGACTCCTAATATTAAGTGTATTTTACAAAGAAACATACTCCGTTCACTAGATTTGCACAAGGGGCCACCTATGGATGACCTTTCAAAGTAGCTCAAGCCTTTTCTCCTAGTACGGAGAGCAGGTTGCAGCAATTACGTTCTTAAGTTTCACCATTATCAAAGAAGTTGAATGTTATAAATAGATTAACATCTGTTTCGTATCCGTTTCAAGTGCTGTTTCTTCATTGTTCATGTGGAAATGTGAAGTATCTTAGACTGTTTTCCCACCGTAACATGCATCTTTTTCTTTTTTCTTTTCTTTTGGCAACCATGTGAGAAAGACTTTGATATTGTCTCTTTAAAATATCAAGCAAATCTGCTGCTTTTTGTTTCGAAATGTGCTCATGGAACGGCCTAGTGCGTTTCGTAGTTTCCAGGAAAGCTTTGCGGCTATATGCTACACCCCTCAATTGATGGATATATGGTATTTTTTCTGATCCTTTGAGTGGTGGTACTTGACTGTCATCGAAATAACAAAATAATAGCAAAGTTGCCTTTTAAAGAATTGCTCATGCAATTTTTTTGTGATATCCTGGTGAATCCACCTTTCCTTGCCCCGTGGGGCCTCTGGTGCATCCGCCACATGGGGCCTCTAGTGCATCCCCCTCACCCGCCCCCGTGGGGCCTCTGGTGCATCCCCCTCACCCACCCCGTGGGGCCTCTGGTGCATCCCCCTCACCCGCCCCCGTGGGGCCTCTGGTGCATCCTCCTCACCCGCCCCCGTGGGGCCTCTGGTGCATCCCCCTCACCCGCCCCCGTGGGGCTTCTGGTGCATCCCCTTCACCCGCCCCATGGGGCCTCTGGTGCATCCCCCTCACCCGCCCCGTGGGGCCTCTGGTGCATCCCCCTCACCCGCCCCCGTGGGGCCTCTGGTGCATCCCCCTCACCCGCCCCCGTGGGGCCTCTGGTGCATCCCCCTCACCCGCCCCCGTGGGGCCTCTGGTGCATCCCCTTCACCCGCCCCCGTGGGGCCTCTGGTGCATCCCCCTCACCCGCCCCCGTGAGGCCTCTGGTGCATCCCCCTCACCCGCCCCCGTGGGGCCCCTGGTGCATCCCCCTCACCCGCCCCGTGGGGCCTCTGGTGCATCCCCCTCACCCGCCCCCGTGGGGCCTCTGGTGCATCCCCCGCCCCCGTGGGGCCTCTGGTGCATCCCCCGCCCCCGTGGGGCCTCTGGTGCATCCCCCGCCCCCGTGGGGCCTCTGGTGCATCCCCCGCCCCCGTGGGGCCTCTGGTGCATCCCCCGCCCCCGTGGGGCCTCTGGTGCATCACCCGCCCCCGTGGGGCCTCTGGTGCATCCCCCGCCCCCGTGGGGCCTCTGGTGCATCCCCCGCCCCCGTGGGGCCTCTGGTGCATCCCCCGCCCCCGTGGGGCCTCTGGTGCAAACCCCTCACCCACCCCCGTGGGGCCTCTGGTGCAAACCCCTCACCCGCCCCCATGGGGCCTCTGGTGCATCAGCCACGTGGGGCCTCTGGTGCATCCCCCTCACCCGCGCACGTGGGGGCTCTGGTGCGCCTCCCGGCCCGTGGGGGCTCTGGTGCGCCTCCCGGCTCGTGGGGGCTGTGCTCCCATTTTTCTTACTCTACCCCAATAGTAGCAGTCAATCCATTTTCTAAAAAAAAAGCTCAATTGATTAGCAATCTGGGATCTTCATAAAATATACCCAGATGGCATTCTACATTGTTTTTGGTTTTTTTTGGTTGATTTTTTTTATAGGGCAATTAAACTATGCTTTCGAAACCTGCAATAAATGCTTCTAAATTACTATTCTTAAGGTATCTGTTCTAATCCAGTTTCGCTGGTAGATTACTAGTTAGTAACTGATCATATCTGTATTGTCTGTCTTTTAGGTTCATGTTATACGAGAAGTGGCGGATATGGCACAAGAAAAGCTTGGTTTGTCCTGTGAGGTCATTGACTTGAGAACCATCTTGCCATGGGATATAGAGACCATTTGTAAGGTAAAGCGCCATTAAACTTCTTGAGCAATTCAGTGCTTCTAAAACAGAAGTGTTATTTTGGTATCCAGTCTAGAAATGAAAAATATATTTATGCAATCTTTACTAAAAGTTAACTATTTTTTGAGACAAAAGTTTGTAATCTAATACTGTTAGCAAAGTAAAACAGTCGCCTAAATTCACATCTAGTTTGCATCTAATTCACATCTTAATTTCATCTAATTTGTATGGACTGGCTGTGAGTTAATGTGAGCAAATCACTGCTCGAAAAAGAAAAAAAATATTTCGTACATATGCTGGAAACAAGAGGCGTAGAGGGCCCTGCTCATGAGCTTACAGTCTAGAGGGATTGGGGTTGAGGAATTTTACTAGATAGCAGAATCATTAGTGCCGGTGGTTTGGGAACGGTGGGGCCATAGAAACAGCTTCAATCAAGTGTGAGCAGAGGGAGGAGTTGCATCAGTGATGTGGTACGCTAATCTGAAGAGATGGGTTTTGAGGGATTTCTTGAAGGCCTGAAGGTCAGGGGAGAGTTTGATAGGGCGAGGCAAGTCATTCCACAGGACCAGTGCTGCCCTTGAAGTTTTGGAGGTGAGAGTTGGCCGTGCACGTGTAGACCGATGACAGATGGAGATCACCTGCCGAACGGAGTTGATTAGACTAGACGTGCTTGCGGAGTAACGAAGACATGTAGGGAGGAGTTGAGTTATTGAGTGATTTTGAAAGTGAGCATCAGTGTTTTTAAACTGTATCCTGGAACGTACAGGAAGCCAATGGAGGGACTGGCAGAGTGGGGAAGTACGCGAGGTGCTGAATGGAGATATGTCAGCATGTATCAGTGTCCGTCTGGGCGGATTGTGTGTCCACGCAGACAAAATGAAGACCGGATAAATGGTGATAGTATACAGATAGAATACAGCTTAGCTTACTATATTCCTAATTATGATGTTGTGTGCCCGTATCTGCTGGGTTATTAAAAGACAAATATAAATGACATTGCCTTTAAATGTTCAAATGTCCATAATGTCTTTATATCCACAAGGGTACTGGGTGGAGTTTCTTTGTTGATCCTTATCCCTCCTGGGGTCTTTGTTCACTTTAACCTCCGAGATATAAGCAGAGACAAACGGCAAAGAAAATAGTGTGAACTGTCATTAAACAATTGTCTGATGGAAGTAAGAATAGCTGCACTTACATGGTCCAGAGCTACATATAGCTCAATGGTCTCGCGTTGTTAGCCCATAAAGGTGGCCGAACATCCCTTCTTTACACTGCTCCTCTCCCTCCTTTGGTAAAGGACTGCACGGCCGGGGATCCTTGCTGGTTCGCACTCACATACAGTCAGGTCCAGAATATTGGGACATTGACACAATTCTAACATCTTTGGCTCTATACACCACCACAATGGAGTTGGAATGAAACAAACACAATGTGCTTTAACTGCAGACTGTCAGCTTTAATTTGAGGGTATGTACATCCAACTCAGCTGAACGGTGTAGGACTTACAGCAGTTTGCAGAAGTGCCTCCCACTTGTTAAGGGACCAAAAGTAATGGGACAGAATAATAATCATAAATCAAACTTTCCCTTCTTAATACTTGGTTGCAAATCCTTTGCAGTCAATCACAGCCTGAAGTCTGGAACGCATAGACATCACCAGACGCTGGGTTTCATCCCTGGTGATGCTCTGCCAGGCCTCTACTGCAACCGTCTTCAGTTCCTGCTTGTTCTTGGGGCATTTTCCCTTCAGTTTTGTCTTCAGCAAGTGAAATGCATGCTCAATGGGATTCAGGTCAGGTGATTGACTTGGCAATTGCCTAACATTCCACTTCTGTCCCTAAAAAAACTCTTTGGTTGCTTTTGCAGTATGCTTTGGGTCATTATCCATCTGCACTGTGAAGCGCCGTCCAATGAGTTCTGCAGCATTTGGCTGAATGTGAGCAGATAATATTGCCCGAAACACTTCAGAATTCATCCTGCTGCTTTTGTCAGCAGTCACATCAATAAATACAAGAGAACCAGTTCCATTGACAGCCATACAAGTCCACGCCATGACACTACCACCACCATGCTTCACTGATGAGGTGGTATGCTTAGGATCAGGAGTAGTTCCTTTCCTTCTCCATACTCTTCTCTTCCCATCCCTCTGGTATAAGTTGATCTTGGTCTCATCTGTCTATAGGATCTTGTTCCAGAACTGTGAAGGCTTTGTTAGGTGTTGTTTGGCAAACTCTAATCTGGCCTTCCTGTTTTTGAGGCTCACCAATGGTTTACATCTTGTGGTGAACCCTCTGTATTCACTCTGGTGAAGTCTTCTCTTGATTGTTGACTTTTACACACATACACCTACCTCCTGGAGAGTGTTCTTGATCTGGCCAACTGTTGTAAAGGGTGTTTTCTTCACCAGGGAAAGAATTCTTCATTCATCCACCACAGTTGTTTTCCGTGGTCTCCCGGGTCTTTTGGTGTTGCTGAGCTCACCGGTGTGTTCCTTCTTTTTGAGAATGTTCCAAACCGTTGTTTTGGCCATGCCTAATGTTCTTGCTATCTCTCTGATGGGTTTGTTTTGTTTCTTCAGCCTAATGATGGCTTGCTTCACTGATAGTGACAGCTCTTTGGCTCTCGAGTTGACAGAAACATATTCCAAATGCAAATAGCACACTTGAAATGAACTCTGGGCCTTTTATCTGCGCATTGTACTTGGGGTAATGAGGGAATATCACACACCTGGCCAAGGAACAGCTGAGAAGCCTATTGTCCCATTACTTTTGGTCCCTTAACAAGTGGGAGGCACATCTGCAAACTGCTGTAAGTCCTTCACCGTTCACCTGAGTTGGATGTTCATACCCTCAAATTAAAGCTGACAGTCTGCAGTTGAAGCACATTGTGTTTGTTTCATTCCAACTCCATTGTGGTGGTGTATAGAGCCAAAGAGGTTAGAATTGTGTCGATGTCCCAATATTTCTGGACCTGACTGTAGGTCTCAGGGTTTCCGCTGGCAGGTGAATGAGGGTAGTGTATATAGGTATGGGATTTATTGGGATTCGTAAAGTAATTACAGATTAAAACAATCTAAAATATGTCCGGTGAATCGGGGGTTCTACAGGACGCGTTTCTCCAGTCACAATGCTGGCTTCATCAGCTGTGGAACCCTCATGTATACAGTGTATATTTAAAGGAATCTTTCTTCAATTCGATTGGCTCTTTTTCCTTTCGTTTTCACAGTTTATTATTGTTCAGATGTCATTGGTTCAAATGTTCCGCTCACATGACAGGTGTTGGGCCAATTGGAGAGGACAAAAAAGCTCAGATGTCATTGAATCAGGTGTTCTGTCCATGTGACCGCTATTGGCCAATGGGAATGGGCAAGGTGGTTGCTTTTGGTTTCCCGTCATTCCTGTATGTTTACAGCACCGCGGTCATTGGGTTTATGCTGGGTTATTCATAATTCTTAGCATACTTTGTGCAAGGGGCATTTATAAACACAGTAGACGCCCTATTATGAGGTTGACAGGCATCCTATTGTGTAGATGAAGCGGCTAATTGCTTGTCATGTCAGCCTCTGTGTTCTTTTTATCGTGTGTCCGAAGTTTGCATGGGATGTATTCCCTATGATGATTTGGGATATAGTAATATACCCCTGACGGATTACTATGAGCTGCCACCTAAACAAAGGGCTTGACCAGGGCCGGATTAAGAGTATCATGGGCCTGGTGCTGAGGATTTTGGTGGGCCTTTTTATAGAAATAAAATGAAAAACGCAAAGCATTTTTTGTCAACATACATTAAATGTTTTAATTACCATCAAAGTGCCATAACAGAAACCTATTGAAAATATTTCTTTTTTGTAAACAATAGAAAACTTATATTTATTTTGGTTTTATTTAATAACATTTGCAACCATTTTTCTAAATATAAACATATAAAACAATTTAAATATAAACCTATGATACATGGCTCATATAAATATATTTGAGTACTATTATTATTAAAGCATCATAATCACTACAGCTTGCTGTTATGGTTATGGTGCAGAGAGCAACTCTTGAAATAAATAGCAACTGCTAATTTTAAACACACAGGGTTAATCACTAAACTCTAAACGGTCTTAACATAAATGAATCTTATTGGCAGAAAAAAAATTACACTACATGTTTACTTTTCGTGCTTTTTTGCTTGCAAATTCTTCAATTGTAGAATCAAAATTAAGCTCACTCAGCAAGCCATTTTCAATGCACAACAGAGAGAGTGCATTTAACCGCTCCTGACCCATGGACGATCTTAGTTCATTTTTCACACGTTTTAATGCTGAAAATGAACGCTCACCACTGCAGTTGCTGACCATTAAACACAAAAACATGCGGAGGGTCACATATGTGTTTGGAAATGCACCGACTAGGGATTGTGAGGTTAGAAACTTAAATATCTTTATCTCTTGACTCTCATGAATGGATTTACTTGCAGGGGAAGACAGATACATTTTGAAAAGCGAGGCAAACTGTACAACTTCTTCAGCGGACACTGGTTCAAGATCTTCTGGATATTCTTTCACCAGTGCACTGGCTCTGGAGCGTAGACTATCTGTTGCTAGAGTGCATATTTCTGACAGAAAGCCAAATCTTTCTTGAATACTGCTGTATGCTGCTTGTCTGTGCCTCAGTGATTCTGTCAGTTGGTCAATTATAACATAAAAGGTGAGCACTTTAAACCTGTCAGATGGTGTCATATCAGCTTCAGCATCTTCTGCATCACCATAGTCCCACCTCCTATTTCTTTTAATCTTTCTTCCACGTTGTAGCTGGTACTCCTCACAGCCAGAAATAGTTTTGCCCTGCTGTTCAAATTCAGAGAATCTTGAACGGAGAGACTGTACAAAATCCTGCAGAGAAGTCAGCATGCCGGTTGCTGTGTGTAAATCTAATTTTGGATCTTGGAGACATTGACTGGTTCTGTAAAACCTGGGTAAAATGACAGGCCATATTTCAACCATTACTCCTGTTTCCAGCTGATCCTGAACACTGATTAGGCCTTTTGCTTGTAAACTTATCTCTGCCTTTGTGGAGTCATCATTCGAAATATTTGAAAGGACATCTCTGATGATGCCATAACCTTTCTGTAAAGCATTCACAGCATCATGGTGAGCAGACCAACGCGTGTCAGATAACCTTTTTAGAGTCGGTATGCCACATGGCTTGAAACTGTTTAATAGATTCCACCGATGACATGTAGCTGAAAAAAAACAATATAACTGCTGTACAAAATTAAAGAAACGGCAACTGCACAGCTGTTAATGGCGTTTTGTCCTACGAGGTTCAATAAATGCGCACAACAAGGAATATATACAGCCAGTGGGTTTTTCCCCGAAGTACAGCCTGCATACCAGCATACTTGCCACTCATATTGGATGCATTATCATAAGACTGACCCCTGCAGTCTTTGATAGAAATTCCACTTTCCTCTACAAATTGTAGTAGATGATTTGCGAGTTCCATACCAGTGTGTCCATATATTGGGATGAATTTTGTAAAACGCTCCACTGGACCACTAGGAAGTACATGGCGAAATATGATTGTCAATTGATCCGAATGTGAGATGTCAGGGGTGGAATCAACTGAAACAGAATAATATTTAGCATTTTTAACTTCATTTATGATTTGCCGTAGCACTTGTTGACCAATCAATTCAATAAACTCCTCACATATTGTTGATGACATGTAGGATACGTGACCTCTTCCCTTGTTGCCGTGCTTTTGAATATGTTCTGCAAGGAATGGATCATATTCACCTAACAACTCAAGACAGGCCAAATAATTTCCATTCTGTACAGATCCAATAATTTCATCACTCCCTCGAAAAGTAAGACCTCGTGATGACAGCATCTTTATCACACTCAGAATACGGCGAAATACTTCATGCCAATACTTTTTTTGCATTTCATATTGTTTAACAAGACCCTTATCTATTCGTTGGCCAGACGTTTTTCTCCTGACAAGGTTTTCAATTGCTTTCCCATGGGCAGCACTATTTTCATGCCGACTTAAATCTCTAGTTGCATGTCGCCAATCAGAGTAACCAGTTGAAGCCAACTGCGATGTATCTTCTTTTGAAAATAGTTTGCAAAAAGCCCAAAAATTTTGCCAGTTTTTGGAGAATAGCACAACCAGTCCCGTTTAACTTTTTCTCCATTCAGTTGTTCTCTGTAAAATACGTTTTACAGTATCTTTTAAAATTTTCACCTGGGCATATTTTCTCTGATGCTTTAAAATCACTCTCCATATGTTGACAATCCGCAACGCCTTTTTGATAAAAATATTCCCTCAAGGCTTCACTGACATTCCAATCTCCAATATCATTGGAATACATTTCTTCTGATTGCTCTGAGACATCTCCATAGCTCAATTCAGGGGATCCACTTGCTCCTGGACTAGGTTCACTTGCACTTGATGCCTGTGTAGCAACCAAACTGGTTTTGCTAGAATCAGTTATACCAACTGAACTTGAAGCACTTGAAGTGGAAGCAGGTACATCTGTTGAACTGCTTGTTCCCGATGTGCCTTTTCCACAAAACTCTGTAATTTTTTTTGTTTTAGACAAAAGATTTTGTAATTGTTTTTCTTCCGCTTTCTTGGCTTTCACCTTTTCCCAACCACTGCGATGTTTTTTCATCCTTATGTGAAAAAAAAAAAAAAAAAAATTATCGTAAAGAATGGTCAATCACAGTTCTTTGTCCGAACGTGTTTTTCCAACCCTTACCTGCTGGCACCAGTGGAGCAGAGTTAATAGTGGCACAGGCACAGAGGAAAAGCTATGACATGATATGTCATATGCTAAGTGTCCTCTTATTGGCTGGCTGTGCACACCTAACTGCTACTGTAGGTGCTCCCGCACCCAACCCATGTATGCACACCTAACCACACACACCCAAATCTAAACACATCCACATACAGTTACAAGTATTTATAAAGTAGCAACTTCCATAGTGCTGTACAATGGGTGAGACAGTGGAACAAGAATACGTGTAAGTTAAGCAAACAGAACAGTAGGAGGGAGGACTCGCAGAGGGAGACTGGGAGACTTATTTCCCCCAGTCTCCCTCTGCTCCCAGTCCCAGCGGCAAGAAGCGGATTGAGTCGCTGTGGAATGAGAGGTGACTGAGTATGTGATTTTTATTGGATTTTTTTTAGCTGGTGCTGACAGATTTCACGGTATCGGTTAGCACCAGCTCCTAACTGTGGTTAATTTTTGAGTTAACCACAGTGACCGCAAGATGTAATTAGCTTAGGACTTTGTAATCCAGCGCTGATTAACACTTTGCGCTCCCCATGTTAAGCATAGGGAGTGCAAAGTACAGTAACCTCGCGCTGAAAAGCACAAGATACCAAACGCAAATGGGTTTTTGTACCCGGTTAGCTTTCAGATTGTACTATTATATGGGTGGCCCGCGCTAGGTCGACCAGAGCTAACGTGAACGCTCACACAGCTGAGACGAACGTTGGCATTTTGAATGTAATAGGGCCCTTGGTATGGGGTAAATAAAGAGCATGAAATAGTGGGGTGCATGTGGACTAGGTGAGAAGATGAGGCACGAAATGTAAAGTGGAGGATTATGGAGTGAGATTGCCTTCTCTAAAGTAATGTGTTTTTAGAAACTTCTTGAAGGACTGGAGAGACGGGGAGAGTCTGATGTTGAGAAGTCCTGAAGAGGAGAGTTGGGGATGCGGGTACGAGGAACTGATAACATCAGATCATTGGCCGAGCAAAGTGGTCATGACGGGATGTACCTGCTAATAAGGGAGGAGATGTAGACAGTGGCGTGGTTGGGAGCACCAATGTTTTGAATTGGATTCTATAGAAGACAGGAAGCCAGTGTAGAGATTGACAAAGGGGCGAGGTGTGAGAAGATGAGGTGGATGAGTCTGGCACAGGCATTCATAACAGACTGCAGAGGGAGAATCTGGGATCTCTTAAGACCAGAGAAAAGCAGGTTATAGTAGTCAAGGCAGCAAAGAATAAGAACTTGGATGAGCATTTTAGCTGAGTACTGATTAGGAAGTAGCAAGATTTGGTTAGAGACTGAATGTGAGGAGTAAAGGATAGATTGGAGTCCAAGAGGACCTCGAGACAACAAGCCTGAGAGGTAGAAGTAATGGTGGCACCATTCATCTGAAGGGAAATAGAATACAGGAGGCAGGCGTTCTTGCTAATAGCTTTAGTGACCATTGTCTAGTGTATTGCGTGCGCAAAATAAAGGCCTTGAAATCTCCCCCAAAGGTAATAACCACCAGGTCTTTCAAGAAATTTATTCTTGAATCCTTCCTAAGTGATCTCATACAGCTCCCCTGGTACAGGCTAAACCTAATCCCAGACCTAGACTGTGCAGTTGAATACTTTCAGTCTGAGCTCCTGCAAGTCTGGAATTCCCATGCCCCGCTGCGTAAAGTGCGAGTAAAAGGGGCCCATCTCCCCTGGGTTACAGCTGACCTCACGCATATGTACCAGTTTAGAGACTCCCTGTGGTCAAAGTTCAAGAGTACTGGATCCATGAACAATCACTGTGAATACCGAAAATGCCGGAATGAATGCACAAAAGAAACAAAAATGGCTAAAGCCCAATACTTCAATGAAAATTTAAACCATAACATATCAAACCCCAGAAATTTTTGGAAAATCATAAGTAACATACAAGCACCCCCAGCCACTCCCAACCAGCTGCTTTAAAAGTAAACAACCAAACTGTACAACACCCCCTAGATGTAGCAAATGCTTTTAATAATTATTTTGTTGGATGCGCCACCACCCTCATTGCTAAGCTAGGAAATGAAACGCAATCAGAAAGGCCGCACGCAGGTCAGGACCCACCAACAGTGCAAAAACCCCGTAACCCAGACATATTCAGTTTTAGGCCTGTGCCTGTCAGTGCCATCACTAAACTTCTCCGTAACCAAAAAATGAAATACCAGTCTGGACCTGATCAAATCCCAGCAATGCTGCTGAAAATCAGTGCACCAGCAATTGCTAAACCTGTCGCAACCCTGATTAATGAATCACTGGCGACTGGATACATACCCATACTCTGGAAGACTGCAAGGGTGGTACCTATCCATAAAAGTGGAGACAATACTTTGGTATCCAACTACCGCCCGATATCACTGCTCCCTGTAATGTCAAAAATTCTGGAAAAATGTGTCTACACTCAATTACGTGATTATTATCAATATCAGAACTATTTAACCCCAGATCAATCAGGCTTTCGTCCAAACCATTCAACTACAACTGCCCTTTTAAAAGTTTGTAATGATATCCAAGCGGGCATGGAACAAGGAAATCTAACTGGAGCCATCTTCCTTGACTTTGCCAAGGCTTTTGACACAGTAGACCATGGCATCCTATTACAAAAACTTAAAAACTCTGGTATTGGTGATTGTACGTTAACCTGGTTCCAATCATATGTGTCTGATAGGTCTCAATTTGTGTCCATTTCTGACAGCACTTCCCTTCCCCTCCCAGTCACGTGCGGTGTACCCCAAGGCTCGATACTTGGCCCCCTGCTATTCACAATATTCATAAACGATCTGCCCAATGTCTGCAAAGCTTCAACTGTACACATGTACGCAGACGACACGGTAATCTATACCAGCAAACCAAATCTCCCGCAGCTGGAGGCCGTGCTGCAAGAAGAATTCACAGGGGTAGGAAAGTGGATAGCAAATAACAAACTTTTTCTAAATACTGACAAAACGGTTACAATGCTCTTTGGAACCGCACCTAAACTACACAAATTGCAAACACCCCATCTATGTGTTGGGACAA
Source organism: Leptobrachium leishanense (assembly GCA_009667805.1). NCBI lineage: Eukaryota > Metazoa > Chordata > Amphibia > Anura > Megophryidae > Leptobrachium > Leptobrachium leishanense. Next base: position 179,540,621 of record CM019066.1, read on the forward strand.
AATCAAACGGCACACTGACCACAGTCACCTCTCTCAAATACCTAGGTATGTGGTTAGACCCAAATCTATCTTTTGGCCCCCACATCGAAAAACTCTCATCTAAACTTTACCCCAAACTAGGTGTCCTGTACAGAAACAAATCCTGCCTGAGCCCCGCGGTAAGAAAGCAGATTGTACAACAAATGCTTATGCCAGCCATTGAATACGGAGATGTAGTGTATGCAGCCGCCCCGCAAACACACCTCCAGAAACTTACTACATTGTATAACTCATTCTGTCGCTTTGTGCTACAATGTAACTACATGACCCACCATTGTGACATGTTAAAAGAACTAAACTGGCCATCGCTGGACTCTAGACGCACCCTTCACCTTTCCAACCTGGTGTTTAAGAGCTTTTCTGGGAAGCTACCACCCTACCTGAATATGCTGCTTCCCCCAGCAGTTCCCTCATCCTATAACCTCAGATCCAGGACCAGCACCTTACTTGCAATACCGCAATACAAAAAGAAAATGGCTAGATCCTCATTTTCCTACAGAGCACCGCAAATATGGAATAACCTCCCAGACGCCGTCAAATCTTCCCCCAGTCTAAAGTCCCTTAAGAGCTCCCTATTAGCATACCTCAATACGAAATGCACCTGTAAACCTGTAACATAATGACTTTATTTCCTCCATATTTATTTTTCTGTTAATCTGTGTATTTGGTCTTGTGTTAATATCTTGCATTTTACTATTTTGTATTTCTGTAACCACTCAATGTTCTCGAACCCAGGACATACTTGAAAACGAGAGAAATCTCAATGTATCCTTCCTGGTAAAATCCTTTATAAATAAATAAATAAATAAATGGGCGAAAGAATGTTGGCTTTGAAGGAAGGGAATACGAGAAGTATCTAACATACATATCTAACCACTTCTATACAAATATTTGCCTGATGACCAGGAATGGAACAGCACCTTGATTAGCACATACTGAACCAACAATCGGTCCCTGCTGCTTTCTCATTTAGAGAGTCAGGCGGCACACTGTGTGTATGTCCATGCTATGCAAACATCAAAGCGAGTGGGAAGCCTGTTGACTTTAAAGGGGCGTGCTATGACCCATATCGTGATTTACAGTGTAGTTGGTCACACATGCCTCCTGCTGGATTAGCGTGTGTGGCCCATATATGATTCAATCACTGCCTGGTGGCAGACTGACATATGGTGGAGTCCCCAGACCAAATAGAGCAAGGGCGCCCATTTGATTGAAATCTGAATGGATATTTACACTTTGGTTTTATTTAGTTATAGTATTGCAACAGAACATGACGTATACACATAAAATAATGATTATATTTTGAATCTGCTGAGTCCTCTTAAAAAAAGGATAGATAATGTCTCTGGGCCTAAAATAAAACAGGACTTCAAAATGACGTTTAAACATGACACACACAAAATGGTGAAAAATGAGCTCGGCTTACGAGGGTGACAGCAGCAAAGGGGTTAAAAGATTCTTTACAGAGCCCCTTCTCCAGTGCAGGGCACCTACTCCTCCTATATAATAAAATGGTTTGTGTCTGTCTCTGGATGCATGGCCTTTCCAATGACAAGAAACCTGATCATGTTAAAAGAAAAAACAATATACAATTAAAAATGTGTTTTTTTTTTTTTAATACAGCAATATTGTTCCCATTTCTAACGATTGAGGTCTTGATCAAGAGGGCATTGAGCAGCTAGATCCCGGGGTGCACCGAGCAGCCAGATTATTATTATTCTTTATTTATATAGCAGATAGCACCAGCATATTCCGCAGCGCTGTACAATAGGCACAGTATAGACAGGGTTATACATTGAACAACATTTGACAAACAGACAGTACAGGTGGAAACGAGGGAGCACTGGGCAATAAAGCTTTGCATTTGAACATAAATAGATGGCCCCAAACTAACCTTGTGGTAGTCTCAGCAGCTTTGTAGTGTGGCACCGATCTTGATTGCTGGAGCCTGGGGGGCACTGCACACTGGGCCTGGGGGGCACTGCACGATGGCACCTTTTTCGTGCAGACACTGCTGGCTGGGCCTGGGTTGGCAGTCACGGTGCGTTGTTGGCGAGGCGTCGCGTGGCAGATACTGCTTGCTGCCTGGGCCTGCACTGTCACTTACCACCTCCAATCAAATTCTGTCTCTGGCAGTGGGTGGCAGACAAACAGTGGGTGGCAGTGACACACTCACATAGAACGAAGCAAGTGATGACAGGGGTGGGCAGCAGTGAGAGACAGGTCGCACTCGCAGTGTGTCTTTTTTAAAAAAAGCCTTGGCCTGGCTGGCTGCGCAACGCTGGTGGTGCTGCTGGGGCTGTGCAGTGTGTGTCACGTCAGTCACGATTTTTTTTGCGCTAAGGACAGACCTATCATGGATGGTGAGTGAGTGCGGCTAGCTCGTCACACTGACGGTCAGGCCAGTGCAGCAGGCTGAGCGGATAGATTCATCCGCGCACCTGCGCACATCCTGCTGCTCATGGCGCTTGCTTGCCTTCGTTCAGCTTGGGCCGGCCCGGCACGTGTGAGGGACGGGACACGTGACATGACACGTCACTGGCGCATCACGTGACCTGTTCTCATTTCCGCATCCGCTCGCCTCTAATTCTCCTCCAGACCTCCGTGGCGCCGCAAATGCTGGGCTGCTTTGAAATTAAAAGTAAACCTGCGGCTGGCGCCAAAAATCACTCACAGGCCGATGGCTCGGGCGGGCCGCTTTGCCGGATCCGGCAGCCTCGCGTTTAGGGTGTGTGGGGCAATACGGCGGCAGGCCGGCCTGCGGCCGGCTGTGGGCCTATTTTCAAAACGGGGCCTGGAGCGGCCGCTCCATTCGCCCCTATGATAATCCGGCCCTGGGCTTGACGGAGTCCCCAAGAGTCAGTTCATAAGGCTAAGGCGAAACTGCTCTAAGATGTGGATGTGGAAAGAGAACGTTGGGTCAGAGTCAAAAGTGACACCAAGGCAGCGAGCTTGGGGTGTTGGGCTAATGCGCGTTCCATTTACTCGTAGAGAGACAGGTGGTATTGGAAGGAATGATGAGAATTTCAGTTTTGGCAAGATTGAGTTTAAGGAAGCGGGAACTGGGCTGATAACACTGAGAAACTCCCAAGAAAGTCTATGTTCTGCCAGTTCGCCGCACTTAGTTAAATTCGCCATCCCTGTGACATTCAGCACAGGGTCCCCAACTAGATTGCAGAATCGATCTGAAAAAAGCCGACCAGCTGCCAAAGAGGGAAGGGGGAGTCAACTTTTAAAAGGTGTTTTCAAAAAACCAGTGCATGGAAATAATAAGGTCCTATTAATAATAATAAAAAGGTCTGTTGCAGAAAAAACCCTGACCTTTTTTAAAAAAAATCAGGAAAAAATATTTTGCTGAAAAAAAATCCCACAAAATGTCTATTAAATCTGGAAAAAATTACTTTTTGCTGCAAATGAAAAGATTAAACTGGTGAAAAAAATATTCAAGAAAAACCTAAGATTTTTTTTTTTTTAACCTTGTTTAAACCTGTCGCATGAACCCACCAAAAATCAGGGCATTTCACTGACATTTCTCTGAGGTTCTGTGTTCTCTGAATAGATTAAAGATTACTTCTCTATCGGGATTTCACTGCCGCTGAAGGTCACCGTATTTCGTGGCAATTCGCCAATATTTGGCAGATCGCCAACTTTTTGAATGGCCACGAAATTGCACCGTACAGGGAAATTCAACTTTCAGTGCAATTTTGTGGCAAATTTGCTGTTCTTTGAATAACCCCTTATGTCTCCATGACACCAGACCTGAGCGACCGTAATGTTTGTATAGGGAAAACAGCCAAATAGCGAAAACACTGCCACGTATATTGGAATTAATTCAGTATCTGTGGAGCCCATCTTATGTTGGACCTGACAGGTGCAATTTAATATATGCCCTTTAGAAATGAAATTTGAATGCCGCAGGGGTTAGCCTTGTTGTGCATTATCACATTGGTTACATCATCTATATATTTTAGTGTCTGTGGGAATAAGGTTCAAAATCTACTGCTCAAGGGCTGAAACAACTAATTGATAATGTGTCATATGCCAACCCGTAGCCCTCCTAAACGGCGCCATAGACACCGTGCCCGAGCTGGTAAGAAAAATTGAACTATTAACCCCAACATATGTATTCATACATATTAATACAAATTCCACCTCTGGGAGTCCCCTTTTCTTGCTGCTCTTGGATCTTCAATCAACTTCTACTACACCTGTAATGAAGCAAGCCTGAATTCCTTTATAAGGATTATTCTCCCATCTATCCTTGCTTCATTATTGCAAGACCACTCTTCAGCCAAGGTGTGTACCAAGAAGCTCTCCCAGATCTCAAGGCTACAATCAGAACATCAGACCTTCCACCTTTGCCAGGCTTCATGTCCTGCTAGGCCGGCATCTTATTTATTCAGGTCTGTACAATATACCAAGTCTACCCTTCTAAAGAATCTACCTTCTGCAAGGTCTACCCTTCTAAAGAATCTACCTTCTGCAAGGTCTACCCTTCTAAAGAATCTACCTTATGCAAGGTCTACCCTTCAACCTAAGGAATCCACCTTATGCCAAGTCTACCTTTCAACATAAGGAATCCACCTTATGCCAAGTCTACCCTTCAATTTAAGGAATCCACCTTATGCCAAGTCTACCCTTCAATTTAAGGAATCCACCTTATGCCAAGTCTACCCTTCAATTTAAGGAATCCACCTTATGCCAAGTCTACCCTTCAACCAAGGACTCCTTCTGCTGTAATACTTATAACTAAGGACTTCCCTTCCACTCAAAGAATTCACCTACTGCCAAGAGACTCCTATCATACTAATTATTGTTTATCAATCTTGTGCCCTTCGCTACCTCCAGCCTCCTGTGCCCTTCTCTACCTCCAGCCTCCTGTGCCCTTCTCTGCCTCCAGCCTCCTGTGCCCTTCTCTGCCTCCAGCCTCCTGTGCCCTTCTCTGCCTCCAGCCTCCTGTGCCCTTCTCTGCCTCCAGCCTCCTGTGCCCTTCTCTGCCTCCAGCCTCCAGTGCCCTTCTCTGCCTCCAGCCTCCTGTGCCCTTCTCTGCCTCCAGCCTCCTGTGCCCTTCTCTGCCTCCAGCCTCCTGTGCCCTTCTCTGCCTCCAGCCTCCTGTGCCCTTCTCTGCCTCCAGCCTCCTGTGCCCTTCTCTGCCTCCAGCCTCCTGTGCCCTTCTCTGCCTCCAGCCTCCTGTGCCCTTCTCTGCCTCCAGCCTCCTGTGCCCTTCTCTGACCTATCATATATTCAGATTACCCGGTTTTCTTTATCTTGTTGTTTGTTCTAAATAAACCTTATTATTTTCCTTACCTGACTTTCCTTTTTGTGTTCACTGCACATTGGGCTCGACATCCCTCGCACACCGTGACATAATAAATAGTTGTCAACTAGTCTCATCAATTAATCGGTTGGTCAATTTTTGTAGTCTGCCTATCTACAGCACACAATGGTTTTTCCAACGGAGTTAAATGAGGGGTTACTAAGGGATAATATTCAGGAATTTATTGGGAGGTATAATGTAATTAGCAAAAATCAGCATGGTTTTATGAAACACAGATCATGTCAGACTAACCGAATTGCGTTCTATGAGGAAGTAAGTAGAAGTATAGATCAGGGGGTCTCGCAGTGGAAGTGATTTGCTTGGATTTTGACAAAGCTTTCGACACCGTTCCACACAAACGGTTACTGTTTAAATTAAGAAAAATTGGTCTAGATGAAAATACGTGTTCTTGGATAGAAAACTGGCTAAAAGATAGGGTACAGAGAGTGGTCATAAATGGTACATTTTCAAGATGGTCATCTGTGATAAGTGGTGTCCCTCAGGGGTCTGTTATAAGACCAATTTTATTCAATTAATTTATAAATGACCTTGAAATAGGCATCGAAAGTCATGTGTCAGTGTTTGCAGATGACACAAAACTAGGAAAAGTAATACAATGTGAGCAGGATGTTACTACGCTGCTGAGGGATTTAGATAGATTGGGGGACTGGGCACTTAAATGGCAGATGAAATTTAATGTAGGTAAATGCAAGGTTATGCCCTTTTTGGAGTGAAGAACACACAAGCAACTTATACCCAAAATGGTACTGAGTTAGGGAAATCCAAGCAGGAGAAGGATTTGGGAATAATAGACTTCAAACGAAGTAACAATGCCCAATGTCAAACAGCAGCCGCCAAGGCCAGCAAGGTATTGGCATGCATTAAAATGGGAATTCCCTCTCGGGATGAAAGCATAATTTTGCCTCTGTATAAATCCATGGTAAGACTGCATCTTGAATATGCCGTGCAATTTTTGGCACCTGTCTTAAAGGATATTATAGCGCTAGAAAAAGTGCAGAGATGGACGACTAAATTAATAAGGGCAATGGAAGGTTTCAGTTACGAGGAAAGACTAACAAGCTTAAACCTGTTTAGTTTAGAGGGGATCTGATAACTTTATAGAAATATATACCAAACCATTGTCAGGAAACCTATTTATTACCAGGACTATACAAAGGACACAAGGTCACCCATTTAGACTGGACAAAAGGAAATTCAACCTAAAAGCATAGGAAGGTTATTTTATGGTGAAAATAAAGCTGTGGAATTCTCTGCCTGTTGAGGTGGTTGGGTCAGACTGTACAGACTTTTATAACTTCCTGCAGACACAGAATATTAAGGGTCATAATATTTAATATGTGGGTAAGCTTCTTGATCCAAGGAGAAATCTGACTGTCATTCTGGGGTCAAGAAGGAATTTTTTCCCAGTGTTGCATATTGGCGAGCGCTTCAGACTGGGTTTTTTACCTTAACTTTAACCCCAAGACACACTCGGGAACACTGCCAGGGAGGTTAATAGTTGTGCATTGGAATTTCCGTCCGAAATCGAAAAATACGGGATCGGTTTGGCGGAAAATCAGTCATGAGAACCTGGGCCTGGGAGGCCGGCCGAGCAGCCTGCTGGGGGGGTGAGAGCAAATTGCACCTGCATCCACATACTTGCCTACATCCACCTACTTCAGCCCTGAGCTTCTCCACAGTGGAAGTTCCATGATGACAGTCCTACGGCAGCCAGTTCTCGCTCTCCGTCAGATGCAGGGTTGACGTCGTGGAAGCTTTTGACCCTGCAGACAGCTCCACTTCTTTCCCCGCTTTTGTGCTGACCTCATCATGTCTATAAGAGTGCTTATAGCAGCGTTCGGGGGGGAGCAGGCTTGGGCTTAGGCTAGGGTCAGACGAACGCATTTTTCACGTCTACCATCAAAAAGTGCGTTGATGCGTCCGAACGCATTTTTTCGCGGAAGACGCGATAGCGGTCAAACGATGCGCAATTTCAGCCGTATTTTTTTACGGAGCTCTAAAAAACAAATGGACGTGATGTTGGCCGGACATGTGTAGCGTCTGACGTCTCCTAATCGCGCACAAACAACGCTATGCAGACAAAGCGCACTCTGTGCGTCAGTACTAGCGGTTCCACGCTCTCGAAAAAATGCGTACGTTTGCTGCTTGCGTTGCGCAGCCGAACTTTCGTGCCGCCGTACGTCGTATATTGGCTGTCATTGGACGTCATTTGCTGCTACTATGGCCTTAATAAAGTGCGGCTCAATGCACGTTCGTACTGCGTTCGTCTGACCCCAGCTTTAAACTTCACATGCAACTTCAATTCCTCACTGACCAGGCGCTCGCATACCTTGTTTGAAAAAAGTACATAAGTTATGCGACATTGCGTATGAATGTCCGAAAGTTACATACACAAAGCAAATTGCTTAAGAAATAATTGGTGTGGGAAAAGGAGGGAGGGGTTGATTTTTACATAGTTTTCCTTTTTAAGTAAACAATTTTTTTTATATATCATATGAATCGATTAATCTGCCAACTAATCTATCATGAAAATAATCATTAGTTGCAGCCCTAGACTGCTCCCTAGAGCAGTTTCTATGTTAGTTTCTTTATGGCCAAGACGTTATCGTTTTTAAGTGCTCTTGCCTGTTTCTAGTGTAGCGCTGCTTTAAAAACACTGTATTCTGGTGCATTGAACTATTGCTGCCACCAGAGGGAGACAGAGACATTGTTAGACTATGCTGGACAAAACTGAACTACATCTACCATCATCCTTTGCGTGAGGACAGGAAGGGGGTGGTACAGGAAAAGGAAAGAGATCAACAGCCTCGCGCAAGGCAGAAGCAGTGTGAGCAGAGCAACGAGAGACGTAGGATGCACGCTGGGGCTGTTAGGTTTTGAAACCAGGCCGGAGTGTGGAAGTTGTTACAGTCCTGTTAAAGATCGTGCTGTTCCCTGAGCGTTGAGAGTACAGAGTGTGCATCGGTCGGCTGTGTGCTACGCTGAACTGTTCATGACAAGGTGCGGTTTGGGAGAAGAGGGACATTGTGTGAGGAGAGGCTGCAAACTGGAGAGGAGTGCTGGCAGCCTATGTGTACGTGTTCTGGCGGAGGAGAACCCGATCAGGAGTGCAGGCGTTAACAGCATCGAGTTCCAAGTGGCAGCGAGGACAGATCCTCTCTCGAGAGAGATCCCTTTCTTCAGCGTTCATCAGTCCAGGACAAGCGGTTACACCGGATGGGTGAGAAGGCTTCGACCTGGTGAAAACGCAGAACATTGCGCACTTTTTTATCTGTTCCTTTAAGGGCCCCAACGGCGACTAGTCGAAGATTGTTTTATTTTATTCACTGGCCAGTTGAATACAGTACCCGGGTACCCTAGACAACACACATATATATTTTTGAGCTATTATTCACAGGACTTACACTCCAGAACTGAGGGGGTTAACCGTTTCTTTTACCGCACGCGTGTTTTTTCCACGTTAAGAATTCTTGTCATTCAAATACCGTATATGCGTATTATATGCTGCTTTATTGGGATCAGTAAAGAATATAATATATAAAAATCCACAACAGTGCTGGTGTATAGTTATTTCCTAGTGCGGTGAGACTAACCCGAGATTTATTCAGCGGCTCCTCCGGGAGTGAGTGCTACACTAGTTTATGCTGAAAAAGCAGATTATACTTTATGCTGGTGAATAAATCATATTTCTAATGTTGCTGTGACTTTTATATCCTCCTGCTTGCATTATTGCCTGTAGCTTTTCTATAAATACAAAGTATTGTAAAAGTAAGACTGTACATTGTGTCATTGGGGTTTATCTGCTGAAATGTGTTTCACTGCTGCAAGCAGAGGTGGCTCCATAATTGGGCAAAATAGGCAGTCGCCTAAGACCTCACTCAAACAGGGCCCCCTCCTGATATGGTTTCTACAGAAATGCAGTATGCACATGATCATGTGACTGCTGAGATTCCACATCAAGGCACTCCTACATCTTCATACACTGTTTGCCAAATGTGAAGTCCTCAATCTTATACTTTTTAGGCTTGTGTCAGACTACCGCAGTGTTCACGTCCGTGTTACCGCACATAAGTACGTCCGTGATAGCATACAATTGTGTTAAATAGAGCCCCACACACGAAGTACGTCCGCACAGAAGTGCGGACGCATGACGGATGGGGCAAACGGACGCAGCTTAGGCAAGAACGTAATACTGCTAGAACGGATGTGCGAAGTGCGCAACGTCCGCATAGCTTTGTGTGTGAGTGATGGAACGTGGTCAGATGAACTACATTTATACGTCCATCATTTGACGGCCAAAATTTTTTTTATTTTAATTTTCCCTCCTACATCCGTCAAAATGTCAGTCACAAAAACTGACTGTGTGGCCACTACTGCATCTTCCGTCAAAAAGTGCATCCGTACTGCACGGACACACAGTCAGTAGAAAACGCGCTCGTCTGACCCTAGCCTAAGTGGTTAATTTTGCAATATAATGCCTCACAGCTAAGGTTTGTCTAAGGCCTCACTATCTCTAGTGCCATTTCTGGCTGCAAGTGAACTTTATTCTTTTACAGGGAATGATTCTGTTGTGTAGTTTCTCCGTCAAAGGTAGTGTCTTGTCTGCTAGCACCAAGAGAAACAAGCCACAAATTCCTCTATCATTTAATATCCAGATGACCGTTTGATGCTTTATTTGCTCATTGTACAGCTTTAAAAGATTCTGCTACTACGGTTTATTATTTTTATGTTAATTTACAAACGAGAGTATACTTTTTGGTTCATAAAAAATCTATTGACGTTTAGTTTCAGGTTCTTGGCAGATTATTTTCGATCTACAGTTAGGTTGCTTAATTTTTATTTTTGCTTTTCTTTGCCACTGGCCACAAAATTATTACTTTGTGCTTAGTGTTTCTTTGCCTCTGAGCTAATGGTTTCCAACTGCTGTGCTCATTTGGACATGCAAAATGTTTTTCTGGCTTTTGCACATTTCATTGTTGAGCAGATTATTAGTTCATGTTGATGTTGGCATTGATCTTTTGTTCTGTGAGTAGTTTTCTATTCTCAATGTTCAGAGATTTAGATGTAGATTAATGGCATGATTCAGGAACTCTTAGCAGCCAATAGCAACCATTTCATACCATCTATAGTGGGAATGGGTCACTTCTGATCAATTTTACTGCCGGTTTCAAACGTGTTTAAGGATCGGGGCAGAACAACACTTCCCATGTATATCATTTTTTGTTAACTTTAATAAATAAAAAAAAGCCCAGATCCAATGTCGGGGGGGGGGGGGGGTGTGTAAATTGGCAATTAAATGTTCAGTCATCAAGGAAAAACTTCCCGTAACAAAACAATTCCTTTTAATCAAAACGTGTTTTTCTTGCCTGCCTTAAGATGCTGTTAGGCCCACTTTCAAGTAGAAGTTATGGGTCTAGTCAGTCAGGGTGTAAAAAGGACTACTTCTGTCCTTTTGTTATATGTAATATTTTCTTGTTAAACATTTTAGTATTTTCTACTGCAGGTCTATTGTATTTGATTCTGCTTTACCAGATGTTGCTTTCTGCTTCTTGGTAAGAAGCAGAATTTTGAAATGGCTTTAGTAATAGAAAAATCATGTAGTGCTATTGAAATTGTAATTCTGAACCTCAATTTCTGTCGTATCGGTTGTTGAAATATTGATTTGCCTTTTAGGTGTAATGTTTATTTGTCTTGTTTTTACCCATTGTACAGAGCTGCAGTTTGTGTTGGCGCTTAATAAGTGAAAAATAATCCTCTTTATTCCTGATTTGTACTTTTTGAAATATTCTAAATGGGACATGTCTTCTCAGCTGCTCAATCTGGTTGTAGAGCCCCTTCCTAATCCATTTATGTCCAGTTAACTATTTTACAGATTTCTTCCGCTCGTAGAACAGAATATTTTGTAGTTACAAACACACCTCCTTTTAAGTTTCAAGTTTGGCTAGCACTGGAAATGTCCGAAATAGCTTTTTAAAGGGACACTCTGCACAGTGTGAGCAGTTGATGTTATGGGAGCGGTCACACTGCTGTGAGCTCACTCTTTTGCTGAGGGTGGGCTCAGAGCGCTGATTCAGCCATCCAAATGCAGGGACTTACTCCTGCCCAGAATGTCAGCTGGTGGATCCCTGAGCTTAGGTTTCCTGGATATGGAGTACTTCAGATACAAACTCCATCCAGTGGTTTCAAAGCCTTCCTGCTTTGACAGCCAATAGATTGACTGGAGCACCCAGCCCCTTGTGGTCATGTGACACTGAACTGGAAGCATGTCAAATTTTGCCGGAGTCAGGAGACGAAGGGTATATTCAAGTGAGTTTTTCAAGAAAACTAAAGGGTTAAAATGCGGTGGGAGTATGTTTCTTACCATCTGCTATTTTAACCTTGTAGTTTTAACCCTTGCCCGCCGCAGGATGGTCTATGCTGTCCGTGCGATGGATGGGCCTTTAAGATGCCTTCAATGGGCCGTGTCGGCCTTTTCCCACAGCCGGCTCTCGCTGCTCGTCATTGACTGCAGAGAGGCAGCCTGAAATCGTGCCATCTCCCTGCAGCCAATGACGTGCGGTGGGCGGGCCAAATTAGAGGCCTCTGGCGACCAAGGCGTACCTGTACACCTCACCGGAGTTAACCCCACCTGTTGGGTGACGCCTTCCAATCGTGAAGGGGTTAATAAAGCATATACCTTGTTATTTTTAGAAGGTTTTATGTTTTTATAAAAACTGCCAAACACTGTCAATACAAAAACATTGTTTGTTTTTTTTTAGTTACGTGTTGCCCAGAATTTTACCATCGTGTGTCATATAAGTTCTTTTGTTTCTAGTTTAGTGCCTCTGCATTTTCATCACCAGGTTAACCTTCATCCAATATTGTCATACTCTGTCACAGGCTCCACTACTCTATCATACAGAGTGTTCTTTAAAAAACTGGCAAGCAAAGCCGCATCTGGTGCAATAAATAAAATAAGCAAAAACAAACTGCAAGTCTTTAACTATGCTTACATGATGTTTTCATAGATCTCTAGATGATATGGTTTGATTTAAGGGTTTTGGGGAGAGTTTGACAACTTTAGGGTGGGAAACGGGATGTCTCGCCGTAAAGGAGGAGCGACAGACGAACTCTGTAATAGTGTTGCACAGCTGGGGAGTACTGATACAAAGCAAAACACATTCAGTACATTGCTTGTGCTTTAATTTCAGACACCCTTGAGTGAGGTAGTTACCAAAAACTTTTTTCGGAGCACCGGTTAGAAAATGTATGACAGAAAGAAATGTTTTCTTAAATTTTATTTACAGATTGAGGTAACATGACGAGTGCCATAAATGGACAGAAACAACAGCAAAACACTGCTCCGCCCTAAGAAATGTTTTTATTTTAAATCTTTGTTTTATGTCAAGCCATGCCAAGACGTTTGTAACATGCTTACATTAAAAAAAAAAGGAAATTTGTCTAACAATTCAATTTTGATATTGGCCACACATTTTAACATGGCATTGCTTTAAGTCATAATTAAGAGAACTTAGTACATGTTCTTTAATACATAGCCGTTGCCCTTGATGTGGACATGTAGTTGAAGTTTGTAAGGTGCTCCTTTAGCACTTTATTCAATCCCACAAAAATCTAAGAGAAATTGGCCTCAGTGAATTGTTAATGTTTTCTCCTGAGTTCCGACCATTACCTTGAGCCAGAAAGCATCAACCAATTGTCTTGATTGTGGGTTTTAGTTCGTTGCTAACAATTATCTGGAGGATTGTTAAGCTTCTGCATCTGCGAGTCATGTTCATGTGTAAGTAATAAGACAATTCCTGTGTAATCTTGGCATGGCTTTTAGAAAAGCAACCACTAATCAATCCTACTACTCTTATTCAGGTTTGACATTTGTTAGAGAAATTGCAGACATTCACATAAAACAATTATTAGTTTCCTATCTTTTCAGTGGAAAGTTGACACCTGTATTGTGTACATCAACAGGGTCGGCTCTAGTGTTTGTGGAGCTACAGTAGATGTAAAGTATAATGAGTGGTCACTTTTTTTTTTTGTAAACCTTTTTAATATAAAGGTCGGCAAAGAAGTATTGAATTAATCCCCCAAAATTCTTTAGTAATATATGTGCATGATTTATTTATAAAGTATTTTACCAGGAAGGATACATTGAGATTTCTCTCTTTTTCAAGTATGTCCTGGGTTCAAGAACATTGAAGTGTTACAGCCGTTACAGAAATAAAAAGTAATAAATGCAAGATATTAAAAACAAAACACAAATATACAGATTAACACAGAAAATAAATATGTAGGAAATATATTCACTATGTTATATGTTTACAGGTACATTCTGTATCAAGGTACGTTAATAGAGATCTCTTAAGTGACTTTAGACTGGGGGAAGATTTGATGGAGTCTTGGATTCCATATTTGCAGTGCCCTGTAGGAAAATGAGGATCAAGACACTTTTTGTATTTTATAGTGATACGTGTGTGTATGCTGGGTGAGGATATTCGGTTGTCATTGGAGTGAGTGTGGCTAAGACTGGGGTCAGATGAGAGTGTTTGTAAGAGCAGAAGGAACGTCCGTGAGAGTGGACGTTCCTTCTACTGACGCCCGTCTGGCCACCTCGCTGAGTGCAGTTATTGCTCTCAGCGCTGCAGGGCTCGCTTCTCCTATGGAGGATGGCGCTTTGCAGCCCCGTCCACCTTGTGTGGTAGCGCTTCGACGGGGAGGCTTTCAGCACTGACACAGCACATCCGCTGTAGAGCGGTGCCGGCCCCATTGAAGCGTCACTAAGTAGGATAAGAGTTTGTGCTTAGTGGGATGGGAGTGATCATATAATTGACAAAGCAAGTTGGGAGTGCGTAGATGATTTAGTGAGATGGAGATTGTGTGTCTGAGTGGAGTGAATGTATTTGAGTATGACAGACTCCCTTGATAAAGACATACATTGACAGATTTGCACTTACAATTTGTTTAGTGCCCGCACATCCATGTGACAGAGGGTCAGGATGAGCGTATTGGTGACCACCACCTTTTAGAGTCCCAAGTTGTGCTGTCTGCCTGTGCTGTTAAATAACACCAGCAGCCTGCCACCCCCTCCCCATGCTGTTCAAAGTTTTAGCGGCTGCAGAGGGGGGGGGGTGCAGCGTGTTTAAACACATCTGCCAGAGCTGGGGCACTGAAGAAACGGGAGATTTTATTTAACCAGCCCTCCCTTGTCACTTACTGGGAGAAGAGGGGGGTTATCGGTCCCTACATACACTCCTGACAATCGGAAGTATTCAGGAGCAACATGAGCTGCCAAGCGCTTCCAATTCTCTGCCTGCCACTGCAGGAGGAGGGGGAAGTCTCGTGCTCTCATGTTAGTTCGGGCTGGTGGTGAGATGCCGATGCAGATTACCGGCGAGTACCACCCTGAAAAAAAGCCCTGGTTCTGGCTACCTTGATTCCAGGAGCGACACCAGTCTTCTGGAGGAATGACTTTGCTGGGCTGGTGGCAGAACAGGGCCTCCTGCACACCCTTCAAGTGCTAGCCCTGTACATCAAATTATAGGAAGTATCTCTTGCTGGCACTGCGCATCATGGCTCTCCTGTTGTGCAAAATCCTGCTGTATTCCAAAATCCGGAATCTGAAATTCTTGCCCCCATTTTATCATTAATAACGGAATAGTGCACATATTTATCAAAAACTTGGCACCGTAGTCCAAGGTTGGCGTAAACTTACCAGAGCCGTTATAATTTATGGGGTTAAGTTTACATCAACCTTGGAATAGGGCCAAAGATTGGTAGTGAAAGGGTTGTGTAAGTTTATATTTGGATTAAAGGTTTTTCTGGGTCTGACCTATATTTTTGTCGTTTTAAATATTCTGGCAGTACAAATATCTGTAAACATTACAAAGACTAAAGCCGTATATATTTTTAACAAGTTAAATACGTTGTGTGTTAACTATAATACGACATCAATCGATATAGGTGAGACAGAAGCCATGTAAAGATATTTAATAGTGAAACCTTAAATCAAGTACATGTGACAGCCTGGGGAATATTTTAATGGTTTGATTTCCTATCACTGTCATTTCTAATCAGAACTCGATTCATAGTGACTTCTTAATATGACTTGTATCATGGTGGTGACATTTGTAGAAACCAGTTAAAATTTCATTAATGCATTGACGGTAATCGTATAAAGAACCAGAAAATACCACGTCAAGGTTTCTCTTCCCCCACTGCTTGAAATCGGAAACAGATTTGTATTTTGGGGTGGTTCATGCCTTGCTGGAGCTGCAGTCGATCTGTCAAACCACATTTATGTCTGTAGGGCACTAATGATGGACTAGTGCAGTAATATAAATTCACGCTTTAGTGTCTCCTGGTATTGAATGATTTCCTCATGTGTTCCAGGAATGTTGCCGGTAATGCCACTTCAGTGAGTCTATTAACTGTATTTTCCCAGCATTTTATTTTGTAGAAAGTGACGTTTTAAATGGTGGATTACTGTAATAATAAAAAATATATATAAAATTCTGAACAACAAATACGTAACTGGCGGCGCGATAAATATCGCTGTAGGATCTTATGGTGGTTCTCTTGTCTTGTCTCGTTCACATATATGGTAAAAAACAAAGAGAATACAATAGTGCAGACGAAATTGCAACGGTAATAACTATGAATACTGTATTGTTCCCACTCACAAAAGGAGAGCCCCAGCACTGGCTCTGAGTGGGTCAGCGTATGTGGTCAATGGTTCTCCTCTGAAGGGGATGACCTATCGCCTTCAGTGATGACGGTTGGCTTCCGATATGTGTGTGAGAGGAAACATGTGGAAAGAAGAGAAAAACTCCTTTGCGTAGATCTATCAGACACACAATGTAGTATTGATGAAGGAGTTGCACTCACGGGGTTGGAGCTTAAAGCCAAGCTCTAGGACAGACGCTGTGGACTTATTGGAGGAAAAGTCCATAGAAACTCTTTAGACAGCAAACACACCAGGGAAAAAGGAGAGCCCCAGCACTGGCTCTGAGTGGGTCAGCGTATGTGGTCAATGGTTCTCCTCTGAAGGGGATGACCTATCGCCTTCAGTGATGACGGTTGGCTTCCGATATGTGTGTGAGAGGAAACATGTGGAAAGAAGAGAAAAACTCCTTTGCGTAGATCTATCAGACACACAATGTAGTATTGGTGAAGGAATTGCACTCACGTGGGTTGGAGCTTAAAGCCAAGCTCTAGGACAGACCGCTTGTGGACTTATTGGAGGAAAAGTCCATAGAAACCTCTTTAGACAGCAAACACACCAGGGACTGATGCAAAGAAAAATTTAATAGAACTTTAAAACATTATATAAAAAAATATAAAAAGCAATATCTGGCTCAGCCAGTATACCCAGACGCGTTTCGCCACAACATGTGGCTTCCTCAGTCGGTTTACAGGTGGGTGAATGAGTCACAATATATACATTGCAGTTTTGATTGTCCCCAGGTGTGATTAACTGTTGGGCGTGGGTTACACGCCTTAGATTAGCGAAATGCCGGTTCCTCCGCAAGTCCGCCATCTTGCGCATGCGCAGTAACGATGTTTGCGTTTCAGAATGGATATCGGCCATTTTGCGCATGCGTATTGTAAGTTCTACTCCTTCCGATCAGCGTGCGGCGGTATAGGTCGTCTCCTTGATCCCTAGCAAATAGAAAAGGGGGCTAATAGATCGAATGTGTGGGGAATGGTTGATTAAATCCCCTAAGACCTCCTAAAGTGCCTTTTATAAACGCATCAAGGCGATATCAAATTTCACAGTGGACAAATCAATATAGTGCATTCCTCGCCCTCCAAAGAGAATTGAGGCTTCCCACATTACACATTTTAGGAGTGTTAGAAAGTAAACTATAATGGAATAAATAAATAAAGCCTTCCTCTTAATTTGGTGAACTAGTTGGTGTTGTGCTACCAATTCTCTCACTGTTACAACAATGATATATATGTGTTATATATAATGAAATACTCATGTGTTAGAATTGCTATGTAAACGATTCGTGGCTAGACAAATGTGAAAGTTATGGCACTACGTGTAAGTGTAATAGCAACAGGAAAAAAGGGGGAAGTATAGCTGGATCTGTTATGTTATACTCTATAGGGAGGTACTATGTAATGCTTAACAATGCTGGAAAATAAATAGAGATACCGTCGTGCCTCCGATGGATAAGTCCATGCTATACAGAAAACGGCCTAAATAAAGAAGTATAAGGCTTAAAACATTCCCCATCTTAAGAATGAAGTGAAGTAAATTTATTATGAGTATGCAAAATTGTGTAGTGTAGAATTATCAATGAGAACACTGTTGAACCAGTGCTATATATGTAGTAAAAGGAATCGTCATAAAATAAACTAACTAGATTGGCAATAAATCTATAAGCCAAATGTATACGTGAAAGTGACAACTGTGTACTTAAAAAGTAAATTCTATGAATAAACGACTGTAAGCTATCTTATATGAGGATACCAGGGAAATGCATATGGACTACAGCAGGATATGTGATTAACCATAAGCGAAGGTTAAGCATCTAAGTGTTAAGAGGCTAATACAGCAATGGTATGTATGTGTTATGCATGGTAAGAAACCTATGCATCAAAATATTATAATAACCATAAGTGGCTAAACTGAAGAAAAAATAATAAAGTGATGTGCAAATGTCGCAAATGCTGAGAGAACAAAGTGTAAGTAGATTTTATTAGATAGTGCCTATCAGGGAGGTAAGTATTATGTGTGACAATGATGCTCAATAAAAGGGTGTATCGTCATGCCTGCAAAAAGCAGGTCCATGGAATACTTTAAACGGCCTTATAAAAAAGTGGTATGAGGCTCGTAACGTTGACTATTTCTGAAAAACCAACTGTATTAATATGAATGAATCACATCTTATAAGGCGTGTGGTGAGCTATGAGGTATAATAATACCAGTACAACAGTATTGATAGATGTCGGTGACGACTATATAGTTGTAATAATAATATGGATAGATTCTATTTATAGGTGGCCCAAAGGTTATATCCTATCTTTTGTGAAGATAGTGGTGAATGAAAATGTGGACTACGGAAGAATATGAGATTTGCCATTACAGGAAGGTGTCGCATCTAAATGCTGTGTGGCTGGTGTAGCCTCGCCCTCATGTCCAGCAAAAGGACAATGTGTATGGATATGATGGTACAGGAAGTATTCTGCACATTACAATATAAAGCCCTGATCTCAGATGATAGTGAGGTCTGTGTTGTAGAGTGTGTCGCGCGATATCTTATAATTGCCCAAATGTGGAACCTAAGAAGCCCCCATTAGTCTCAAAGAAAATGTATGACTTCAAAATCATCATTAAGCCCATTAGGGACCATAGTACCATGCTCAAAAATATGTCTCATTTCGGCCTTGCCTAGTTTGTTGGGTAAGTTTTCTTCCGTCTCTACTTTTTTTATCTGTTCTAATGCCCAAAATTTGACCCCAATGGGAGAGCTATTATGGTGAATTTTGCAGTGTAAAGAAACTGAATGCTTCTCATAACTATTTTTAATATTCCTAGCATGTTCTGCTATCCTCACATTAAGGGCTCTTTTAGTGCGCCCTATGTAACCTAATCCACAGGGACACTCTAACATGTAAATAACGTTTTTGGAACAACAATTTAAAATTCCTTTAATCTGGACCTGTTTATGATATTTACGATTGGTGTATGTGCCTATGAAACTTTTCTTATTGGAAGTAGATCTACAGGCCAAACACATCCCACATTGATAGAAGCCCTCTTTTAACCCAAAATGATTGGTATTGTTGCCCTCTTTCCTCTTGGGTTTGCTACGAACCAAATGAGACTTGATATTATTTGCCCCCCTAAAAACTATTCGAGGGGTAGGTCCTATAACTTCCCCAAGGTCCACATCATTTTTGAGTACTGCCCAATTTTTTTTATAATCCTCTTTATCTTATCTGCTTTGCTGTTATAATCGCAAATAAAAAGAACCTCATTGGTTCCCTTACTCTTGGGTTTATAATTGAGATACTTGTCCCTATCTGCCTGAGACAATTCTAGAATTGTGTTGTCCAACTCTGCATTATCATACCCTTTATCCACAAAATCTTGTTTAAGGGACAGGGCCTGCTCTTTGAAAGTATCGTCATCAGAACAATTCCTCCTGAGTCTAGTAAATTGCCCTTTAGGGACACCTTTAAGCCAGGGGGGTAGTGACAGCTAGTACAGTCTATGAACGTGTTTGTGTCTACCTCCTTAAAGAAGGTCTTGGATTTAATGTGTTCCTCCTCTACATATATGTGTAGATCCAAGAAGTTAACTTTGTCCTCACTCCAAGTGCTGTCTAGTTTGATACCCCATTCTGGACTATCCAAACTCTCTAAAAATAGTAGTAGTGGCCCCTCTCCTCCCCTCCAAATAAAGAAAATGTCATCGATGTAACGCCTAAAAAGATGGACACTTCCTTGCGCCCAGCCACGCGACCCATACACGAACTTGCTCTCCCAAGCTGACATGTACAGGTTGGCGTAGCTGGGCGCAAATTTAGTGCCCATAGCTGTGCCTCTACGTTGGATGTAAAAATCCTCCTCAAACTTAAAGTAGTTGTTATTTAAAATGAATTTCACGCCATCAAGAATGAACCCCATATGATCGGAACTGATCAAATCGGTCTTGGAGATCTCCTCTTCTAATTTGATTAGGCCAAGGTCATGTGGTATACTACTATATAGTGAATGGACATCACAGGTGACCAAAAGGTCCACTGTGAAATTTGATATCGCCTTGATGCGTTTATAAAAGGCACTTTAGGAGGTCTTAGGGGATTTAATCAACCATTCCCCACCACATTCGATCTATTAGCCCCCTTTTCTATTTGCTAGGGATCAAGGAGACGACCTATACCGCCGCACGCTGATCGGAAGGAGTAGAACTTACAATACGCATGCGCAAAATGGCCGATATCCATTCTGAAACGCAAACATCGTTACTGCGCATGCGCAAGATGGCGGACTTGCGGAGGAACCGGCATTTCGCTAATCTAAGGCGTGTAACCCACGCCCAACAGTCAATCACACCTGGGGACAATCAAAACTGCAATGTATATATTGTGACTCATTCACCCACCTGTAAACCGACTGAGGAAGCCACATGTTGTGGCGAAACGCGTCTGGGTATACTGGCTGAGCCAGATATTGCTTTTATATTTTTTTATATAATGTTTTAAAGTTCTATTAAATTTTTCTTTACATCAGTCCCTGGTGTGTTTGCTGTCTAAAGAGGTTTCTATGGACTTTTCCTCCAATAAGTCCACAAGCGGTCTGTCCTAGAGCTTGGCTTTAAGCTCCAACCCACGTGAGTGCAACTCCTTCATCAATACTACATTGTGTGTCTGATAGATCTACGCAAAGGAGTTTTTCTCTTCTTTCCACATGTTTCCTCTCACACACATATCGGAAGCCAACCGTCATCACTGAAGGCGATAGGTCATCCCCTTCAGAGGAGAACCATTGACCACATACGCTGACCCACTCAGAGCCAGTGCTGGGGCTCTCCTTTTTCCCTGGTGTGTTTGCTGTCTAAAGAGGTTTCTATGGACTTTTCCTCCAATAAGTCCACAAGCGGTCTGTCCTAGAGCTTGGCTTTAAGCTCCAACCCACGTGAGTGCAACTCCTTCATCAATACTACATTGTGTGTCTGATAGATCTACGCAAAGGAGTTTTTCTCTTCTTTCCACATGTTTCCTCTCACACACATATCGGAAGCCAACCGTCATCACTGAAGGCGATAGGTCATCCCCTTCAGAGGAGAACCATTGACCACATACGCTGACCCACTCAGAGCCAGTGCTGGGGCTCTCCTTTTGTGAGTGGGAACAATACAGTATTCATAGTTATTACCGTTGCAATTTCGTCTGCACTATTGTATTCTCTTTGTTTTTTACCATATATGTGAACGAGACAAGACAAGAGAACCACCATAAGATCCTACAGCGATATTTATCGCGCCGCCAGTTACGTATTTGTTGTTCATTGTTCACTGGTTTGGGGGAAACCACTGAGTGCTGGTTGGCTTTGGAATTTTGGTGGCGGTACAGGCGGGGGCGCCTACCACTTTTGTTGTGTTTTATATATAAAATTCTGTTCTTTGAAAGTGGGGGTATGTTCCAAAAATACAGAAGTTCTTTTCTTTTTTCACACATGGGCCCTGCTGTTTATTTTGTCCTATAGATTAAAGGGCAGCTCGGCTGGGAATCCGAGCTTGTCATTTTTAATCTCTTTATGTTAAATAAAACCTGCACAGAGCCATTTACTATGCAAGTCAACATTGTCCTCAATGATGGCATATGGCCGACTTGAGTTCTGATCAACTCTACTCCAATGAGAATAAGTATTTGTTTTTTATATAGCTTTCATGTATATTCCTGGCAGACATAAGGGATTATTCACTAACCTGGCAAATTGACAGCAAAATTGACGTGCAATTCGGCAGCACCGAAATCGTCCCATTGGAAATTTACCTGATTTTCGGGATTTCAATTCAACAGGTTTACACGGGTGAATCCATTAGGTTTCAATGTAATAAATGGAATATCTTTTTAAATTTTTCTTTTAAAGACCATTTATTTTTTGCAGAAACACTAATTTTCTGAAAACCTTTTTGTATTTTTATAATGACGTTTTTCTTATTAGTTGGACACATTTTTACTAAAGTTTTACTGATTTAAGCTCCCGTTTTGAGAATAGGATTCACCCCCCCCCCCCTGTTTATAGGAATTCAGATTGCCGGTTCAGTCGTTTCTGCCTACGTCTGAAAACTGCTTCAGCGACTCCAATTTGTGGCAGTATACGATGACCGTTGGCCAAAATAGTGAATTCAACGTATTTTCGGCGGAATGGAATGGCCCAAAATGCAAAGCACCAAAATTGCATTAAGTGTGGGTACTTTGTGAATAGACCCCATAGTCTATGCATACTATAGTTTTTACAAAGTACTCTGAAACACTGTTTTTTTTTGTTTTTTTGGCAAGCCGTTACTATAAAGACACAATAAATATCACGCACTCCAAAGAACAGCATCTTTCACAGTGAAAATCTATAAGCTCTCTGGAAATTTGATTTGGCTGCTGATGTCAAATGCTCTGTAAGAGTTTTGTTTTGTATGGCTTGATTTTTCCCCCTCCCCAAAACAACTCCTAATTGATCCTACAAAGATGGTTGCCCCAGCATTGAATAACTGTCAGATCATCAAGTTGAAATTGTTGGTTAAGGGAAAATAACATCACTCTGCTTATTGGAGTAAATATTTATTGAAACTATGGACTGTCATGGAACTCTCTGTACCCCCACCTGGGTACTTCTGCTTAAAATCGTGCTCTTTCAGCCCGAGACGGCACTCAGGAACTCCGACATCCAGGAACAGCAAATTAACAGCTGAAGAAAGGTTTTGATTATAGCGGATTACCCCAAGCAGTAGACAGAACCAGTGTTGCTGTTAAAGCAGGATTTGTTTACTCTGGGTTTTTGGTCTTCTTATATTCACTACCAGTGTTTACTTTTCCTCCCCAGGGAGGGATTTAGGGAATAATAACAGGAGTGCCACTATGTCTGGGTGAACCTGATGAGGGACTGAGGGAATTTTATGATGGTAGTGAACAGCAATCTAAACAAAGAAATAAAATTCATATCCGTAAATAAACATACGGAACTCAGGGCATAACACCCCAAACAATGGCCTCTGTAACCTTGCTCCCGCGACAGTCGTGAAAAATAGCCTTTCATTAAACAACTGTAGACATCCCAAGAACCCCCTCCCTTAACAGCTTTCCCATCACAGTGACGGTGTCACTTTAAGGGTTTAAGAATTTTATTCTGAAAATGTACAGCGCATGTGTGAAAATGTTGTTTTTGGGGGGGTTTTTTTCGGTTGGGGTTTTTTTCTATTTTTTTCAACGCCAAATTTGTTTCTCTTGTGTAAATTATTCAATTTGTATTTTTAAAAACTAAACTCTGCAAGAAGCCTAAATAGTGGCATTAAATAGTGGCATTGTGCTGTATTCCTTACAGTGAGGGGAAAAAAATGTATTTGATCCCCTGCTGATATTGTACGTATGCCCACTGACAAAGAAATGATCAGTCTATAATTTTAATGGTAGGTTTATTTTAACAGTGCTAGACAGAATAACAACAAAAACATCCAGAAAAACACACTTCAAAAAAGTTCTAAAATTGATTTTGCATTTAACCCTTTCGCTGCTGAGGCTTTTCCCGCCCCTGTGCTGAGGTCATTTTTACCGGTTTTGCTCATCATGTTTAAACGTGTTTTGAAGGCTTATTTTAGTATATGACCCAGACATATTATATATCGTTCTTTCCGTCAGACTCGGTAGATTCATAATATGTCATTATTATATGTATACGTTATGACGGAATGGGGATGTTGTTCCGCCTGCGGGTGTGCTCTATCTGCGTGACCCCGTCGCTTACCGCTGGCCCGACTACCGCGTGGCGCACACTCGGCGTCTCGTGAGGCCTGGCGTGACCCTAGGGTAGGGTTAGCGGGCGGTGGAGGGGACCCCTGCCTGGAACCAGTCCGACCACTGAGCCGCGCAGCACTCAGCGTCCCGAGCAACTGGTTCCCTGACCTGGCGGGTGTGGGACGCCTGTGGGAATCGGCCCTAGCAGCCGCGGAGAAAGATTCGGATCTTATGGGGAAACGTTTCGGATCTTATGCGGGAAACGTTTCCGATCCGGGGGCGGGTGTCTCTTCGGATCTTGGCGGTGAAGGTTTCGAGTCGGGAAGGGATGGCGGGTCGGATCGGAACTGGAGGGCTTCGGATCGGTATGGGAGGGAGTTTCGGATATGGCGGGACCAGTGGAGAGTTCGGGTCTTACCGCAATGCCGAAGCGCGGTTCCCGGCGGGGCCGTTCGGTTCGGATCTCCGTCTTCCTCCGACCGAATCTTCCTGAGCAGCGCCTCTGCCCTGATACTCGATGCAGGGTCAGAGCGCTCGATTCGGATCGTATCCGAGTGGGCACCGTACTCTGAGGCCGCGGGGGACACTCAGATCCGAAAATACGGTGGAGAATAAAGACACACCAGTCAAAGCTGAATGTACTGCAGAATCTGCCTTTATTGTTTACAGACCAAGCATTTATTACCTCTGCACACAATTAGAATACAATGGGACTCCTTGCCCGCCCTCCCAGGACCCATTGGCCCTTGGCCTTCAGGGAGTCGCCAATTCGGACCGGATGGTCCGAATCGGCCATTTTACGATTCGAACCGGATGGTTCGAATCGGCCATTTTCCGAAACGAGAATTCCAACTGCGCCACACGGATCGGAAAATGGCGGCGAGCAAGGCAAACACAGGGAAAAGTCATTACACCATAAACCAACGGGGAACACTTTATTAACACCACACAATGTCACATCTAAATAAAAACTGGTAAACGGGGTGTGTGCCACCACACCCAAGTGTCCATGTCCCCACTGTCACTGCACCGCCCCTGGCTGAGGGTGCTGGGCCATCCCGTGACACTCTCCCCCTCCCCAAGGTCCGACGCACTCGGTTGGACCCCACCGGGTCGTACCGAGGTAGTCGGGGCTCCCCAATCCCCTGGTTCCCGGGGCCCGACTGTCGCGATAACCCATCTGCGTTACCGTTCTGCGACCCGGGCCGATATTGGATGGAAAAGTTGAAGGGTTGGAGAGCCAGGCTCCACCGCAACAGGCAGCCGTTCTCCCCGCGCACTCGGTTGAGCCATACCAAGGGTTATGGTCGGTCATCACGGTGAAGGACCGACCGTAGACGTAGGGTTGGAGCTTCCGTAGGGCCAGACCAGGGCCAGGCACTCCTTCTCCACTGCAGCATACCCCACCTCTCGTGGCAACAACTTCCGGCTAATAAACGCCACCGGATGGTCCCCCCGTCGTCCCCCACTTGACTCAGGACAGCTCCCAGTCCGAACATGGACGCGTCTGTGTGGACAATAAAACGTTTATTATAGTTGGGAGCTGTCAGCAGGGGCGCTTGGGTCAGGGCGGCCTTCAGCTGCCGGAAGGCCTGTTTGCACTCCGGGGACCACAGGACTTGGCGGGGCAGGGATTTCTTGGTCAGATCAGTCAGGGGTTTGGCCAGGTCACTGTAATGGGGTACAAATTTTCTGTAGTACCCCGCGGTACCCAGAAAGGCCAGGACCTGGGTCTTGGTCACCGGGGTGGGCCAATCCAGGATAGCCTCTATCTTCGCGGGCTCCGGCGTTGTATCCCGCACCCCACCCGGTGGCCCAGATACTGCACTCGGCCATCCCCACCTTACACTTCTCCGGCTTTAGGGTCAGGTTGGCGTCCCTAATCCGGCCCAGGACAGTCCCTACATGGTCCAGGTGTTCCTCCCAGGTCTGGCTATAGATGGCTATATCATCCAGGTACGCGCAAGCGAATCCCTGGAGGCCATCGAGGAGGCGATCGATTAACCGCTGGATGGTAGCAGGGGCGTTCTTCATCCCGAACGGCATGACTCGAAACTGGTACAGGCCGAACGGGGTGATGAAGGCCGACTTCGGGGTCGCCTCCTCGGCAAGGGGAATCTGCCAATACCCCTTGCACAGATCCACCGTGGTCAGAAAATGACCCCCGGAGATCTGGTCTAGCAACTCGTCGACTCGGGGCATCGGATAAGCGTCCGTAACAGTACAGTCGTTTATCCGCCGATAGTCGACGCAGAACCTGGTTGTACCGTCCTTTTTGGGCACCAGGACCACGGGCGACGCCCATGGGCTGGCCGACGGCTCAATGACCCCAGCTCCAACATCTCCCGGATCTCGGCCCGCATAGACTCGCGGACTGCTTCCGGGATCCGGTAGGCGGGCTGTCGGAGTGGTTTCTGACCGGGGTGTGTCACCTGATGGACGGCCTGGTCCGTATATCCCGGGAGGGCCGAGAAAACCCCCGGATAGGCGAGAAGCAGCTGCCGCGCCTGCGCCTGTTTCTCGGGCCTAGCTCCTCCCCCAGCTGCACCTGCTCCACCCCGGAAGGCTGCTTGGCTACCCCCGGGAGTTCCTCCAAGGGAAAGGGTTCCATCTCCTCGGCCGCCGGCGCGCATATGGCGTCCACCGTCTCTGGCCGCTCATGGAAGGCCTTCAGCATATTGACGTGGAACGTCCGCTGGATTCTGGTGTCCGCGCAGCTCACAACCACATAGGTGGTATCCCCCAGCTGGGTTACCACCTTGTAGGGACCTTGCCAGGCCGCCTGCAGCTTGTTCTGCCGCTGTGGTTTTAACACCAGAACCTTCTGTCCCACACAGAACGAGCGGCTGCACGCAGCGCGATCATACCACGCCTTCTGCTGAGCCTGGGCCGTCTCCATGTTCTCCTGCACGAACCCCTGGAGGTCCGCCAAGCGCTCCCGCAGCTTCAGGACGTACTCCACCACGGGAACTCCGTCCTCCTCCGGCGCCCCCTCCCACTGAGCCCTAACCAGATCCAGGGGACCTCGCACCCGGCGTCCATATAGCAGCTCAAAGGGTGAGTACCCGGTGGATTCCTGCGGAACCTCCCGGTAGGCGAACAGCAAGTGGGGAAGATACTTCTCCCAGTCCCTGTTCTCATGCACGAAGGCCCGGATGAGCTGCTTCAGGGTCCCATTGAACCGCTCGCACAGCCCGTTGGTCTGGGGGTGATACGGGGCGCTGTGCAGCGCCTTAACGCCACAGAGACGCCAGAGCTGTTGGGTGAGCTCAGCGGTAAACTGGGTACCCTGATCGGATAGGATTTCTCGGGGAAACCCTACCCTCGTGAACACCCTGAGGAGCGCGTCTGCTACGGTGTCCGCCTGGATGTTGGGCAAGGCCACAGCCTCGGGGTACCGGGTGGCATAATCCACTACGTTAAGAATATACCTCTTACCGGTGGCACTGGGCCGTGGCAACGGCCCTACGATGTCAACCGCCACCCGGCTAAAGGGCTCCTGGATAATGGGCATGGGCCGCAAGGGCGCCTTCGGATGGTCCCCAGCCTTCCCAGCTTTCTGGCAAACTGGGCAGGTGCGGCAATAGTCGCGGGTGTCGTTGCTAAGGCGAGGCCAGTAAAACGCGCGCGCCAACCTGTGCCGGGTTTTACTCTGGCCTAAGTGACCTGCAAGGGGAATGTCGTGGGCCAAGCGCAGAAGCTCCTGCCTGGGTCCCTGCGGCACCACCAGCTGCTTCTGCGGAATCTGCTTCTTCTTGGCCCCTCCTCTCACGGTGTAACGGTACAGGTACAGCAGCAGCCCATCCTCCCACTCCACCTTGTCTTTCCCCTGACCGTCCAGGCCCTGACCAGCTCGGTCCCGGTAGCCCTGTAATGTGGGGTCGGTTTGCGTCTGGTGGCGCAGCGTCTCCGGGGTACTCCACGGGGAAGGGAGGACAGGCGGAGGGGGAAGAATCGGGTCCCGTCGAGGTCGGGGAGGTGATGGCGGTCTGGGAGGTTGGGAAGGGCCTGGGGTTTTGGGCCGTCGGGGGGGTCGGGGAGGTCGGTAATGGTTGGGGGTCGCGGAGGTCGGGGAGGTTTGGGAGGTTTGGGAGGTCGGGATGGTGGTGGTGGAGGTCTCACCTGGGTCCCATTCGGAGCGCCCCTGTCTTGTCGTCGGCTCTGTTGCCTAGTGGTAACCGGGGTAGCTGCATCTGTGGAGTAAGCGGAAATGAGCTGCCCCAAATCATTCCCAGGAGCACCTCGGCCGGCAGTTGTCTCAGCAACCCCACCCGCACCTCCTTCTCCCCGTTCCCCCAGTCCAGGTGCACCCGGGCCGTCTCGAGCCGGAGCACTTTTCCTCCCGCCACCCGTACTGCTACAGTGCTCTGCAGGCGGTCGCTTGGCGGGACCAGGTGAGGCCGGACCAGGGTGATGGTAGCCCCGGAGTCTCGCAGCCCCTCAGCGGGCCGCCCGTTTATCCACACCGCCTGGCGGTGGTGTCGGCGGTTGTCATCCGCGGCGGCTTGCACGGGGTCGGCTTCGTGCATCGCTGCTCCACCATCGTCCCTCCGGGCCTCCGGCCAAGCTCCGGCGTCGCAACAATGGGCGCCGGCGATGGCCTGCCGGCCGGCCGGGTCAATTCCGGGCGGTTGGGGCAATGTTGTTTGTAGTGCCCCTCCTGGTTGCACCCGTAACAGCGGACGTTAGCCATGTTGGTGGGCCGGCTGGGAGCCCGTGCTACAGGCGCCCGGACCGCGGGTGGTGGAGGTGGCAGAGGTAGTGGGGCGGGTAAAACGGGACGGCTGGCCAGGGTCCGCTCCCCCCCCCGGCAACTTCCGGGTGTCCGTGTACTCGTCGGCCCAGGTGGCCGCTTGTTGCACCGTATGGGGCTTCTTGTCGCGCACCCACTCTCGGATAGCGGAGGGTGTGTGCTCGAAGAACTGCTCGAGCAGCAGCAGTTTGGTGATCTCGGCCACCGTCTCCGCTTGGCTTCCCGAGAGCCAGGTGCGCAGGTCCCTCTGCAGCCGATGGGCCCACTCCACGTGGGTGGCGCCACTGGGCCGGCGAGAATTCCGGAACTTCGTCCGGCTAGCTTCCGGGGTCACGGCATATCTACTCAGCAGCGCCTGCTTGACGTGCGAGTAGCTGGTGGCCTCGTCGTCCGGCACCGTACGATAGGCCTCGGCGCGCCCGACCGGTCAGCTTACTCGCCAAGATCCGGATCCAGTCGGCCCGGTGCACTTCATGCACCCGACACAGGCGCTCAAAGTCTTGGAGATAGCTTTCGATTTCTTCCTCGGCTTCCCGGAACTCCTTGAAAGCCTGGAACGGCACTTTCCGCCCGGCGTATCGGTCCGATGGCGAGCGGCTACTCCGCCGGCTTCGCACTTCGGCCAGCCGCAGTTCGTGCACCCGCTCTCTCTCCCTCTCCTCTTCCTGACCGAGTTCCCGACCCAGATTCCTCATCTCTGCTTCCGATGGGGCCGGACCCATCATGGAGATCCGCTCCCGCATCTTCCGGCAGAATTCACTATCCTCGGCCTCAGCGGGGACGGCAGCCGGTACTGGGTCCGCGGGCAACGCCGCGAACGCCTCCTCCTGATCTATTCTCCTCAACTCCTCTATCAGGGTCTCCCGACTCTTGGAGCCCGGGACACCGCCCCGATTCTCCAGCATCCCACGCAGGACGTCCCGCTTGTAGGCAGTATACTTGATCATGATGAGGGTCCCCCTGGGGTCTGCAGAGAGCTATCCCACCGCTGCCACCAGTATGACGGAATGGGGATGTTGTTCCGCCTGCGGGTGTGCTCTATCTGCGTGACCCCGTCGCTTACCGCTGGCCCGACTACCGAGTGGCGCACACTCGGCGTCTCGTGCGGCCTGGCGTGACCCTAGGGTAGGGTTAGCGGGCGGTGGAGGGGACCCCTGCCTGGAACCAGTCCGACCACTGAGCCGCGCAGCACTCAGCGTCCCGAGCAACTGGTTCCCTGACCTGGCGGGTGTGGGACGCCTGTGGGAATCGGCCCTAGCAGCCGCGGAGAAAGATTCGGATCTTATGGGGAAACGTTTCGGATCTTATGCGGGAAACGTTTCCGATCCGGGGCGGGTGTCTCTTCGGATCTTGGGCGGTGAAGGTTTCGAGTCGGGAAGGGATGGCGGGTCGGATCGGAACTGGAGGGCTTCGGATCGGTATGGGAGGGAGTTTCGGATATGGCGGGACCAGTGGAGAGTTCGGGTCTTACCGCAATGCCGAAGCGCGGTTCCCGGCGGGGCCGTTCGGTTCGGATCTCCGTCTTCCTCCGACCGAATCTTCCTGAGCAGCGCCTCTGCCCTGATACTCGATGCAGGGTCAGAGCGCTCGATTCGGATCGTATCCGAGTGGGCACCGTACTCTGAGGCCGCGGGGGACACTCAGATCCGAAAATACGGTGGAGAATAAAGACACACCAGTCAAAGCTGAATGTACTGCAGAATCTGCCTTTATTGTTTACAGACCAAGCATTTATTACCTCTGCACACAATTAGAATACAATGGGACTCCTTGCCCGCCCTCCAGGACCCATTGGCCCTTGGCCTTCAGGGAGTCGCCAATTCGGACCGGATGGTCCGAATCGGCCATTTTACGATTCGAACCGGATGGTTCGAATCGGCCATTTTCCGAAACGAGAATTCCAACTGCGCCACACGGATCGGAAAATGGCGGCGAGCAAGGCAAACACAGGGAAAAGTCATTACACCATAAACCAACGGGGACACTTTATTAACACCACACAATGTCACATCTAAATAAAAACTGGTAAACGGGGTGCGTGCCACCACACCCAAGTGTCCATGTCCCCACTGTCACTGCACCGCCCCTGGCTGAGGGTGCTGGGCCATCCCGTGACATACGTTATGTCATGTCTGTATATTATAACAAAAAATGCAATAAAATATGTATTTTCAATAATTTACAATGGGTAAAGTGTTTTTTTTCACATTTTAACATGCGAGCAATTGCGGTTATATTTTGTATGGGGTGCGCTTGTTAAAAAAATTAGAGATGGGGTCTCGTTACATTTTTTTTGGGGGAAAATTACACTATTTTTAACAAACGCACCGCATACAAAAATCGTTAGTGCAGCATCATTGTTCACATTATAATTGAAATGGGAACAATATTGCTGCATTAACAAACCAAAAAAAAGAATTTTTTTTTTTTTTTTTTTATAATTTTTATTTTTAATTTTTTTTTTTTTTTTTTTCTTTTACAAAATTTTTCACTTTCATGTTTCGTATAGTTGGAACGGCCATGCTCTGGCCGATCCAACCATACCAAAATTTAACCCTAGCTGCCACGGATCGGGAGATAGGGAGTTCATTGGAACTCCCTATCTCCACAGTTGGTGGCAGTTAAGGGTTAAGTCCAGGACTGGCGTCATCGTGCTACGCACGATGACGCCAGTCCTCAGGGGGAGTTCCCGGAGGCTTGGCCGACATCCAAGATGTCGGCCAGCTCCGGGAAAGGATCGCAAACCGGCGCTTTTCAGCGCCGATTCGCGATCCAGCTCCCCAGGGGTTAATGCCAGGCATCATTTGGAAGGGCAGGCTGTGCCCTTCAAATGATGCCTGGCATTAACCCCTGGGGAGCCGCCGATCGGGAGGGAGAGAGGTCCGAAGGACCTCCCCCCCCCCTCCTTTCAGGCGCCTCCTCCGCACATGCGGGGGGGGGGCGCCTGAATTTGGTGTCATCGCGCTGCCGCGATGACACCAAATTCCGGCGGCGGCTGTTCCGGATGCCGGGCTGACATCCAGGATGTCAGCCCGCACCGGAGGGGCCAGCGATCGGCCGGAACCCGGCCGAACGCTGACCCCAATGGGAGGACGCGCTCAGCGCGTCCTCCGCATACCAGCGGGAATGCTGAGGACGCGCTGAGCGCGTCCTCAGCAGCGAAGTGGTTAATGCATGAAATAGTTTTTTGACCCCTTCGCAGAACATGTCTTAGTACTTGGTGGCAAAACCCTTGTTGGCAATCAGAGGTCAGATGTTTCTTGTATGCAAACCTGGTGGCCAACTACATCTCGGGAAGGATTTTGTCCCACTCCTTTTTGCAGAATCTCTCCAAGTCAATTAATGTTTCTAGGCTGATGTTTGACAACTCGAACCTTCAGCTTCCTCCACAGATTTTCTATGGGATTAAGGTCTGGAGACTGGCTAGGCCACTCCTGGACCTTAATGTGCATCTTTTTGAGACAATCCTTTGTTGCCTTAGCCGTGTGTTTTTGGTCATTGTCATGCTGGAATACCTATCCATGACCCATTTTCAATGCCCTGGCTGAGGGAAGGAGGTTCTCACCCACGTTTTGACGGTACATGGTCCCGTCCCTTTGATGCGGTGAAGTTATCCTGTCCCCTTGGCAGCAAAACTCCCCCAAACCATATTGTTTTCACCTCCATATTTGATGATGGGGATGGTGTTCTTGGTCATTGGCAGCATTCCTCCTCCAAACACGCGGAGTTGATGCCTAAAGCGCTCGATTTGTCTCCTCTGACCACAACAATTTCAAAAAGCATATTAAGCATGCAGTGGTAACACCAGAGACAGACACTTATGTGAAGGAATGGCTCAGCACCCTCAGCCAGAGATTGGTTTTCAGGACACTGTTATTTCATGAACATGTGTTTGTGCCGTTGCACCAACGTTCCTGCCTTCTAGCTGACCGAAGAATGACCTGTAAACAAAAGTGTTTTGTTGTGTAATGAATGCCGTTTCAAATTTGCCGCCTTTTTTTTGCCGCCTTATTTTTGAATCAGACCAGCTGGTCCCAAATCGGCAACGCCCCGATGCACTTTTAAGCCAATGATACCTGTGGGGGCGGGCAGGGGGTTTTCCATGTGGAGCTCAGGTTGAAAGTATAAATACAGATGTTGTTCTAATTAAAGGTGTCTTTGGTTTTGAGTTCATGCAGCTGCGTCTCGTGTCTCTGTTTGCCAAGCGTGCCTGACATCCCTCGTGGTTCAGCACCCCGGACGAAATACAATTCTATCATGCGCCGCTGCTGCGCGATCCGAATACTCCTAGCCGACTGAACGTGACCAGCTAACTACAGGGAGATCCGAGAATTCGTACCTTGTAACGTGTGGGCGTTTCGACCGCCGCACGATCCGACTCTGCGGTCGAACGAATTAAGCTGTGTCTAGTGAGGGTGAGATCCGGACAGGTTGGTGCCGTGCCGCGGATGTTTCTTCGACCGCTGGGCGATACGAATACCCAGACGATCGATCGTCAACTAACTCGCTAGTGGAAGATCCGAATCCTCACAGAATCAAGCCGTTCCGATCTACGACCGTAAAGGTCTGCGTACAGATCCGTGGCCAGCTGCTCGAGACGCTGAGCGACACTTCTCAGTAGTCGGGCTAGGTACACATCAAGGTCCCCTTGACTGCGTGGGTCATCCAGATCACAAAGACATACCCGGCCGCTCGAGACGCCGAGTGCCACAACCTTGGTAGTCGGGCCGGGGGAAGAATCAAAACGAAGGGGAACACACCTGCAGATTAGAGCACACCCGCAGGCGGATGATAACATCAGGTTCCGTCACACTGGTGGCAGCGGTGGGATAGCTCTCTGCACCCCCCAAGAAGACCCGCACCATGGTGGTGTACGATCACTACACCAGGGACACCCTGCGTGACATGATGGAGGACCGGGGAGGAACGCCGGGTAACAAAAAGAAGAAAACCTTAATTAAAGAACTGACCAGGATGGATCAGAACAGGGCGAC
Organism: Leptobrachium leishanense; assembly: GCA_009667805.1. Classification (NCBI taxonomy): domain Eukaryota; kingdom Metazoa; phylum Chordata; class Amphibia; order Anura; family Megophryidae; genus Leptobrachium; species Leptobrachium leishanense. The sequence continues at coordinate 179,574,203 of CM019066.1, forward strand.
GACACCCGTACTCACCCCTGTCCTCGCAGAAGAGGCGGAAAGTGCCGTCATCCGAAGGGTGCGGCAGCGGATCGCCCTGCTCGGAGCTGCCCCATCGGAGGCTGAGATAACAAAGGCGATCCAGGAGGCCCAGCAGGAAGAAGAACAAGAAAAGGAACGTCAGCACGAGCTGCGATTGGCAGCGCTCCGTGAGACAAAGATTGAACATTTTACCCCTGACCCTTATTCCGTAGACCCCTGGGATGAGGAGTACAGCTCGACTGGAGCTTCACCCTGGAATTCTGCACCCCCCAGCGATACCCCGTACGGGACTTACAGCTCGACTGGAGCCTGTATTGGGGAACCCGCACAGCCCAGCGGACCTTGGATAGAGACTTACAGCCCGCCTGGAGTTACATCCGAGGACGCCACATTCCCCGTCGAGAACATGGAGGGCGACTTTCTGAGAAGGCTGCAAGAGAGCCTGGATCAATATTTCGGGTCCATGGTGGAGCCCACTGGACTTGAGTGGCGGGACAAGGTCCGCCAAGAACTTCGGGATGAGGCGCTGCCCCCTGAAAGAAACTGCGAGTTTTGGGAGCCCGAGATGTTCCCATGGGTCCCTATCGGGATCACAGTAGAGGAGCCGGCCCGGTCAGAAGAGGCACAGCAGGTGCCAAGTGTCCAGGATGGGCCGTGCGAGGGGCCCGAGGGTCCCGGGAGGAAATGGCCCTCCCAGGGCCGCCAGAAGACACGGTGGCCGTGTCCGCGGGTCCAGCAGAAGAGCTGGCCACGGGGCAGAGTGCCGGTAGCCTCTGCCCACTCCCCGTCTGCCCTGAGGAGCCGCAAGTTGTGCCTACATCCAACCCCCCAGTGGAAGAGCTGGCCACGGGGCAGAGCGCCGCTGGCCTCTGCCCACTCCTCGTCTGCCCTGAGGAGCCGCCAGATTTCTCCGTGCTGGCGACCCCGCAGCCATCGTTCCCTGATCCCCTGGATGTCAGTGTTGCATCCCCACCCCCCAGCAGAAGAGCTGGCAACGGGGCAGAGCGCCGCTGGCCTCTGCCCACTGTCCGAATGCCCTGAGGAACAGCCAGGTTCACCCCAGCTGTTCGGCCCGCAGCCGTTGTTCTTCCCCGACCCCCCGCAAGTTGTGCCTGCATCCAACCCCCCAGTGGAAGAGCTGGCCACGGGGCAGAGCGCCGCTGGCCTCTGCCCACTCCACGTCTGCCCTGAGGAGCCGCAGGATTTCTTCGTGCTGGCGACCCCGCAGCCGTTGTTCCCTGTTCCCCTGGATGTCAGCGTTGCATCCAACCTCCCAGCGGAAGAGCTGGCAACGGGGCACTGCGCCGCTGGCCTCTGCCCCTTTCCCGACTGTCCTGAGGAGCAACAGGGGTTTTCCGAGCCGGTGACCCCGCAGCTGTTGTCCTCACCCGACCCTCCGAAAGTTGTTTCAGAATCCACCCCCTCAGCAGCAGAGCTGCCCACGGGACAGAGCGCCGCTGGCCTCTGCCCACTCGCTGCCGTATGCCTTGAGGAGCAGCCTGATTCACCCCGACGACTTTGCTGGCCGCCATGGTACGTCCTTGGGATGGAGGAAACCATCCTCCCACCAGGGGACACACACCCAGCTGACGCGCTGGCCGCAGGGCAGAGCCTGCTTCCACTCTGCCCATTCCCACAGCCCTTTGGCCCAGAGGCCCCGCGCAGCCACGATTTTCCCCTGCGGTTGGCCCAGGTACTCGGGGCGCGTGCAGTTAGCACCCGTTTTCCCCGGGTGCGAGATAGTCCCGGAGGGGGCACAGGGGGTGCTCCTCCCCAGCCACAGGACCCTTTTGCCGGAGGGGGTAAACCCAAACCCGCGTGGCCTCCACCCACTTGGTACGGCCGCAGGGCCAAATGGAGAAGCCTGGTGGCTCGGCCTCTCCCAACTGACTATGGACCTGAGAGCACCGACTTCCCGTACGACCCGTTGGGGTCCAACCGGGTTCGTCGGACTTCGGGGAGGGGGAGGAATGTGAAGGAATGGCTCAGCACCCTCAGCCAGAGATTGGTTTTCAGGACACTGTTATTTCATGAACATGTGTTTGTGCCGTTGCACCAACGTTCCTGCCTTCTAGCTGACCGAAGAATGACCTGTAAACAAAAGTGTTGTTGTGTAATGAATGCCGTTTCAAATTTGCCGCCTTTTTTTTGCCGCCTTATTTTTGAATCAGACCAGCTGGTCCCAAATCGGCAACGCCCCGATGCACTTTTAAGCCAATGATACCTGTGGGGGCGGGCCAGGGGGTTTTCCATGTGGAGCTCAGGTTGAAAGTATAAATACAGATGTTGTTCTAATTAAAAGTGTCTTTGGTTTTGAGTTCATGCAGCTGCGTCTCGTGTCTCTGTTTGCCAAGCGTGCCTGACATCCCTCGTGGTTCAGCACCCCGGACGAAATACAATTCTATCATGCGCCGCTGCTGCGCGATCCGAATACTCCTAGCCGACTGAACGTGACCAGCTAACTACGGGAGATCCGAGAATTCGTACCTTGTAACGTGTGGGCGTTTCGACCGCCGCACGATCCGACTCCTGCGGTCGAACGAATTAAGCTGTGTCTAGTGAGGGTGAGATCCGGACAGGTTGGTGCCGTGCCGCGGATGTTTCTTCGACCGCTGGGCGATACGAATACCCAGACGATCGATCGTCAACTAACTCGCTAGTGGAAGATCCGAATCCTCACAGAATCAAGCCGTTCCGATCTACGACCGTAAAGGTCTGCGTACAGATCCGTGGCCAGCTGCTCGAGACGCTGAGCGACACTTCTCAGTAGTCGGGCTAGGTACACATCAAGGTCCCCTTGACTGCGTGGGTCATCCAGATCACAAAGACATACCCGGCCGCTCGAGACGCCGAGTGCCACAACCTTGGTAGTCGGGCCGGGGGAAGAATCAAAACGAAGGGGGAACACACCTGCAGATTAGAGCACACCCGCAGGCGGATGATAACATCAGGTTCCGTCACAACTTACATTGGTCAATGGTACAACAATGGAACCTTCTGGTGTGTATAAGTCAATAATACAAGAGTGGAACCTCCTAGTATGGATGCTACAAACATAAAGCATACAAACACATCATAGCGTAAAACGGTAGCGCATTTATTACATGTAAGTAAAAAAAGGGAACCACTCACAAAGGAAATGGCACACAATATGTGAAAATATGTGTGCAAAACAGCATGTATTAAGACATCCAATAGTCACCGCATCACTGGATAGAACAGCCGATGATCGCTGCCTCACTCGAAGGAACAGCCTGGGAAGCCTCCGTAGTATTTTGGAGCCGGTGGTAATCCAACGGTTGGATAATGAACTCCCAAGTTGGCACTTCCAACGGGACCAGTGAACAGGTAGAGCAAGATCAGTCAGTAACAAAGCCAGTCAGCTCGACGCGTTTCGTCTTCTGACTTCCTCAAGACCTTCTTGAAGTTGGAAGATGAAGCGCGTTGAGCTGACTGATTTTGTTACCGACTGATCTTGCTCTACCTGTTCGCTGGTCCCCTTGGAAGTGCCAACTTGGGAGTTCATTATCCGACTGTTGATTACCACTGGCTCCAAAATACTACGGAGGCTTCCCAGGCTGTTCCTTCGAGTGAGGCAGCGATCATCGGCTGTTCTATCTAGTGATGCGTTGACTATTGGATGTCTTTTAATACATGCAGTTCTGCACACATTTTCACATATTGTGTGCCATTTCCTTTGAGTGGTTCCTTTTTTTACTTGCATGTAATAAATGTGCTACAGTTTTACGCTATGATGCGTTTGTATGCTTTGTTTGTTGCTCAATTTGCTTTTTCAGTTTACATTTATAGCACTGTGTGTGGGGGGTGTGCTGTGAGCTGCGGTGAATAGTTTGGGGAATTTCACACACTACAATTGTTGTTTTTCACAACACTTTCACCCAGTTCTCCTCTGAATCATCTTTCAGATGTTCATTGGCAAACTTCAGATGGGCCTGTACATGTGCTTTCTTGAGCAGGGGGACCTTGCAGGGGCTGCAGGAATTCAATCCTTCGCGGCCTAGTGTTACCGATTGTTTTCTTGCTGAATATGGTCCCAGCTGCCTTGATCATTGACAAGATTCTCCTGTGTAGTTCTGGGCAGATTCCTCACCGTTCCCCTGATAATCGAAACTCTACGAGGTGACATCTTGCATGGAGCCCCAGACTGAGGGAGATTTACAGTTATTTTGTGTTTCTTCCCTTTGCGAATGATCGCACCATCTGTTGTTGTCACCTTCTCCCCAAGCAGCTTGGCGATGGTCTTGTAGCCCTTTCCAGCCGTGTGTAGGTCTACAATCTTGTCCCTGACATCCTTGTACAGCTCTTTCGTCTTGGCCATGGTGGAGAGTTTGAATTCTGATTGCTTCTGTGGACAGGCAGGGCCGGTGCTAGGCTATTTTGCACCCTAGGCCAGACCAGCTACTTGCGCCCCCCCAAAAAAAAACATGTGACGTGTGAACGTATCACAGAGCTCCACAACAATAGGCGGTGTGTATGAGCGTATCACAGAGCCCCACAGCAATGAGACGCACAGTAACGGGCTGTGCATATGAGCGTATCACAGAGGTCCACATACCCCCACCCAATGTCACACACACACAAACACAAATTCTCACACACACACAAATTCTCACACACTCACACAAATCCACACACACACATAAACTTACCCTCCCAGCCCTGGTTCAGGCCTGGTGGTCTCCCCAGGCTTCGGGCCTGGTGGTCTCCTCGGGCCTGGTGGTCTCCCCAGGCTTCGAGGATGGCCCGCGGGCCTCAATGAGACGTCCGGGCAGTGCCAAGGAGGATAGCGGCGTGGGAGTCGCCGCGCTCAGTGCCGTCCCAGGCCCCGCGGCTATGTGCTCGCCTAGGCAAACCATTGGGGAGGATGTCTGGCCGTCACTTTGCGGACGCCTCCGGGGCGGCCGCAACCCACGGTGACCCCGCTGCCAGCGTGGAGGGGGAGTGGGGGGGTGGGCGGCTGAGTTGCAGGGGCGGGCGCTAGCCTGCTGAAAGAGGCAGGGCGTGCCTAGATTTTGCGGCATGCAGCTGCTCCAGGGCTGCCTGTCTGGGGAAGGGGCGCTTCATACCGCATGCTGCATGGACGGGCCGGCCCTGCCTCTGGAGCTCGGCAGTGTGGAGCTCTAGGCGGCCGCCTAACTCGCCTAGCGGTAGCGCCGGCCCTGTGGCAGGTGTCTTTTTTTTACAGGTAACAAACGGAGATTAGGAGTACTCGCTTTAAGAGATTGCTCCTAATCTCAGCTCGTTACCTGTATAAAAGACAACTGGGAGCCAGAAATCTTGCTAACTGGGATCAAATACTTATTTCACTCCTTAAAATGCAAATCGATTTATAACTTTTTTGAAACACATTTTTCTGCATGTTTTTGTTATCCTGTTTCTCACTGTTAAAATAAACCTACCATTAAAATTATAGACTGATCATTTCTTTGGATATATTAACCATATAATGTGGTAATTGAGATAAATATTAATTTCTTATTCTATATCAAAAACCTTGAATCAGTAATATTGGACTAAAGTGTTAAACACTTAAGATGATAAAAAAGAAAAAATGTAGAAGAAATTGTATCAATAGCAATGGATAATTGGTAACATGTGACGCGCGTGGTGTAATCAATATTTAGCTCAACCACATTATATGGTTAATATATCCGTTCACTTAAGATTCCATATATTTAATATATGGAATCCTACTCACAATCTATTTATCAATGGTGATACCACGAAATTATATATATATATATTTATTTATTTATTTGTCTTTGGTAGACTAAAAATAATAATTTGTATTCAGTTTTATAATTTTAATAATCCGCACTAAGGAATGTATTCTAATCCACACAATTTCTCCTAAAAAATTTTTTTCATAAACCATACAATGTTCTTACAAGATCAACTATTATACTGATAACTAAAAAGTGAGGACTCCTTTCCCCCTATTTTTCATAATGAAATGTTTATTTCAAATCGACCTATAATTTTAGATCAGATTAACACCTTCTGTACCCATTAAAGGTTTAAATTCTGATATATACAACAATCGGAGTATGGCTTCCTCATCTGAGTTATCTACAACGTTATTTTGTTGTATGTAATTGTTGCATTCCATTGTTTTTTTCTATATAACCGCCCGGGGGTACATATCTCGAACGATGATAGAGAGACCACGATTTTATGAAGTGAATGGAACGCACAGCCGGAACGCGGAAGCTGCGCACGGCGCCTGCACAAAATGGCGCCGAACCCGCGGAATCATCGGAAGCTTCAGGGCGAGGCGCCATGGATTGGCAACATGTGGAGACAATACGTTTTTGATTTGGGTGACTATAATAACAAGTCTGGAAGTTCTGACCCAATGATACCAGCTGATGAAGCCGCAGTTTAGCGGCGAAACGCGTCCTGGACCTTTATAGTTTGTTTTTAAAATTGTTACTTTTAAGTTACATTTTTTTTAGAACGAGTTCCAGCATTGCATCGGTTTTTTTCTTGGATTTTTTTACCATATAAAAAATCCATGGGCGTCTATCTTGAGCTTGAATAGGCTCCAACGAAAGTGAGTTGCCATTCATTTAAAATTCTTTGAGATATATTATACACCAGATACGCACAGAGATTTCTTCTGTTTTTGGTTTTATATCCTTCCATTGAACATATTGTGAAGAATCACTGGCACTAAGGAGTGTGTTTCCTGAGAATATCGAAGAAAAAAACAACCCACAGGCGTCTACCCGCTTAGAGCCGGTGTTGAGGCTCTCCCTTTGTGAGTGTACATCACATCACCATACATTATATACACTCTGTGTGAAATAATCTTCACCAATAGAGTATTTCTGTTTTGTTTCCTCTACAAATCCTTCTATCGAGGATGTCACCATAAAGACTGCCCGACATCCCATTGCGTTTATTTTCACGCCGACCAGATTCGTATTTCATTCCAGTGTTCTTTCTTGGTTTGGGGGAAACCACTGATCATCTGGTTGTGCTGGGTATTGGGCGGTGTCACGAATCTGGGCACTTACCACTGTTTTTGTTTTGTGAATGTTTGAATTATGCAATGCCTTCTGGTGTTCAAAGTGGTCACCATTGGCATCCAAACACTTTTGATTTCGGCACACTACTGCATGAACAACATTGACTAGTGTCCACAGGGATTGCTCTGCATGATATTTCAATGTCTACCCACAGTGCAGCCAGTGTTGATGGTTTTCTGTGGTATACCACATTCTTTAGTGTTCCCCACAGATAGAAATCAAGGAGTGTTAAGTCTGGGAAATGTGGAAGGAATTCAAAAGCACCTCTGCATCCTATCAAACGTCCTTGCAAAATGTCATCTTGATTTTACGTCTCGGTGTAGTGATGTGGTGTGCCATCTTGCTAGACGTAAAATTGCTCAGCAGCTTAAAGTGCGCGAAAGGCTGGTAAAATGGATGTGTGAAGCATGCTGAGGTACACTGGTCCAGTGACCGTGCCTTCAAAAAAGAATGGTCAAATTAAACCTCTGGGTGACAGTCCACACCATTTTCTGTAGAAAGTCCTCTTCTTCGTGTACCATTTGAAACCCCTCACATTACTCATTCTCCGATCAGGGTCATCTTAAATCATGGCATGTAACGGTCTCTGGATGTAAAATTTCCAATGTGCTCTCTTCAGAATCTGTTGTACGCTTGATGTGCTAATTCCGGTCTCGTGTGCTTCTTGTTTGACAGACTTTTACGGTGAGTGTGTAAACTGTTGCAACACTGTAAATATCGACAGGAGCTAATAACATGTGATAGAAAACAAACAATTATAGAGTAACTCCAAATCCTAAAAATATATACAAATGGGATTATTTAAAGGAAGCCTTATTGAAGGCCACAGGCAATTGCATTCGGCTTGTTAGCAAAAACAAAAAAGGGAAGAAAGCACTGTGGTACTCTGCAGAAGTGGCCAAAATAGTGAAGAACAAAAAGACAGCATTCAATAATTATAAAACAACTCCGTGAAGAAGATAGGCAAACCTATAAGATTAGGCAGAAAGAGGCAAAGCAATTTATAAGAGCTTCCAAAGCACACGCAGAAGAGAAAATAGCTCAGTCAGTAAAAAAGGGGGACAAAACATTTTTTAGATACATAAAGGAGAAAAGTAAAACAAGGATTAGTTAGATTAAAAACAAAGGAAGGAAGGTATGTAGAAGAGGATAAAAGTCTCGCTGACTGCCTCAATGAATATTTTTGTTCAGTCTTTGCAGAAGAAAAGTAAGGAAAGGGACCTCAGTTAGGAGGAAACACTAACGAGACATTTACATATCAGTTTACAGAGGAGGAGGTTCTACAGCAGCTGTCTAAAGTAAAGACAAATAAATCAATGGGGCCTGATGGGATCCACCCTAAATTATTAAGAGCTCAGTGATGTAATAGCAAAACCGTTAGCAAGGATTGGTTAAATAAATCTGTTAACGGGAGTCGTCCCAGAAGACTGTAAATTAGCAAATGTTGTGCCCATTTACAAGAAGGGTAGTAGGGAGGAATCGGGGAACTATAGGCCAGTTAGTCTTACGTCAGTAGTGGGGAATTTAATGGAAACCATGTTAAAGGAAAGGATTGTTGAACATCTAAAAACACATAGATTACAGGATCAGAAACAACATGGGTTTACCTCAGGGAGATCATGCCAAACTAATCTTATTGATTTTTTTGATTGGGTAACAAAAATAATAGACACAGGTGGTGCAGTAGACATTGCTTATTTAGATTTCAGTAAGGCTTTTGATACTGTTCCGCATAGAAGGCTTATCAATAAATTGCAATCTTTGAGCTTGGATTCCAATATTGTTGAATGGATTAGGCAGTGGCTGAGTGACAGGCAACAGAGGGTTGTGGTAAATGGAGTTTATTCGGCGCAAGGTCTTGTTACCAGTGGGGTACCTCAGGGGTCAGTACTTGGACCCATTCTCTTTAATATTTTTATTAGTGATTTTGCAGAAGGTATTAATGGAAAAGTATGTCTTTTTGCTGATGAGACAAAGATTTGCAACAGGATTGACGTTCCTGGAGGGATCAGCCAAATGACAAATGATTTAGGTAAACTAAAAAAATGGTCAGAGCTGTGGCAATTGAGCTTTAATGTGGATAAGTGCAAGATAATGCACCTGGGACGTAAAAACCCAAGGGCTGAATATAGAATATTTGATACAGTCCTAACCTCAACATCTGAGGAAAGGGATTTAGGGGTTATTATTATTTCAGAGCATCTAAGGGTAAGTAGTCAATGTAATAGAGCAGCAGGAAATGCTAGCAGAAAGCTTGGTTGTGTAGGGAGAGGTATTAGCAGTAGGAAAAGGGAAGTGCTCATGCCACTGTACAGAGCACTGGTGAGACCTCACTTGGAGTACTGTGTGCAGTACTGGAGACCGTATCTCCAGAAGGATATAGACATCTTAGAGAGAGTTCAGAGAAGGGCTACTAAAATGGTGTACGGCTTGAAGGAGAGAAGTTGCCAGGAAAGGCTTAATGATCTTAACATGTACAGCTTGGAAAAAAGACGAGACAGAGGAGATATGATAGAAACATTTAAATACGTAAAGGGAATCCACAAGGTAGAGGAAGGGAGTATATTTAAACGGAAACAAAGTAGCAAAACAAGAGGACATAGTCTTAGATTAGAGGGGCAAAGGTTTAAAAGTAACATCAGGAAGCATTATTTTACTGAGGGTGGTGGATACATGGAACAGCCTTCCAGTTGAAGTGGTAGAGGCCAAAACAGTAATTGAATTTAAGCAAGCATGGGATAGGCATAAGGCTAAGTATCCATGTAATTGGGCAGACTAGATGGGCCGAAAGGTTCTTATCTGCCGACATTTTTCTATGTTTCTGTTTCTAAAACTCAGATGTTAAGGGAATAATCCCAGAGTCTCCAATAAATGTAAACCCAAGTTGCAAAGAGCTTGTATTGATGTACAGTTCACAAGTCCCAAAGTTCAGTCCCAATGGACAGCTTGATGAAGAAAAGCAACTGTTCCCTCCTTCTGTTAGCAAAAGATGCACCTCGGAAAGAAACACAAAAATAGTGTAGACAGCAGGGACGTGCAGTCAGGGGTGGCAGGGGAGGCAGAGCCTCCCCTGCCATGCCAGTAAATTAATGAGCTGATTGTGTGTAATGACATGTGATGTGTGTGTATATACATTTAAACTGTAAATAAATTGTTATTTACTTATTCTCACCTCTCCTCGCTGTGCTTGCTTCTCTCTGTCCGCTTTTTTTTATCCTGCGCTTTCACTCTCACAGTTTGCCAGCTGCTGTGTGTGTAGTGTAATACACTGCTGGGGCAGCACTGAGCCAGCCTAGGCTACGCAATTTATGCAGCCCAACGCTACGCTAATTGCGGAGCTCAAGCTGGTGGCAGGCAAGCTCGTCATTGCCTCCAGGCAATGACAGCAAATGAAGCTTGAGCCAATGGGAAAGCTCCATTGTCTCAAGCAATTTTTTTTATTTTTTTTATTTTTATAAAAAGCCCACCATTGGAGGCAGTGCTCCCCATGGTTTGATTGACGCAGGACAGTCATGTGACTGTCCTCGTCAATCGTGGGGGGCGGGCAGGCAGATCACAGCAGTGTGACTGTGACAAACCCCCTCCAGAAAGTGCTGAGCGCATGTGTGTGCGATAAACACACACATACTGTGTGTGTGTGTTTATCTTTGTGCGCACATGCGCTCAGCACACGGGGGGGGGGGGTTGTCACAGTCACACTGCAATGTGCGGCGGCGGCAGCCACAGTCCACTCCAGACACAGAAGCAGAGGTGAGCTGGGGGCAATAGCCATGAGACCTGGGGGGCAATAGCCATGAGACCTGGGGGGCAATAGCCATGAGACCTGGGGGGGGCAATAGCCATGAGACCTGGGGGGCAATAGCCATGAGACCTGGGGGGGCAATAGCCATGAGACCTGGGGGGGCAATAGCCATGAGACCTGGGGGGGCAATATACATGAGACCTGGGGGGCAATATACATGAGACCTGGGGGGGCAATATACATGAGACCTGGGGGGGGCAATATACATGAGACCTGGGGGGGGCAATATACATGAGACCTGGGGGGGGGGCAATATACATGAGACCTGGAGGGCATTATCCATTAGAGCTGGGGTCCGTTATCCATGAGAGCTGGGGTCCATTATCCATGAGAGCTGGGGTCCATTATCCATGAGAGCTGGGGTCCATTATCCATGAGAGCTGGGGGGCATTATCCATATGAGCTGGGGGGCATTATCCATATGAGCTGGGGGCAATATATACCCATATGAGCAGGGGGCTCATTTACAAGTAAAAGGAAAATGTCACATTGACACTCATACATATTACTAACACTGTTCTCTCAATGTATTGTCTTCTTTCACTGTTCAAACATTATTTGTCTACTGAGATTACCAAATTTAAAAAGATAAAGAGATTTGTTTTGGTTTGGTTTTTTCTACATTTATTGTAATCTTTGCCAGTAATATGCAGAATCAGCAAAAGGGTAACTGAAAAAGATATTGAAGGGACAGCATTTGTAAATATCACAGTGAGAGTGCCATGCAATATATATTTTAATTGGTACCCATGAGTATAAATAGTGAAACTCTATTCTCCTATATAACGATAATCAAATGCGTAAATTGTGACTGCGTAACCCTGTGTATATCTGGTTCTGATACTAGCCAGTGCCTCACCAGCCACTGACCTCACCGCACGTCACTGGTAGACAGCCAATATTAATCAATATAAAAACCATTTATTGCGCTTACATAATGAAAAATCACATCACACAAGGTACCCGATCCCGCTGGAGTCCACAGATCCATCACGGTTGATCCCCCAATGACGACACCACTGCTCAACACGTTTCATCTTAAACACTTCCTCAGGAGCTTGGCAGACCCTCTATCACATCCCCTTAAAATACATTACTCAATTGGAATTAATTCGATCAAGCGTGTCCCCAAAACATCATAAGCGCTGTCGACACCTTCACGTATGAGTGCCGGGACCAAGGCTGATCCAAAGCCACTCCTCTGCACACGTCATCCGGCATAGCCACCTGGGTCTCGCGCACACAGAAGACATGTATATGTAAGACGTGATCTCTTCTCCGCCATTATCGAGAAGGCCAAAACATCACCAGGTTACATGTAAACAAAAAGATAAAATAAAAATAATGTAGTTATTAATGCAGCACTAATAACACGTTTTTACTCAGAAATTGGTACTGCGTTTTTCTATTTTTTTTTTTTTTTAAAGTTGTCCCCCATAGAATATATAACCGTAAAGTGAGCAAAAAGATTACAACATAGCGCTCAAAAGACCAAGGTCCATGAGAAAGTAAGAGAGACACACTGTATGTCCAGACAGTTCTTATCTTCAAGCGAGAATCTTCTCTGTTGTGTAGATAAAAAGACACGCACTGCAGGAAAAAGCAGAAAGAAAGGGCCACAATTGCGCAGTACATCAACACCCAATGGAATGAAATTTCACTTGTATTTGACTCACATTCTGGGGAGCCCACAACCGGCTCCCGGGAATATAGCGGGTAGGGACTTGTATCGGGTGCCCATGAACCCCTCAATCCGCTCCTTCGGTGTCACAAAAAGTGGTACTGCAGAAAATAGACAAGGCAAAAAGGGAGCACCTCTTGGTGCGGTAAATCACAAATCACCTTAATGATTAAGAAAAGCCAAATTTGCACTTACAAAGAGCCTCTATTGGCTCCGTCATAACTCGCACAGGGAATCATACAGGGGTTCCCCAAACCTTCTTTTCTTTTTCAGGATCAAAAAAGGCAAGCAGCAATCAAAAATAAAATAAAAACATTTATTGTAAGAAAATCATCAGATCTACCAGGACGCGTTTCGCCATTAATGGCTTCCTCAGCTGGAGATTACAAAACTGTACTTGCTGCTGCCTTTTTATACAATGTATGTCAGAAAATGGAGTGATTAGACCCTTGGAAATCAATTAAAATACAATTAAAACACAATTGCTATCAGCTGCATAGTGTGCAGCACCCACCATTTTGCACATGGTTGTTAACCCTAAAACGCAGGAGAAAGGGGCAGAAAGAAGAAAACTTTTTTATTATTAAGTGTTACCAATGTTGCGCCTGCCATTTTGCGCATACGCACTGGCCTTGCATCCCACCTTGGAACGCGGAAATGGACGATTGCCGCTGCAGATCATCCTTCCTTATAGAAACAGCATTAAAACAGAGCGGTTCCCTTAACCACCACCAAGTGCCAAACAAGGGCATAGAGGGGTTATTAACCCTGAAACACAGGGGAAGGGGAAAAGAAAGAAAAAATATATTTTTTCCTTTTTTTTTTCTCCTTTTTTTTTTTTATTCATTTAATAATACAAATGTTGCGCCCGCCATTTTGCGCATGCGCATCGACCCTGCATCCCACCCTGGAACGCGGAAACGGAAACGGACGACCACCACCACAAATCATCCTCTCCTACAAGAACAGCGCCAAAACAAAGCGACTCCCTCAACCACCACCAGGCGCCCGACAGGGGCACAGAGGGAAAACACCAAATGCTGCAAAATATATATACTCTATATCACATATATCTTAACCCTTGTGGATCAAGATATATAAATATATATAATAGGGATCAAGATATATAAATATGGGTACCATAACTCCCAAATACTTGTGCAAATAGCAGTGGAATTACATTATTGTACTCTTCAACAGAAGGAGAGATAAATAAGTGCTAATGCATAATCAACAATCAAATGATCGATTTAAAAAAAAAAAAAAAATATCATATCATATCAGCAGCCACTGAACATAAAATTTTATGCAAGGCCAGTGCGTATGCGCAAAATGGCAGGCGCAACATTGGTAACACTTAATAATAAAAAAGTTTTCTTCTTTCTGCCCCTTTCTCCTGCATTTTAGGGTTAACAACCATGTGCAAAATGGTGGGTGCTGCACACTATGCAGCTGATAGCAATTGTGTTTTAATTGTATTTTAATTGATTTCCAAGGGTCTAATCACTCCATTTTCTGACATACATTGTATAAAAAGGCAGCAGCAAGTACAGTTTTGTAATCTCCAGCTGAGGAAGCCATTAATGGCGAAACGCGTCCTGGTAGATATGATGATTTTCTTACAATAAATGTTTTTATTTTATTTTTGATTGCTGCTTGCCTTTTTTGATCCTGAAAAAGAAAAGAAGGTTTGGGGAACCCCTGTATGATTCCCTGTGCGAGTTATGACGGAGCCAATAGAGGCTCTTTGTAAGTGCAAATTTGGCTTTTCTTAATCATTAAGGTGATTTGTGATTTACCGCACCAAGAGGTGCTCCCTTTTTGCCTTGTCTATTTTCTGCAGTACCACTTTTTGTGACACCGAAGGAGCGGATTGAGGGGTTCATGGGCACCCGATACAAGTCCCTACCCGCTATATTCCCGGGAGCCGGTTGTGGGCTCCCCAGAATGTGAGTCAAATACAAATGAAATTTCATTCCATTGTGTGTTGATGTACTGCGCAATTGTGGCCCTTTCTTTCTGCTTTTTCCTGCAGTGCGTGTCTTTTTATCTACACAACAGAGAAGATTCTCGCTTGAAGATAAGAACTGTCTGTGGACATACAGTGTGTCTCTCTTACTTTCTCATGGACCTTGGTCTTTTGAGCGCTATGTTGTAATCTTTTTGCTCAATTTTCTAGGTGTTTAGAGAAACCTCCGTACACAATATATAGCGAGTGGGTGAGACACTCGTTTCCAGTGGGCGCTTCACCCCCTTTTTCTGTTTTATATAACCGTAAAGGCTCGGTGATAAAAAGGGAAAAAAATAATTTATACAAGGTAGATGATTGAAATTTCAATGGAAATTCACTTTTTTTTTTTTTTTGCATATTATTTTGTTACAGCATTCTGGCAGGGTATGACGAATACGTATAGAAAACGTGACTCCAAATCACATTTAAGCATGATGAGCAAAAGCTGTCAAAATGAGCTCCGCACACTTCTACTTTTAGAAGTGTTCAGAACTTGTAAAATTGTCCCTGAGGGTTTAAAAGATACTTGTTTTGTACTGCGGCGACTCTGGTTCCTGCAGTGGAACTGTTGACTGATGTTTGCTGCCCGAATATTAGCGGTTTTCTGTATATATGTCCGTTTTCATTGTACATACTCACTGTACCATTGTACTTCTTTTCAATGCTGTCAATGTATGTTCCGCATACCTGCTCCAGTAAAAATAAAATAAATCGGTTATCTCTTTCATTGGGATGCATCTTAACTTACAGCTACGTTACTGGAAATGTGGTTTTCACAGGTAATGCACAGCCAACTTTCTTCAGTGGAAAACGACATCCTCTCCTTCAGTGGAGAGAGCCTGTGGAGACATGGGTTCGATCCCGACGAGCACCTCTTCAGTAGGTGTCTTGCCCAAGGACACTTAACGGTACATACTCGCCAACCAGGACATACTTAAGAGAAATCTCAATGTATCCTTCTTGGTAAAATTCCTTCTCAAAAAAGAAAAAAATTACAGGTGAGAGGAAAAGGAAGTACATGATGATGTAAGAGGCCAAAGAAGGAGGGACAACATTCGTCTAGTCTTTATACTTGATTTAAGAGAAAAATGTTACAGGTCTATTTACTAAAGGTGCAGCTCGGGAGAATTCGCAGCCCAAAAGAACAATTTGGGAAGTGAGATAAATGGCACGATTTTTCTGGTTTGGTTATTTTTACGTAGAATTTTCACTTCTCCTGCCTCTTCGCCTGAGTTTCACCTTTAGTGAATAGACCTGTTAGTGTGAGTTATAGGTGTTTCTCATGCTTGATGTGATCATATGATTTCTAAAGTAACGGCTCAAGTATTTTCAACTCTGTTATATAATTTTTTTTTCTTTACACAAGTAGAAAGTGATGAAATAAATGGTTTTCCTCAGAGAGCATCTAACAGAAGGGTGCATGGATCATTATTTTAGTATCTGAGATATTCCAGTAATTGCAGAGTCTTCCAATAGAACTGTCATCATACGTGTCAGCTTCCCATATTGTCTGACCCCTAAATGATTTCTTATGACATACTTTTGCAGCTGCATATTTCATTATGATATCAAAGCGCTTGGTGGCAATTTACCAGAACTGAACCTGGCAAAAAAAAAAAAAAAGGACTAGTGGGAGATTCATTAAACCTCGGATTAAGAACAAACAAAAACTGCAGATATTATGCCGAAGGCCAGTGTCCGAAGAGTGTTTTGAAGAGCGGAAGGAACATCTGTGAGAGTGGACGTTCCTTCCTTCCCGTGTGGCCACCTCGCTGAGCGCAGTAAGGCTCGAACCTTCTATGGAGGATCGCGCTTTGCAGCTCCGTCAATGCGCATCCTAGCACCCTGACAGAGAGGCCTGCTGTATGGACGCAGCATGGCCGCTTTTGCACGCGCTCTATGTGCGTGCGCAACAGCGTCTGGCCAGCCCCGTCGCAGCGTCCCGACGCTGCAACGGAAGCCACATCAGTATGGGCGTACCTAGTGCGCTCATCTGAAACTGCCCTAAATAACAAGGAAAGGTCCATGAAACCACCTGTGTTTTTTTTTCCCCACACTATTATGGCCCAAAACACAAACATTCCCTTTAATGCTTTTAAATAATGGGTTTCATGGCCCGCCTTTGTATTATGGACGGCTTGATGCCCATTCTCTGAAATTTTCATTCATAAAACATACGATCACAATCACTGCCATTGAGCATGATCCTTTATTAGAAAGAGGTTGATTTGCGCTTTCCAAAATGGTGCCCAAAACAATACTCAACACTGCACAATAGGTAAAACAAGATAAAGTAATTTATAATATTGTTACTTATTAGTAATTATACTAAAGGGTGTCAAAGTAAAAATTGTAGAAGGACCCTGATCAAAAGTAACCTATAAGCTAAAAGGATGAAGATATAGAAGAACTTCTAATGATATTTGAATGCCATAAAAATCATACTGGGTGTGTATTTATTACGTTCTACGAATATATAAAGAAATAGGGAGTACATTTTCAACTCTAACAGGGTTATTCAAAGAGCTTCGAAAAGTCAACGCATGTTCGGTGACTTTCCGTTCTCTTCAATTCGGTTCCTTTTGCCGATCCCATTTCAGTGACCCTGCGGTGTATTCAGCAAACACCACAAGGTCCCCGAATTGCAGGGAAAAGCTGCCGCAAACCCGACTAAAACTAACCAAAACCCAGCGAATGCACGCAGAAAAGCCACAAAAACATCTGGATTAACCTGCCGAAAACCACGGAAAAACCGAGCAGGAGCCGATCACACGAAGCAAAGCAGCTGAGACGCAGACGAGGCAGTGAATAAATTAGCAAAATAGTTTGTGTGAATGTGTGAAAATGAAACGCTGTTTGCAAAGAAACTACTGAGCGAAAATGTCTGATATTTGCATATGAGGTCCAGGGAATGATGATAATAAAGAGGGCTGTTACAGAAAAAATAAGTAAATTAAAAAAAAAAAAAAATTTCAGAAAAATGCTTAAAGTATCCTAAAAAATCTATAAAGAGACCATTTACTGCAGAATTTTATAATGAACGGTTTATTAGATATTGAATTAAAACGGGAATATTTTTAACATTGAAGTCTATGGGATTCTCCTGAATAAATTTGCCGAATTAAACCACCGAATGGCAGGGCATTAGGGGAACCTTTCACTGCTGGTTTGTGTTCTCTGAATAGCCGAAGCAGTGCTTTTTCATGGGGATTTCACTGCCCTCGAACAGGCACCGAATGTGCAGGCACCGTATGTGCAGGCAATTTACCAGGATTTGGCGAATTGCCTGCTCTCTGGATAGCCGACTAGCCAGGAAAGGTAACCAAAAGCGTTCGGTTACCTTTCTCAAGCAATTCGGATCTCTTTGGATAACCCTGTAAGTTTTGGCCCTGTCATACAGGGAATCAAATCTTCTACAAGAAAAGGTAGATAGGCGGCTCTCAAAGAATGCACATCTATTAGTGCAAACCTTTTATTTTAGAAACATAGAAAAATGTCGTCAGATAAGAACCTTTCGGCCCATCTAGTCTGCCCAATTACATGGATACTTAACCTGGATTTATCTAAATTTAGCCATGAGGATATGGAATAAAGAGACCTTTCAGGTTAAGGACCCTTTTTATTTTTCTTTCTCCAATATACAATGCACATCCAGTTTAACGCTGCATGGGGAAATAAAATGTAGTAATTTCTTCTTTGACATAGTGATTGCACACAAGCATCTCTGAATTTTGTTTGGTAGCTTGGAGATTCAAAAATCTTTTTTCAGATGGGAGTTTTAATGGTGTTATTTGTTTTCACCTTCTCTTCATACAAATAATCCAAAATGGATTGATTTCTATTCAGATTCTATAAATTTATTTTAAAATCCATTAATCTCTCCTGTGTTGACAAAATTTATGAACTAAAAATTTGACCTGGTTAAATAAAAGTTGCAGTAAGCCAACTTGCAAGAAAGAAAATCTCTAGGTCAGAGTATATTTAGCAGCTAAGATCTTTTATTTTAATCTCTGATTAAAGCTTCTAATGACACCATTAATAGAGGAGATCAGAGGTATAACGAGAGCTGGACTGGGTTTTACTGTGTTGCAGAGATGACTTCCCAGGTAGCCCCCCCCCCCCTCTATTTTAGGTTTTGGAAATACTGAATAAATTGCTTTTTTCAATTACTTTATTTCTGTTAATATCTATTTTTTTTCACTATGCAAGCGCAATCTTCATAAATTACTTGTGGCCCTACTCACTGTTACTAACGCACAATACTTGAAGATCCCATAATAATGCCAGATCACTGCTGTCATCTTTCGTTTACACAAATGTAGTGACTGCACTCATGGGCTTGTGACTGCTTCCCCTTGCTTTGTTATAAAGTAGACAAAGTGATTTCCCCCCCCCTCCTAATTGAAGGTAATCTTTCATCCCTGGCCCAGTGACAGCTGGTGAACTTTGTTTTTTTTTTTTTTTTTTTTTTTAATCTCTTTATTTTCGGGTGCAAAGGTAATACAATTCATACAACTCCGTAACATCAGCAGAATCGAATGGTGTCATTCTCAGACTTGCAAAATATATACCCCATTTTACATGGCAAATGCCGTACCGCAATAAACAGACGGACCAGACAGACAGGAGGGTATAGATGAAAAGCGGGGAATCCAGACCACGAACAAGATGTACAGGAAACCGAGAGGGAAGGGGAATACAATAGAATGGAGAGAGGGAGAGAAAGAAGGGGGGGGAGAGAGAAAAAAAACCCTACCCAAGGAGAAAGGTAGGTGCTACCAACCTCGAATGAGTAATATCACAATCGGGGTCCACTTCCAACCATAAGTATCGCATTTTATGATAAGCACGCAGAGTGCCATGTAGTCTGGCAGACGGTTCGTCCATGACTCGCACCTACAATATACCTTCCAAAAAGTTTGTCAAGCTCCCCACCGATGACTGCACCGTGCCTGCCATATGTGTCGCTGGGCAGCACATGAAGAGTGCTGCTCAGATCTGGCTGTCCAATGAAAACACACACACACACACCTACCTTTCCCCCTTCCATCAGGGCCTTTGCATTAAGTGCCTTTTCCTGCTTAAGCTCAGACTTACTCTGCATTGCTCCAGACATACCTGTGTAACAGACATGGCTTACCCATATGACCACGGCTTTCTGGATATCCCGCTCTACTGCGCAAGGATCCCTCCTGTGTACAGCAACCTTGTGTTCTCCTCAAGGTACCTCCAAAGTTCCCAGTGTCTCCACAGTTCTCTAGTGTCCTGGTACCTTCTGTCTCATCGTGTCCTCCCCACAAGCATTTTCAAGACCCCTGCTGTATACAGATTCCTGGTATACTTTCATCCACCCTGGTCATCCCTCTGCATCCCCATCATCTCACCAGTGCTTGCTCTCCTGCTTCTGCCTCCACCCGTGTACCTTCAAGTGTTAACCCAGGTATTGATCACTGCATACCAGGCTCATACCCACAAAGCCAGTACCCTCCGGTGCTGATCCTGACCTTATCAAAGTATTGGCGCACTCAATCTACCAAAGCTTCAAGCTCGGCTTCATTGAATTATTCTTCTCTCTTGTTGCTGCAGCTGGAGGCCTCCTTTATTTTTCCCCAGGAGTGCTCAATCACAGAGGTTAAAGGTGGCCGACAATTCACAGTAATTTCTAGCAGTTATCAAGACCACAACAAGGTATTTGCAAGGATTTTGCTGTCAGATGTAAATAATGAGTTATCCACTCATCTACTCACAACGCAAATTGCTCAAGTTTTTCTACAAGATGTAAATGTGTTTACAGTCACAACTGGTGGCAGCAGGAGGATTTCCTTTCTTTGGTGCCCAGAGCTGTCTTCAGTGTTAGACGGCTTTTAAATTGGTAGTGGATCAAGGGAGGGGACATAGAAGCTAAACCTATGGATGGTTATTGTGAAAGTGACGTGTACAGCAAGTTCATCAAGCAACTGAATTGCTGGAACTGTGTTCTCCATAGCTGGACATGCTCATAGCTTTGAGCTAATGACGATAGACACTGCAGACTTTCCTAGAGCACCATCACCAATTCGCCAAACCTCTGACAGACTTTCGACAAAGCAGCATGGCGACGTCTAAACAGGTGGCTGTGCTTCAAAACAGATGGTGTTCCATCCATCACTTTGAGGTGAAAGCCAGCATGCTCTTCAGATTTTTTACTTGAAGACTGCAACTGTAGAGGTTATTCCCTCACCTCTGTTCTTTCAAGTCATTGCACAGCCCTCAAAAAGTTAACATCTCCTTATTCTTTGAGTGCTGAACATCTGTTCAATTACAAATCTGTTGTAGTTCAAGCAGCTAGATACATTTAAATTAACTGCTTCTTATACTACTGAACCCTGGTTAAGTTTTCACCTGGCTTAGAATATAGCACAAAAGCTTTTAACCTGCCAGAAATTGAACTGCAGATAACATTCTGCTCATTCATCTACAAAGAGGTTGGTGTTCTTTGCAGAATGATTAAATATTTTGTCCCAAAATCCTTTATTCTACTTTTTAAACTTTAAATGTTCCACAGATATTCCGTAGTAGAAAACCTGTTTTGACAGTTACTTTAAAAAAACCAACAACCATGAAAATCGAGTTAACACATGCATACAGCCTAACAGTGCAGTTACAGACTGACACATTTTATTTGTGAACATACTTGTAGGAACCCCTAATTAATTTGTACAGGATGGGGGTAGCTTATTACGATTACCCCTCATAACCTATACAAAGTATGTCGGCATAATTTGGTAAAGTTAGGGTGCAAATTAAAGCTTTGACAGTCCATTCCACCAATCTGCAACCCCCCCCCCCCCCAGCTTTCTAAGGAATTTACTGTTCTAAAGCACTAAAAATAATTTTCAGATCTCTCTTTATAAAGATTCCTGTAGTTCGCCTCTTATATGCTTGGTTAACTGGGCTCAGGTGTTGTAGAGACTTCTGCTGAATTAAATGGATGGCGAATTAGTGGTTTGGGATTCCCAGCTGTTATTCATGGAAACTGTATGTGTTTAGGTATTTCATGAAGTTGGAGTGGATTAGAGCTTTTTTATTATGTCCTGTATATTCTCTGTTGGATGGTACCATGTTGCGTGAAATGCATCGTTGGATTCACATAGCAAGGTTTTATTGTATAATTACCATCTAAAGCT
This sequence comes from Leptobrachium leishanense, assembly GCA_009667805.1. Lineage (NCBI taxonomy): Eukaryota > Metazoa > Chordata > Amphibia > Anura > Megophryidae > Leptobrachium > Leptobrachium leishanense. The sequence continues at coordinate 179,595,936 of CM019066.1, forward strand.
GATGGCGTGAGTCGGACTCTCTCACATTCATGTTCGCTTACACACAGACTCACCTGCTGACATGCTTACTTGCGCTCTTTCGTGGTTTACATATTCACTATCTCACTCAAACTCCCTCACCCAGTCTCTCACTCTTTCTTGCGAGCGTGCCCTCTCGCTTTTTCTTGCTGGCCCTCTGTTTTATCGGTCTTTCTTTCTTTTTCTTTTTTCCCTGTACCTCTCTGCTGTCTTTTTCTCCCTGTGTGTTGATTTCTCTCCTTCTCTGTCTCTGCAGTAGCGGAGGGTGAACGAGTTACAGATTGGAATGGCACTCAGCCCCGTCCTCAGCTCACAGTGCAGGAGGGAGACAGAGCAACTCAGTTGCACATGCTCAGTGCGTTTTTTGTTTCTTTTTTGTTCTTTTCTTTCCTTATGTATAGTCAGATTGGTTAGCTCAAAGTGCCTCCTGAGGTGGGTATGGAAAGTACCAAGAAAGAAAAGTGGGTAAATAATATGAAAAAATCTATTTAGTTTTAGGGCTGAAACTAATCGGTGTCGATTAATCGTCATGTGTACAGCACACACTGTTTAGAGTCCGCTTGTATTTGCAAACGTTGTCATTATTACAATGGTAACTAACACTGGTGCTTCTATAACTAAAAATCCGGACAGCCATGGGACAGGTTTCACTGTAAAGCTAGTCACATGGCTGTTCAGACTCTTTGGAGAAGCAGCATCGTTTGTCACCATTGCGACAATATGGATTTTCGCTGGTTTTTGCAATATTGACAACCACAGGTTCTTTCTGAATAACCTTGTATAATTTTGCATGGGGGGGGGGAGCCTTAGCTCCCACTTGAGAATTTTATACTTGATGACCATAATTTGAAGTTTAGCTACTTTCTAGTAAACTGGAAGCCAAGAACCCACTTGATGTGAGTGTTGTGTTTAACCCTTTAGGGACCGCTGACGTACCATGTACGTCCTGCCCACGGGTCTCCCTTAGACCCACGTACGTACAGTTGTGTTCAAAATTATTCAACCCCCACTGAAATTGAGTGTTTTGGCCAGTTTGACATTGATTTTGATCATTCAGTCATCTTGCTTACAATTAAATCAAAGAGGCACGTGTAGGTCAGACAAATATAACATAACATTTATAATGAAATAACCACAAATGTCTTTTCTGTGCTCACATCATTATCAGTTTTATTCAACCCCCAAGTGACATTCAATCTTAGTACTTAGTACAACATCCTTTTACAGTTATAACAGCTTTTAAACGTGAAGCATAGCTTGACACAAGTGTCTTGCAGCGATCTACGGGTATCTTCGCCCATTCGTCATGGGCAAAAGCCTCCAGTTCAGTCACATTCTTAGGCTTGCGCACTGCAACTGCTTTCTTTAAGGCCCACCAGAGGTTCTCAATCGGATTTAAGTCAGGTGACTGCGATGGCCACTCCAAAATGTTCCAGCCTTTAATCTGCAACCATGCTCTAGTGGACTTGGAGGTATGCTTGGGATCATTGTCTTGTTGAAAGGTCCAACGTCTCCCAAGCCTCAGGTTTGTGACGGACTGCATCACATTGTCATCCAATATCTCCTGGTACTGAAGAGAATTCATGGTACCTTGCACACGCTGAAGCTTCCCTGTACCTGCAGAAGCAAAACAGCCCCAAAGCATGATTGACCCTCCCCCGCCATGCTTCACAGTAGGCAAGGTGTTCTTTTCTTCATAGGCCTTGTTCTTCCTCCTCCAAACATAGCGTTGATCCATGGGCCCAAACAGTTCTAATTTTGTTTCATCAGTCCACAGAACACTATCCCAAAACTTCTGTGGTTTGTCGTCTTATTCTTTGGAGACAGCAAGGGGGTGTGCCTGGGAGTTCTGGCATGGAGGCCTTCATTACGCAGTGTGCGCCGTATTGTCTGAGCTGAAACTTCAGCACCCACATCTGACAAATCTTTTCTCAGTTCCTCAGCAGTCACACGGGGACTTTTCTCCACTCTACGCTTCAGGTAGCGCACAGCAGTCAAAGTCAGCATCTTCTTTCTGCCACGACCAGGTAGCGTTTCAACAGTGCCCTTTGCCTTGAATTTGCGAATGATGCTTCCTATGGTCTCTCTTGATATGTTTTAACATCTTTGCAATCTTCTTATAGCCATTGCCATTCCTGTGAAGAATAATCACCTCTTCTCTTGTCTTCCTGGACCATTCTCTTGACTTCACCATGTTTGTAACCACACCAGTAAATGTCTAGAAGGAGCTGAGTATCACAGTCATTTTAAAGCTGCCTAATTGGTGCTTATTATGCTTTATTGCTGCTCCGTGACATCCACAGGTGTTTTCAATACCTGATTGAAAACACTTGAATGAACCTCTGTTCTTCAGAGTGGTAGTCTTTAAGGGGTTGAATAATTGTGTCAATGAAGAATTCACAAAAGAAACATTTACTACTGTATTACAAAACCAATTGATGTCATTTTAGTTGCATATGGTTCTTTAAAAAGTCCTTGTAGGATTTCATTCTGAATACAATTACAAATGTACACTACATTCCCTAAAACCCTTTACAGCATTGGGGGTTGAATAATTTTGAACACAACTGTACATAGTACATCAGCGGCTCCTAACCTCCCTCCCGCCCGATACTTGCCTTCCTCGCTGGATCCCTCGCAGATCTGGCAAGGAGGAAGCCTGCCCCCGTGATTTAGATGGGCCGGCGAGCTCAATGACGTCACCACGCTGCGTGGTGACCTAATCAGCAGGCACCACATTGAAATCAATGGAGGGGAGGGGGGCTCCTTCGGAGCCCTCTATCTCCCCAACCATTAAAGATAGAGCACTGCATGTTGCACAGCTGGGAAGGGGAGAGTCTCCCCTTTTGAGCATTAACCACTTCGCTGCCGGATCGCGATTCGGCACACATTTGCTCCAAATCACGATTTGAACCTGGAGGGGGCTGACATCGTGGATGTCAGCCAAGCCACCAGGTCACCTTCCACCCACTGACCTCCCCACCATATGTGTGAGTATGTCAGTGGGCCAGTTAACCCCCTAGCTGCCAAGGGGAGATGGGGGGGATTCTTTGGGTCTTGTTATCTCCCGATCTGTGGCAGCTAGAGGGCCTGATCATGGCCTTTCCAATGATACCAAACATGACTAGGATCGGTGTAAATAAAAGCAAAAGTAAATAAATAATAATAAAAAAAATTGACGGTTTAGTTAAATAGGACCTAGGCTGTCATCTAAAAATGAGCATGAAACCATCAGAATGAGCTCAGCGCACATAGGTGAACTGGCTCAGCAATGAAGGGGTTAAAAAGCAAAAACATGTAAAAATTTGGTATTCCTATTCTCGGGACAAAATTCTGAAACTATTTAGCCGTGGTCTTTTTTGGTGGTTGGTGGTAGATTTTGGGGATTAAATTACGAAAAAGTGTGTTTTTACCATTTTTTTTCCATCATATTTCATATATATAATGGAAATAATGGTATTTTTAGAAAGTCCATTTAATGGCGGGAAAAATGGTGTTTAATATGTGTGGGTTACATAAACGAATAAGAGGAAAATTTGACCTAAACACAAACAGCGCAGAAACGTAAAAACAGCGGTCACTAAAGGACAGATTCGTGTAAAACCGCCTGGTCACTAAGGGGTTAAATGGATCTTTTAGGATTGTCTCTTCGTTTTGCTTTGTGGGTTTTTTTTCTTTTCTTTCTTGAAGGGTGAATTTTTTTTAGAACTGTATGTATACCTACTAAAGTAAGCTAACGATTATTCTCCTAATCGATTAGTTCTCCGATTTATTATTTTGATTAATTGATTCATCGGATAAAAAACAATGGAAAAAAATTAGTTTACTTGAAAGGAATTTTATGTAAAAAGATTCCCACAACCTCTCCCCCTTTTTCATAGGCAATTTGCGTAGTGTACGTAACTTTCGTACGTACTAGGGATGCACCGATACCACTTTTTTAAGACAGAGTACCGATACTTTTTTTTAAAGTACTCAGCGATACCGAGTACCAATACTTTTATTTTATGTCATGTGACGCTTTTCAATAAGAACACACCTCATATAAAAATGCCCCCACCTCACATGTATATACCCCCGAGATAGATTATATATAATATATAATGCCCCCAGCTGTCATGGATATTGCCCCCAGCTCTCATGGATACAGTCAGGTCCAGAAATATTCGGACATCGGCACAATTCTAACATGTTTGGCTCTATACACCACCACAATGGAGTTGGAATGAAACAAACACAATGTGCTTTAACTGCAGACTGTCGGCTTTAATTTGAGGGTATGTACATCCAACTCAGGTGAACGGTGTAGGACTTACAGCAGTTTGCAGATGTGCCTCCCACTTGTTAAGGGACCAAAGGCAGCGGCGTAGCGTGGGTTGTCAGCGCCCGGGGCAAGGCAAGAATTGTGCGCCCCCCAACCTGTGGACACAGTAACACACCCTTATTCCTTTCTACCAGTAGAGTATTGACCCGCTTACCCCACAAGCACATGTATTGTATATTAACAAAATACTGATATAATAAAAAAATGAAACACACATGCCCCCCACGCTACGCCACTGCTACCAGTCGCCCTGTCCCAGTATACACTAGCATAGTTCCACTCTCACACTATACCCAGTCACTCTCTCCCAGTACCCCAGTCACCCTCTCCCTCAAGTACCCCCAGTCACGCTCTCCCAGTACCCCCAGTCACACTCTCCCAGTACCCCCAGTCACTCTTTCTCTCTCAAAGTTCCCCCACTTTCTCCCAGTACCCCCATTCACCCGTACCCCTAGTACCCCCTCACTGTGTGTGTTGGTTACACTGCTCTGGTGTCACACAGTGTCGCCTACCTGCATGGAGTTGCTAGTGGTCCAGGGGGTGGGTTGTCCAGGGTTCTTAGTGGGGACCGGATTTTAAATGTGCTGCAGGGCAGGCGCCTCCCTCCTCCCTCCCTGTTCAGCGGCCGCAGGGCTGCTAGCGGTGGGGTGCTGGCACAGGGCTTAAAGGGGGGCTGACAAGCGTGATATAGGGTGTCCCATCGAATAATGCTGCACTGCTTCACGTGACTCATGTCAGTGTTGAGAAGTCAGGACAGGACCAGAATTTTATGTTCTGCTCCTCCCTTCCGGATGCTGAGTGCTAAGTCACCGCCGGCACTGCAAAACCTGGCGGCTGCACGTGCAAGGGCCTCTCACGGACACCAGTGTCTGTGAGTGGACACCTTGCTGATCCCTGCTGGAAAATATTAGTGGTTCAAATTTCTTTTGAAATTTTGCGCCCCCTAAGAAAATTGCGCCCGGGGCGACCGCCCCCGAGGCACCCCCCACGCTACGCCACTGACCAAAGGTAATGGGACAGAATAATAATCATAAATCAAACTTTCCCTTCTTAATACTTGGTTGCAAATCCTTTGCAGTCAATCACAGCCTGAAGTCTGGAACGCATAGACATCACCAGACGCCTGGTTTCATCCCTGGTGATACTCTGCCAGGCCTCTACTGCAACGGTCTTCAGTTCCTGGAAAAGGGGAGTACAGTGGAGGCGCTAATGTAATATGTATAGTTATGTTCGTGCAGCCGACAGGGATTATAACACAAAACCTCGACAGAAATGTGCAAGTGGTATAAAGCGAAAAGGAAGGGGATCCTAGTGGCGCAGTCTCTTCTGAGAGTGATCTATATATGTTGGGGTCTATATATATTCTATCTGAATGGATACAATATTCCTATTGGTCCAGTGGGTGCACGGTCGAAATGACCACTAAAGTGCTAGAGAAAAGCTGGATGAGGTGATAATATGTAGGTTGAGACAGTTGCGTTCTGTACTATATGATAGTAACAATATCTGTCCTCATGCAACCGTGAAATGGAATTACTGTCCTTGTGTAATCAAAAAAGTGCAAAAAAATCACTTAAAAGTGCATATAAAGTGCAATTGCATATAAAGTGCAAATAAAGGGAGTCTCTAAAAAGTCCTTGGTTTCCCAGTTCGTTTGTGGAAAGAAAAATAAATTTGGACCGTATGTTGAAGTGAAAGACAGTCCAGTAAGGTCTCCGTTGGGGTAATCCAGAAGTTTTGAGTGAAGTCCTGGAATATTGTCCTCGCCTAGGTCCTATAAAGGCTCACAGTTTCCCAAAAATGGGAAGAAGAGGGAGAGGGGTAGAGGAGAACAAGAAGAGAAAAGAAAAATGGTTCAATATTGATTGGTACAGGGTTAAGTGCCCAATGACAAGGGGACACTTACAGTGAGTAGAGCCTCTCGTACCGGCTCTATTATCACCTCATCCAGCTTTTCTCTAGCACTTTAGTGGTCATTTCGACCGTGCACCCACTGGACCAATAGGAATATTGTATCCATTCAGATAGAATATATATAGACCCCAACATATATAGATCACTCTAAGAAGAGACTGCGCCACTAGGATCCCCTTCCTTTTGGTCTTCAGTTCCTGCTTGTTCTTGGGGCATTTTACCTTCAGTTTTCACTTCAAGTGAAATGCATGCTCATTGGGATTCAGGTCAGGTGATTGACTCGGCCATTGCATAACATTCCACTTCTGTCCCTTCAAAAACTCTTTGGTTGCTTTTGCAGTATGCTTTGGGTCATTGTCCATCTGCACTGTGAAGCGCCGTCCAATGAGTTCTGCAGCATTTGGCTGAATGTGAGCAGATAATATTGCCCGAAACACTTCAGAATTCATCCTCCTGCTTTTGTCAGCAGTCACATCATCAATAAATACAAGAGAACCCGTTCCATTGCAGCCATACATGCACACGCCATGACACTACCACCACCATGCTTCACTGATGAGGTGGTATGCTTAGGATCATGAGCAGTTCCTGCTTAGATCATTAGCAGTTCCTTTCCTTCTCCATACTCTTCTCTTCCCATCACTCTGGTACAAGTTGATCTTTGTCTCATCTGTCCATAGGATCTGGTTCCAGAACTGTGAAGGCTTTGTTAGGTGTTGTTTGGCAAACTCTAATCTGGCCTTCCTGTTTTTGAGGCTCACCAATGGTTTACATCTTGTGGTGAACCCTCTGTATTCACTCTGGTGAAGTCTTCTCTTGATTGTTGACTTTGACACACATACACCTACCTCCTGGAGAGTGTTCTTGATCTGGACAACTGTTGTGAAGGGTGTTTTCTTCACCAGGGAAAGAATTCTTTGGTAGTCCACCACAGTTGTTTTCCGTGGTCTCCCGGGTCTTTTGGTGTTGCTGAGCTCACCGGCGCGTTCCTTCTTTTTGAGAATGTTCCAAACAGTTGTTTTACCCACGCCTAATGTTCTTGCTATCTCTCTGATGGGTTTGTTTTGTTTCTTCAGCCTAATGATGGCTTGCTTCACTGATAGTGACAGCTCTTTGGCTCTCGAGAGTTGACAGCAACAGATTCCAAATGCAAATAGCACACTTGAAATGAACTCTGGGCCTTTTATCTGCACATTGTAACTCGGGTATTGAGGGAATATCACACACCTGGCCATGGAACAGCTGAGAAGCCAATTGTCCCATTACTTTTGGTCCCTTAACAAGTGGGAGGCACATCTGCAAACTGCTGTAAGTCCTACACCGTTTACCTGAGTTGGATGTACATACCCTCAAATTAAAGCTGACAGTCTGCAGTTAAAGCACATTGTTTCATTCCAACTCCATTGTGGTGGTGTATAGAGCCAAAGATGTTAGAATTGTATCGATGTCCCAATATTTCTGGACCTGACTGTATGCCCCCCCAGCTCACATGGATATGCCCCCCGCTCACATAGATAGGCCCCCCGCTCACATGGATATGCTCCCCAGCTCATATGGATATACCCCCCGGATCTCATGGATATGCCCCCCGGGTCTCATGGATATTGCCCCCCCGGGTCTCATGGCTATTGCCCCCCGGGCTCATGGATATTGCCCCCCGGGTCTCATGGATATTGCCCCCACTTCTCATGGATATTGCCCCCCCCAGTTCTCATGGATATTGCCCCCCCAGTTCTCATGGATATTGCCCCCCCAGTTCTCATGGATATTGCCCCCCCCAGTTCTCATGGATATTGCCCCCCCCAGTTCTCATGGATATTGCCCCCCCCAGTTCTCATGGATATTGCCCCCCCCAGTTCTCATGGATATTGCCCCCCCAGTTCTCATGGATATTGCCCCCCCCCCCAGTTCTCATGGATATTGCCCCCCCAGTTCTCATGGATATTGCCCCCCCCAGTTCTCATGGATATTGCCCCCCCCAGTTCTCATGGATATTGCCCCCCCCAGTTCTCATGGATATGCCCCCAGCTCTGTGTGTATGTATGTATATATTACACACACAGAGACCCCAGACCAGACTTGGGGCGCTGTCTGAATGCTCTATATCGGCATTCGGACAGGCTCCTGTAGCTATCCGCGGTCATACTTACCTTCCTGAGTGCCGCCGGCAAAGTCTTCGCGCGTGCGCTCGTTGGAAGGCCCCCAGCCGCGATCACCTGGGAGTTCGAGATCGAGGCTGGGGTCCTTCCAACGTGCAGACACGCGGAAACTTTGCCGGCGTCGCTCAGAAAGGGAAGTATGAACGCGGTAAGCAGCTGCAGGATCCTGTCCGAATGCCGATAGAGCATTTGGACAGCTGCCCCAGCCCCTCGGATGCCGGCAAGCCGGCTCAATGCTTCTGGTATAGGGGGAATTATCAGGGGCACTGCACGAGTACCAAGTACTCCTGCAGTACCCGGTATCGGCACCAATACTAGTATCGGTATCAGTGCAACCCTAGTTTTCACAGAAGGTTTGCGAGTGCTTGGTCAGAGGGATGGGTTGATGCTTCATGCCCAGCTTAAGGCCATGTTTGCTTCCTTAAATGAACACTGCTGCAAACACTTGGTCATAGATGATGTCAGCATGAAATCGGGGTTAATAAGCTAAAGTGGTCAGGGTGCATAGAGAGTCCCTTTTAAATAACTTCGTGAACAAACTGAGTGGGAGGAGGGACTGGAGGTGGAAGGGAGTGACTTTGCACAAGTGACTTGACCTGAGTGTGCGAGGGAGTAGGTATGGAAAAAAGACCGGATCTGACTGTGGGAGTGATTTTGGGGAAAGGGACCAGACCAAAGAGGGTCTGGTGGGGTGGTGGCACAGAACACCAGCTTCAAGTAAGGATAAAACACAGGTATACAGCTCCTTCACCCAGTAGCAGTATCCTATTGTTTGTGTTAAAGTTCTGCTACTGTTATAAACCGAATGAAAACAAACTGGTTGTTTCTGATATAACCCTAGAACTAAATCACACAGTCAGCTCCGACGCTGAGGTTATTTACATTTAACTCGGTTTAACTGTAAACCATCTGTGTTGTACACAGCACGATTAATCGACACCGATTAATCGATAATGGAAATAGTTGGCAACTATTTTAATCATCGATTAGTTGTCGATTAAACGATTAGTTGTTTCAGCCCTACTTTATTTTATAAAGGATTTTACCAGGAAGGATACATTGAGATTTCTCTCATTTTCAAGTACGTCCTGGGTTCAAGAACATTAAAATGTTACAGTTGTTACAGAAATACAAAGTAATGCAATGCAAGATATTAAAAAAACACACACAAATATACATAACAGAAAATAAATATGTAGGAAATAGTCATTATGTTACATGTTTACAGGTGCATTCCGTATTGAGGTATGTTAATATGGAGCTCTTGAGTGACTTTAGACTGGGGGAAGATTTGTTGGCGTCTGGGAGGTTGTTCCATAAATGTGGTGCTCTGTAGGAAAATGAGGATCGAGCCACTTTCTTTTTGTACTGTGGTATTGCAAGTAAGGTGCTGGTCCTGGATCGGAGGTTATAGGATGAGGGAACTGCTGGGGGAAGCAGTCTATTCAGGTAGGGTGGCAGCTTCCCAGAAAAGCTCTTAAACACCAGGTTGGAACGGTGACTGGTACGTTTAGACTCTTTTAACATCTCTCTGATCGGCATGGCTTGCTACAAGATGCCCCGCTGACAGTTAAACCCGAACCTATAAGAATGATTGCCGATTTTGATTTGGGGTGGCTACCCGTCAAGCATATTTGTGATCGCTATTGGCCTTTGCTGACAAACGATGTACATTTGAAGGATGTTCTATCAAATCGTCCGTCCCTCACTGCCAGGAGATGCACCAACCTTAATGATAAACTGGTGCACAGCCATTTTCAATCTATGCGACAACCGCCTGCATCTTGGCTAACCAACAATTTAAAAGGGATGTATAAGTGCGGCAGGTGTGCTGCTTGTCCTTACGTATCTCGCACTCCAAAGCGATTCTGCAATTTTGATGATTCAATTTCCTTCACTATGCGCCAATTTTTGAATTGTAATTCCATCGGTGTGGTTTATCTACTCTCATGCCATTGTGGTAAAAAATATGTGGGCAAGACTATTCGTTTGTTTATTTATAGCTGCTGGTTCTTCTATTTCTTTATGAATAGTGTTGTATCCATCACATTTAATTTTACCACTACAGGCCGGTAATATTTGACCCTCATAACCCACTTCTTTTCTGGTGTTACCATTGTCAATTGATCAACATGGATGGCATCACCTATTATCATTCTGTACCCACTCGGTGGGATTATTTATATTGGCTAAAAATCTCCTTTTTACCAACTCTATATAAATTTTATCCACTTTAGATCCCACTTTTATGATATGGCACTTCATGTAGCATTATGATGGCCTCCCCCATATTTGGGGCCCTCCCAGATCCAGCCATTATGTGTTGGCTGCAGTCACCCTTTTCTTCCAGTATTGGCCTCCCTCGTCCTCGCCAGTATATGTCAGCGTCATGACTGTCTGGGCCATTCATGTCGCTGCATGCGGCATTATTCCCGTGGTTGGTATGGCTGCTTAGCGATTGACTATTAACACACTGCATGCCCCTCCGTCTCTTGCCACATTGGCTACTCTTTATCACATCATGCCCGTTCGGTTAGATGTATACTCTGTGCTATTTGTGTTGTCCACTGTTCGTACGGTTGCTAGGGTACGGCCATTTCTTCCATCTATTGGTTGGATGTTTCACGTGACCAACCACGTGTCAAGGAAAGCCGGTATTGGAGCTGGTCGTTCAGTCCGGGCGCTGATTTTCAGCTGATCGCCATTCATTGCCGGGTATTGTTCATTTAGTATATATGGGGGAGCGACAGGCAAGCAATCCATCTCTTGACTAAGCCCTGCTTGGGCGAAACCGGTCGAGTTATGCTCCTTGTTTTTTAACAGTTACTATTTCTCTTTTTTTCACTATGGTCTGGTAATTGGCTATTGCTGGGTTTTCCTTAGTATGCCTTTCAAATTGGTTATGTAGGTGGCTTGAACCACCGAGGTATAGGTAGCCACTGCTGCTTTATGTGTATGCCTTTGGTTATTCACTATTTGTTATGGTATTACCTTGCCTCGCTTATTGACCATTCCTTTTTCAATCTATCCTGGTTGGTTGCTTTTTTCTAATTTATGAAGTTACAAATTGTTGCCACTCTTATTGCACTTTCGTGCAACTGTTGTTTTTCTGATTAATTGTTGGGTTATGCCCTGTGGAGTGGCTTATTGAGCCTCACCCTGTTTTTGTGTTTTTTTGTAGCTCTTTTAACATGTTCACAATGGTGGGTCATGTAGTTATGCTGCCGCTTTGCGCTACAATGTGAGTTATACAATGTGGTAAGTTTCTGAAGGTGTGTTTGCGGGGCCGCTGCATACACTACATCTCCGTATTCAATAGCCGGCATAAGCATTTGTTGTACAATTTGCTTTCTTACCGTGGGGTTCAGGCAGGATTTGTTTCTGTACAGGGCTCCTAGTTTGGGGTAAATTTTAGATGAGTTTTTTGATGTGGGGGCCAAAGGATAGATTTGGGTCTAACCACATACCTAGATATTTGAGAGAACTTTGAATCCTCTTCATGTTTTGTACTGGCGTCTATGTCATTTTGTTTTATTCCTGAAAGGGGGCAGTTGTGAAATCTGATTTAATTGTATACCAGCCAATGGTGCAGGATGTGTCAAAGTGGTGGACATGCACACCGTAATGGAAATAACTAATTTTAATTGAACAAAACAACAAAGGCTGACGGATAAAAAGGAAACCATAAAGACAAATACAAAAAATGGTGAACCTAATTCTAGAAACTGATATTTAACATGAGCAATGGAAATGTGTACTGTGACAAGTGACTTGGTTTACTTGATTTTATTTATAAAGTATTTTATCAGGAAGGATACATTGAGATTTCTCTCGTTTTCATGTATTGCTATATTTGTTTCTGGCTTTCATCAAGAGCAGTGTTTTCTTCCCAACCATTATAGGTGTATCCAAACTAATTAGGCATTTGTAGCCTTCTTAAGTGTTTCTAAAATTAAAGTCATGTGCTCAATATTCCCTAAAAACTGCTTCAAATTGAGGGTGACTTTCTAGTTTTTTTGTCTACTGTATTTGGAAGGTTAACTTATAATTTTTCTTATTCGGAAGCTATTGGACATCTTGTGGTAATATACAATATAATCAGGATGCCTGAGGATTTGGATAAATATATTTCAGAATAAATCATGTATTTCCATTTTGCTTTTAATCTTTTTCGTCTTTTGGTCATATGTTTTTCTTTCTTTTTTGTTTGTTTATACTATCATTATCCTGTGATTTATGCAGACATTTTGGTTTTGGACATCCTTTTACTTTGTTATACATTTAAATATGGATGATGCATAGCATTGAAATGTTTTAAAAGGTTTAGAAATGAAGAATTCCGTACACTGAAATTTAACATCTACCTTTCTTAAACTATATATTCCAGTAAATTTTGGCAAATTTTTTTTTTTGCATACCATAATAAATTAACATGTCAAATGCAGTGCTTTATGTGCGAAAAACTGGTACGATCCATGCTGCTGTCACTGGGTCAAACATTAAATGCTGTAGCAATTGCTAAACTAATTTTTCTAGCTGTAATGTCATGGAACATGGCCTAAATTTTATCTTGCCATCCTTCTAAGCTGTTCCTGCTACGTAGAGGTGTCAACTTTGCTAAAGTTATCATAAACCTCAAAAAGCACATAAAGTCTGCAGAGTTGGTAGGTTTACCATAGGTCTGAATAATTTTATAACTGACTTGGGTTTGCATTCCAACCCTGGTGTAAAGTTAACCAGAGCAGCTGTAAAGTTCCCAGAACCATTAAAGTCTATAGCGTTGGTAAGTTTACAACAGCTTTAGTTAAGTTTACACTAGGGTTGGAATACAACCCATGGAGTCTTGCTCAGATCCTTTACATCTGTTTTGTTGCATCTGATTTTTTTTATTTTGTAGATTTTTGGCTGCCTTCAAATTGTCTGGAAGGCTTGTTTTCAGGTTGCAAATGTTGATAAAATTTTAGCAATTTGTCTAGTGACTAAGCAACATATTGTATTGTACACTTGACCCAATAGTAAGAAAGTGGCCTATCCAGACACCTAAACTTATCTTTTAAACACCGGAGTTCATTGCTGAACACCAGTGCACCTTCAAGCTTATCTACACAATATCTTCTGAGGGATTGGCCTGATTAATTGTGCAGACTAATAACTTTTTACCCACAATGCAGTTTGTTCGAGCCGGTGGGTTATGTCTATTGTATCTCTGATAGCTTGTCTAAAATATAATTAAACCAGAGTTGCTTTTGTGACTTAAGCTGGGCCAGTTGTGTATTCTTTTGACTTATCGTTTTAATAGTGCTTTAGAAGATGAATGTAAACTGAGGTTTTGGACTGCTATTGGCTGAAAATCATATTAAAATACACTGTGCATGCAATTCAACAACTACTATCCACCTACTAGGGTTTGATTGCAAGTAAATTTTCTCTATTCAATGGCGGAGTCCGAAGGTAAACGACCTATTCTTTCCAGAAATGTTGATCTCTTCTGGTATGACACAGACATTTCTCGAATGTCTGAAGGAATAAACTGTAAAGTCTCTATAAGAAGTAGAAAAAAAATGGGCTGAACACACCAGTGAACTGCAGCCGTTTGGTAGCTGGCAGTGTACACATTTGTAAATGGAGCTCAAAAGGGACAAGTTTCTGTATCCCTCACCAGCTATACCAGTGCAAAGATAATAATAGAAAATCGATAGGACAATCAAGAGTTGGAATGCCATATTAACAGAAACCATTGTATTGGAACTAGGGCTGTAATTAACGATTATTTTCATAAACGATTAGTTGGCCGAATTAATGGATTCAACGGATAAAAAGAGAGAACGAACACTCTCTCTTGTTTTTTTTTTCTCAAGATTAAACCTCAATTAATTCAAACTGGTTGGGGCATTCTCTCCAAGTGTCACTACCTCTATTTTTGAGGTTGGTGAGTATTAAGAAGAAAAATAATGTATGTAAAAAAATCAACCCCCGCTTCCCCCCACCGTTCTTTTTGTAATCCATCTGCATAGTGTACATAACTTTCGTACGTATATGCGCAAATTGCATTCTTTTCAGACCAGGTACATGACCGTCTGGTCAGTAATTGATGCTGCGTACGCAGCTTAAGCCCACGTCTGCTTTCTCCCCAAATTAACGCTGCTACGAGCCCTCAGACAAGTCCGCTTGAAAGCAGGATGAGAAGGTGGGGCACTCCACGCAGCCTGACCACTTTAATAAGTTTAAGTGGTCATGGTGCATAGTGTCCCTTTTCAATAATTTCATTAACAAACTGAGTGGGAGGGGGGGTCCGGAGGTGGAAGGGAGTGAGTGTGAGCAGAATATGAGGGAATGGGTTTCGTCGAAAGCCTGGACCCAAGTGTGGGAAGGGACCGGACGAAAGGGAGAGACTGGCTGCTCCAGACAAAAGAGGTGGTGGCAGAGGACTCCAGCTTCAAGTAAGTATAAAACACCAGAGGTACTGTACAGGGTTTGTACTATAATCCCAGGGTTTGTACTATAGCGCTACTACACTTGTACACTGGATAAAAACAAACTAGTTATATCTGATATAATTCTACAACTAAATCATATCGAGTAGAGCCGTCGTTACGCCTTCAGCAATCGACTCCGAAGCAGAGTCTGAGGTTATAACGTTTAACTCAGTCCGACTCTAAACAATGTGTGCCACACACAGATTGATTGACAACCGATTAATCGAAAAGACTAGTCGATCTTCATTATCGATTAGTTGTCGATTAACCAATCAGTTGTTTCAGCCCTAATTGAAACGGCAATAACAGACTTGTGACCTTAAGATCTGTGGCAAATGTTTATTTGGCATAATCGGGATCAAACTGTATTTTTTAAAGACTGTTTCAACTGACTTAATTGTTTTCTCTAAAAATAAACAAGAAGTTACTTTGGTGTGTTACAATGATGGTGACATAATTTAGCATGGTCTCCCCCAGGTTACTATAAAAATTGAAAGCCATTGTTTAAGGCAAAACCTGCTTATATTCTTTGAGAAAAATTATTCATTTTTCGTTACTGGACAGTGGGATTATTTGACAGAATTACAGTACTCCTTATGCTAGCATATGCATTCTAAAAAATGAATTAATACTGTCACTTTCTTTTGGTGACATGCAGTCGGTGATTGACAAGTGAGCGGAGAACTGTCCTACAGGACCAATGTATTATCCATTCCCTGATGGGATCTCTCAGCCAAAGTGCGCATGGCCGGAACTAGTTCACTTTAAATATCTGATTCCATCCTTGTTTAATTACTCGTTTGTAGGATAAATGAACTTCGGCAGCAATGGTGACTGTATTTCAGTTATTTTAATGTGATGATCCACTGAACTCCTATAGAAACGATATTTAAACAGGGGAAAATTTAAGATGCTACAACAGAAACTAATGTAACAATGATAAAAACGACTTTGCCAAGCTCCCACAGTTCAATTTTAAGCCCCATTTAGCGTAGTTTTAAATGACTTTGAAGCTACAGTAGGAAGAACACTGAAAACTACAGAGGCAGATCCATGAATAGTGAACCCACTTTGTTTACTCTATCGTTGTTCGCTGAACTACATCCACCATGCAGTCAGTGGAAGAATAGTCCTTGGTGCATAACCCATTTACAGTCAGAAAAGTGACGAGAAACTGAGAATCGTGGACTTTCAATAAAAAGTATTAAACAATTGTTTGGGAAGCCTATTCAAAGAGTGTGTGTGTCCTTGAATACAGGATGCACTTGAGTGTCCAAAAATACATTATTAAAAGCTCAACATGTTGTCTCTTAGCTTTTCCAAGGCACTCATGAAAAATGCCGAGTGCCTAAATGTCAGGCTTTTACAGGACAAAAGTGTGTCATGTATTCATGGATATGTATTTTTGGCCATAAACACAAGGGTATGAGCTTTTTTTTTGGCTAAAATAAACACATTCAGGGATGATTGCTGGTTTTGTGACATACTGTATTTGTACAGTATAGAAGTGTGTGTATATGTATATAATTCACACTGTATATCCAATACTGTAGCGTCAGGAGAACAAAGCATTTTATTATAGAACTTCCTGTCACATCTGATTAAATAGTACCTTTTTATTTTCTATATTCCCCTAGTAGCCTTTGAAGAAATCGATAGAAACAATGAAAATGGCATTGTTCTTGCTTGAAATAATACTTAGTTTCTTAAATACTTAAAGCAACAGTTACAAAGATATGTTCCTGTCCCATAAAAATGATAATGAAATCCATTTCATATATTGATGAAATCCATATTTAACATGGTAGTCGGTTTTGGTTTCTTTGATCCTATGTAAGTGCTTGCTTGCACTTTCCGAATGGCAGCTGTACTTCATTTTACAGCTGTTGGTGAGTGTGATCAGAGGCTGTCATTCAGAGAATGTGTTGTTGGGGTTGGGTGGACCAGATCATTATCTGCACATTGCCTGGAAAAAGCGTAACTAGCAGTTCATTTTAGAAGACTGTTCTAGTAAGGTTTCAGTTTAAAAGCAGATGGTTAGACATTAAAGGAACAAGTCTACTGTTCTTTGTCTACCAGAAGTAATCGAACTGGTAGCAATGATTGTCATATTTCATTTGAACTTTTATTACAAAGAAATGTTATTAAAGATTATTTGTCATTTTCTAATGCTATTTTTCCTTATTGTATAAAACCGAGAACTGTCCAAAAAGAAAAAATGTTCAAGTCAAACTAACAATGAGGTTCTTTTTATTTTTCAACAAGGGATGGTTATAGCATTAATCCTAAAGATTAATGCTAGCTTTCTTCTCTTGAGCTGTCCAACACAATGTTTTCCCATAAATTCATGGGATTGCTTTAAAGAGGTACTATAGGGTTAAACAAAGAGGTTAAACATTAACTCCATCGAAATTTTTATTTCGATTCATCGGATGAAAAAAGTGTGTTTACCTAAAAGGGATTCGATGTAAAAAAAAAATAACTACAACCGCTCCCCCTTTTTTCATAAGCAATTTACGTAGTGTGCGTAACTTTTGTACGTACATACACAAATTGCGTATCTTGCGCACTTTTCACACACAAGGTATGTGTGCTTGGTCAGAGGGATGGGTTGATGCTGCATGCACAGCTTAAGCCCATGTTTGCTTTATCAAATGAACGCGGCTACAAGCACTTGGTCATAGATGATGATGTCAGCATGAAATTGTGGTTAATAAGCTAAAGTGGTCAGGGTGCATAGTGTCACTTTTTTTTTATAATTTCGTGAACAAACTGAGTGGGAGGAAGGACTGGAGGTGGGAGTGATTTTTGCTCAAGTGACTTGACCTGAGTGTGAGAGGGAGTGGGTATGGACAAGAGACCAGATCTGAGTTTGGGGAACGGGACCAGACCAAAGGGAGGGAATGGCAGTTTCCCGACCAAAGAGGGTGTGGCAGGGAGGGTGGGATGGTGGCACAGGACTCCAGCTTCACGTAAGGATAAAACCCAGGCATACAGCTCCTTCACCCCAGTGGCAGTATCCTATGGTTTGTTATAGTTCTGCTACTGTTGTAAACGGAATAAAAACAAACTGATTGTGTCTGACATAACCCTATAACAAAATCATACTGAGTAAAACAGCGGCGCGTCTTCGCCAATCAACTCCGAAGCTGAGGTTATTTACATTTTATTCGGTCGGACTCAAAACAGTTTGTGCTGTGCACAGGACAATTAATCGACACCGATTAATCGATAATGGAAATGGGTAACTATTTTAATCTTCGATTAGCTGTCGATTAGTTGTTTCGGCCCTAAAAGTGTCCCTTTTTAAAACTCAACTGATCCTCCTGCAAAGGTTGTGTTGTTGTACACAGACGTTGTTGTGTTTTCTTCATTGTCAGCATTTAAGCAGTCTAAAGGCTGCGGATTGCAGAAGTGCTGTCGATAAGATCCCTCAGAAATTAATTGTATTGTGAACCTTGGATAATAAAGAATTCTTGACGTGGTCCTAATGCATAGTTATTATGGCCTGGCAAACTGAACAAATAAGAGCATCTTTTGAATACTTTGCTGGTTTGTATGTGCATATAATGGATACCTTTACATTGCTTCTGTTTCAACAGATTTAATAACAAGTCATTGCTCCATACTTAGAATTTTTTATGAAGTTTTAATTTGGGTGGCTTATTGTTTCACATGTTGCTCAGGTCCTATCGACATGATTCTCTGGTTAAGTGGACACACTGTTACGTGCAATTATTCACTGTGGTATGACCAACATGTCAGAATGTCAGCACCTGATATCATTATCGGCCTAAAAGGTGGCCAATAACGGTACTGTAAAGATATCGGTCTATTCCTAAACTGTATAGGCTTATTTTGCGCTCTGACTTTTCCAGTGTGTTGCATCCTAAATTCTTCTAAATTTCTTTAGCTATGATTGTACATATCTTTTAACAACATTTGAACAATTTGTTGATTTAAAAAGCATATTTTGACAGTAACCTGGCAGACTTACAGGAAATGATGTTTATGCTTTAAGAAAAGAAAAGGTCTAAGATGCAAACAGTGTTTTCTAAAACTGATTCAGACTATGCAGAAATTTATATTTTGTGTACAGTGCCTGTAAACACTGCAAAACTGATATTCAGATACTGTATATTCTAGCCGTTAGGTGAACATTTTTGTTTATACAATTGCATGTGGATCCAAAAACAAGGATACATTTGAACATCAAGTCCAACTTTGTGCATGTCTCTTTTCAATATGTTGAATAGAGGTTTTCTTTATTTGTGATGTTGCTACTTTTTGCCATCTGTTCTTACGTGGCTTGGATCTTTTTCTTTTTCCAATTAAGAGAACTATAGTGGTGTGAGTTTGAGATCATGTTAAATGTTTTTCTAGTGTGAACCTCAGCCAACAAAAAATTAATGTTTAATGAGCCACAAAATATGGACCGCTTCCTGGAAATCGGATTTGTATAATTAATTTTGATTATGGGTTTAGCACGGCAATAGCAGTTGATAAATAGCTAAACAACCACAAACTTTTTGACACCTAGCCGCTTAAATGACACTGACCTTTTTACTAAAGGTTTCACAATATAGCAAAGAAAAATTGAATGCCAAGCTTTAGAAGTACACCCAACTCAGGATCCTTTTGCAGATGCAGTTTTAATGGGGACCACTAGTGCAAAAGTCATTGTGAACCATTATGAGTGTCTCAATAACAATTAAGGCTCTGTGTTATCTGCTTGGCTAATTATTTTTGGGAAAACCTGATAAATGATACCAGCAGCTGCATCACCACTGCTTGTAGCCTCTCTTGGAATTCTTAGTACCCTATAGAGCAGTGTTTCCCAAACCTGTCCTCGGGACCCTCAACCAGGCCAGATTTTGCAGATCACCTTGAGGAAATGCCGACTGAATCAAGCAATCACTGATCAGTAATTCCTATCACCAGTGCTGTGCTTCAGATATCTGACAAACCTGGCGTGTCAGTGGGTCCTGAGGAAATCTTTGGGAAACACTGATATAGAGTCACGCAGGATTGCTCTGTTCCAGTGGAAGGACACCGGAGAACTATTTACTGATGAAAAATCACTTTTGCACCAGGTTTTGGCAGATGGTATTTTCTTCTCAAGTTCTGTCTGCAAACAAGAAGAATGAACAACCTTGAGATTGAGCTTTATTTATTTCCTTTTTTTTTCTTTGCTCCCTCAGCATTTGTACTTCTTATGCAAAAAGTGTTGGAATCAAATGTACAGTAAGCAGCTGTAAAAAGTGGTATCGGGTCCGGAGTGATTCCATATAGGGAGGACCATTTTTTAATTGCCCTACAGTATCTAGTACTTTTTCTTGAACGGATTGTAGATGGCAAATGCCCATTGTCTGGTTATTGAAATGGTTTCATTTTATTTTGCAGAATGAAAATTATTATTTTTTCGCTAGTCTAATGTGATTTCAACTATGAAAATTTAATTTTTTGGTGGCATATCTGTTTTGTTTCTAACTTTTAAAGTCTGTGTATGTCGTTATAGGTCAAAATATTCCAAATTTGTTCGATTCTCCTGTACTGACATTAATGGTGCTGCTAATTTACATTTTGTAATAAATTCCCCTCTAGATTTTTCAGCATTTTGATTCATAATTGCAAATGACTTGCTGAGGTTTGTAAAATAATTTTAAATTCCACGCCCTTCCTGTTCTTACCAGACAGATTTTAAATGTTACGGTTTTTACATGCTCTGATTTGACGGAAAAAGTGTTCAGTTTATTGAATGTACTGTATTTATGGAAGAACAAAAATGTAATCTTTTAAATTTCCCTTTTCTTTCAGTCTGTTACAAAGACCGGTAGATTATTAATCAGTCACGAGGCTCCGGTAACAGGAGGTTTCGCATCGGAGATTAGTTCTACTGTACAAGTAAGTTGCAATGTAACATGATTTATTTTGATTTAAATTTGATTTAAATTACCCTGTTTATTAAAAATAAAACTTTGAAACTTTGGAGAACTGGCTGCATTTTCTGTTACTTTGTACCAGCCAAATTACTATAACTTATGTTCTAGGTTTTTTTCATTTGCCATATCTGTAAACTTTCATTTTGACATAATTGGATTAGTGGTAGGTTGCGTGTTGCCATTAACCCCCCCCCCCCCCGACCGTATTCCAGAGTGTGGCTCGGGGTTAACTTTCATTGCCGAAAGCAGTAACCCAGAGCCACACTCGGGCTGTATACATACCTGTCCTGCGCTCCCTCCCTGACCTCTGCGATCGCATTCTCCACTCGCAAGAAGGGAACCAGGGAATAGGATGTCGCGAGGAGAATGGCGACAGCGAGGGAGCGCAGGGACAGGTAAGTATCCAGCGGCATCCCGAGTGTGGCTCGGGGTTAACGCTTTCTGCAATGCATTTTACCCCGAGCCACACTCTGATACCGCTAGGGGGCCAAAGAAATTGTTCCGATTCTGACATGTAAAATATAACAAGAAAAAAAAATGTCCTCTGCGTTCGTTTCTATATATTTCCATGGGTAACAAAACATTGTCACTGTCATTGTTGCATATGGCAATATATAGAAATGAGCGCAGATGACATCTTTTTTTTATTTTTTTTTATTATGTTTTATACATGAACTGGGTTGTTACTCCTGGCTGTTGCAGCCACTCTGGGTACGGGCGCGACGCCATTTTTTCTGTATGTATGACATATAAAATATGTCAGAATCGGAACGCTAGAGATTAATAGTGAAGGTGCAAAATAAAACATGCTCATTTGTATATTTTGGTTCCAGCATCCCTGTAAGAATGACTTTTTGGAATTTCCACACTTTATTTTAATAATACAGGGCTTACAGAGAATGGTATAGTGAACAAAAGCATTAATAGCAGTGGTACTTTTAAGGGCGACAACTGTTATTATCCACATCTGCATAGAAATTAGATTAAAAATGAATGGGAGTTAATCGAACGTAATCTTGTAATGAGTACGTACTCAATCTGCGGGGGGGGGGGTTAAATTAACAAATGTTACAAAAAAACACGTGCTCAGTTAAAACACTGGTATAAATAGAGGCAAAGCTATAGTAAACTTAAACCTAACCATTATAGTCTATGGAATGGCTAACTTTACAACAGCTCTGGATAAGGTTACACTCGGGTTGGAATACAACCATAATTATATCGTGATGAATGTCATGTTGCTCTTCTGGGAACAAGACCGTACTCAAACTCTTATTAGCTAACTTAAATAATAGCTGTTATTTTGTTTACAGCCTGAATGGGATATATGTAAACATTCAAATATTAATCAACTGTTCTACAACTCTCAGATTTATGGCTGTTGATCCCCATACATGTACTAATTGGGTTTTTGACAGATGGGCAGTGTCATGTAGTATGTACAGGGTCACATAGTGTCCCAATTAGGCTGCTGTGTTTAAAATAAGAATGTTCAGTCACGTTCTATGATGAACACAGACGTGAAAACGCAATATTGGTGTGTCGCAATGCAGTCAGACTCGAGAGATTTTACCTGTATTGGGGTCTGCTATTGGTAATAGTACTTGGTTATCAAAATGCCAGAGCTTAACATACAATGGAAACTTGCTGGTGACAAGACATTACATATGTACTCAAGCTATTGCATACAAGTTGCTTCTGAACTTGGAACAGGACCCAGAGTCCTTATGCAATGAATGCTTTTTAAAGACATTTTGGCTTATTCTAGAGGGCCTACATACAGGGCTATTCAGAGAGAGGTGAAAACCTTGAGAATTGGCAGGAGAAGAGAACAATCTAGACCAAATAGCCAATTTGGAAAGTGAGATAAATGGGAGAATTTTTCTGGTTTGACTATTTTGACCTAGAACTTTCAATTCTCCAGTCATTCTCAAGGTTTTCACCTCTCTGAATAGCCCGGTTAGTATGTGGGTTGGCTGTGTGTGATCCCAGCTTGTGTTATTTCTGGAATGTAAAGCCTTTTTCATTCCTGTGAGAGTCCACCCGGTTGTACATTATGTCTGGCATTCTAGTGCAGACCTCTCTGACGTTGTTTGCCTGGCTTTGAGAAGTCCTTCAATATTTTTTCTTTCTATAATAAAATTGAGCTACCCAGCAGATTATACTGCCAACATTGCCCAGAAAAATATACATTGCAAGCATAGGTAATTCCATTAACAAACTTGCTTTATTTTGACCTTTCTACGCGTCTTGAATACTCACATGAGCCAAAAAAATTAGACGTTACTGAAATAATTTAAACATTTGTACTACATAACCACATGCCGTAACCTTGCTGACTTTACAGATTATTTAAAATGTCAGAAGTTTAAATATTAATGCCAAATTCTGACGGACTCTTTTAGAACCAGGTGGTACTATATTTATTCTTTGGTAATTAATATATACGTTGGGCAATGTATTAAATTCCATGTCATTCATTTTGATAATTTGTTCCAGAATGTATTCTTTTGCATTACACATTTGTGACTCAAGGGATTTATAAATCAATCACCTTAAGCTTTGATTGTATAATATTTTAGGGTCCTTGTAATGTTGTCATCTGCAGCCAAGAAAATACTTCTTTTAATGCTTTCTCTTTCAGACCAGTTAGTGTCGCACTAGAGTTTGTTCCAGTGACTTGAAAGGTCATTACAGACATTAAAAGAACCTAAAGTTTTTTCATGTATTACTTTTTAAGGGATTCATACCGGTAAATACTTGTTTTCATGTACTGTCCCTAAATATTCATACAGGGCCCATAGCACACTTTTGTTATTCCCTGCATATTTTTTTTTTGAAGTTTTGCAAATGCTCTTGTTTACCTGCAGGGATTATTCTGAAATCATTGGTGATTTAAGCCAAAGATGCTGTATGAAAGGTTATGTGCAACCCAAACTTTATAGCAGTTTTGCTTCTATGACGTCTGTGTGATAATCTCACACTGTCTGGTGGTTTGTAGAGCTCTCATGCCTCGCCCGATCTCCTATCGCTCCATTGGCCAGGGATACTCCTGTTTTGCAATTGTTCTGGTGGAGCAACACTGTAGGTGCAACATTCCGTCTAACATAAAATGAGCATCCTTGCTATATTTTCTTGTAAGGATAAGACCCGGAAGTTCCGTCCTTCTGGCCAATGGTGTTCTTGGTCCTCTCATCTGGTCTCCTGGCCAGTAGGGGTCACAGTTGATGGGACTTCCCTTTACCTTTTATAATTTCCCTATTGAGGGTTTTTACCTTCAGCATGTCACTTTGTCAGTCTGTATTTTTGGTTTTGAACTTTTGTCTTGACCAGTCTGTCTCCTGTCCTTGATTTCTGCTTTGTTTATTACTGTGTATTTTTTTTTTTTTTTTTTTGCCCTTGTTTTGTTCCATCATTCATTCCTTTCTGTTTAGTCCAACCAATCAAAAAACTTTATTTTTAATACAGGATTTTCTCCTTTTCCCTGGGTTCTTCAGGTAGGGTCACTGTAGTGACAGACAAGTACCCAATACGCCCACGTGTACTATTCTATTAGTAGTAAACGCTATAGAAGCTGAAAACTGCCTTTGGTGCTTCTACCAGTATTTTTTAATTGCTAGTAAAATGCTACACCCCCCCCCCCATTTTTAATTTGTGTCACTGTGATTGAATAAGGGCCTAATTTTTATCTGTCGCAATAAAGCCATTCATGAACAGCAGGCTGTAACATGTCACGGAGATACAGGATGTGCTTTGGTGCGCAATCTTCTAATGCAATTACATTTTTACAAATACATTTACAGATGCACATTTTCTAAGGGCTTAACTTAATCCGTCTCATTGAGTAATTGTAATTGAAAGCGCATTAGCTTAAACAAACAAAGTGTGCACTGTATTTAGGCACTGCAAAACATGAAGCATAATCTCTTGAACAATGTAAATATTTTATAAAAGAATTGCTTTAGTTTGCCATTTGGTCATTCTTTTCAGCATCTCATATGTGGTGATGCTAGAGGTCTACTATGACTGTGCCATAAAAAAGTAAAATTCTTTTCTTGTTGGATTAAGCTTGTGATCGCAGAGCCAAAACTATTAGAACGTGGTCGACTTTTTTATATTTTTTATACATGTGGAAATAATAAGGCTTCAATAAAGAGTCCAGTTGGAATGCACGGTTAGTTTCCATATTTTTGTTCCATCCATACAGTGCGATCCTTTTGCCCTAAATAGACATGGGGAGTTGAGACACAAGTTCTGCAGTGCTCTGCTTACTATGGCTCAGTACTTTAAAATTGTTAGGACCTAAAGTGCAGTTTTCATGTTTATTATCTCACTGAAGATGGTGTTCATTTGTATAAATACTCTATGCTGAAATGATTGGCATTTTGGAAGACCTATTCTAGAAAAATAATGTAGTAAATGTAACAAACCTTAACCTCTTCATGACTGGTGACAGAATTCTTCACTCTTGATTTTTAAAGTACTTAGAGATACTGGCAGGATGGAGTAGAGGTAAAATCACTGCTCTAACTATGGAGACCCAGGTTCGAAGCCCAGCCAGAGTACCTCTTCAGTAAATGTCCTTGGGCAAGACCCCAAACAGTAAATACTTGCCTACCACAAAATATCGGCTGTGGAGTCCATTGGTAACATCTCGACCGTGGAGAAGCCAGTCAAATCCCGTTCAGCACATTCCTCCGATAAAACTGTGGAGAAGCAAGTCTCGACTTTACGAGAAGCGGGTTCAACCTAACCACCAGGTCGAGTGTCCTTGGGCAAGACATCTAACGATATGGATGCGCCTACCTCACAAGATACTTGTACATCTCATAGATTGCAAGTTTATTTGGGAACAGGGTCCCCGTGAATCAGGCCATATCATCCATGTGTGGTATTCTAATCGATCAATCTCAATAGAGATGACTGAATAATTCCGTCATGTGGGAAAATGAGCGCTGGTGCATGGAGGGACCAGCAATCAAGAGGTTAATGCTGTTGTTGGGCCCCTCGGGGTCCAAGCTAGACCAGCACCAGCAAATCCTGGGTCCCACTACATGTGATCGCTGCCACAACCGATCAGTGCTGTCAAAGCGCCTAAACCAGCTATCGGTTCATCATGCTGACTTGGCAGGGTTTTTATATTCTTTTTTTAATAATGCACAATTAAATATAGCTCACATTGTAGTAAACATGGGTGTAGGTGCAATGAATGAAGATGATGGAGAACACACACATTGGAAAAATGTCAATATTGCGGGTATCCTTTAGTATCTGAAAAGTTATGATTTTGCGTCAAATAGGGTTAATATTTACCATTTTATTGAATTGTTCTGTACCTGTAGCAAACTAGTGAAGCTTACTTACTAAATAGTGATGCTGATGAGTAGGTAACAATTTGCAAAATGAAGTCTGGAGAGTCGGTGAATTGCAATATTGGTGTGAAGTCATTGATAAATCCAGGGAAAATTAAAAAGGAAATTGCAACTTTAGGACAAAATACCTTGAGAAAACCGTATTTTTCACCTATCTGGCTTATGGGTTACATGTCAGTTTAGTGCCCTGTCAGGTGATGCATCTCCATTTTTTTTTTTTTTTTTTGGAGACCCGAACACCTGATTTCTATGTGCCACTATTGTTTTGAAATGGTCTTTTTCAAAAAACTGAAAAGGTCTTGCTCAGGCCTTTCAAATGACACCCTCCATGACCCACTAGCTGTGGTTCTGGAGATATCGGGGTTCAAAGAAACCCCCTATCTCCACCAGGGGATTTCCTTGGGAAATCCCCAGGCAGCTAGGGGTTCCCCGGCTATCTGACGTCATCACGCGATGCGTAATGACGTCAGGCAGCGAGGGGAGACCCGGGGGTGGAACCGCCATCCAAGATGGCGGCCCCCACCGGAGCTAGGCTGCACTTCGGCGCCGCAAGGTGCTAAAGTACGACCCCCAGAAGAGACTCTCCCCTTTTAAGCGGTGCCTGGCTTTTGGAGCTGCTCCTTCCTGATCGGGAGGGAGACAGATCCGGATGGATCCCCCCCTCCCGTCCAGGCTATCTCCCGGCATTGCGGGGGGGGTCGTCTGGAAATGACATCATCGCGCATGGTGCAATGACGCCATTTACGTCGGGAGGAGCTTGACTTCAACGTCTGAGGACGCTGAAGTCAGAGCGCCGCGGGACCCTGGACAGAGAGGTGAGTATCTCCGCCCGGGGTCCCGCACAGCTGATGACGTGTTGGGCACATCCTCAGCATGTAACCTGCATCAATGAGGCCATGTCCCACACGTCCTCAGCAGTGAAGGGGTTAACTGGTTGATTATATTTATACCCAATTCCAGAAAAACCCAATTTGTGGCCAAGCTGTAAACGTGACTTGAACAAGCAGCAAATCTGACCAAACTGACTAATTTAGTAAAAAACCCGTGTAGTTATTCTTTCAACATAGGTGTGCACAGCCTATTGTATTAGTGTGTGCACCCAAAACCTCAAATTATATATGTATCTATAACGCACCCTTATGCATGCATGCATACAGACGCACACTCACGCCTTCAGACAAAATCTTTCCTTACAAAAAGGTCTACTAAAAGAAAGGTGAACCTCAGGCGAATTGGCAGGAGAAGTGAAAATGCTAGGTCAAAATAGCCAATTTGGAAAGTGAGATAAATGGGAGGCTTTTTCTGGTTTGGCTATTTTGACCTAGAATTTCCAGGACATACTTGAAAACGAGAGAAATCTCAATGTATCCTTCCTGGTAAAATACTTTATAAATAAATAAAATATACTTCTGCCAATTCTCCTATGTGTATACTTCAGGGGTGCAACAACCTTGACCATCTAGAGGTTTTGGAACTACATTTTCCATGAGTCTCAACTAACTTAATTAGTGGCTGAGCAACAAATGAGATATAGCTCCAAAACTGCTAGAGAACCAGTGATCCCAGTATACATCATGTCACATCAAACGGCTATATCAAAAATTTAAAATTTCCATTTGGATTTCGATTACATGCAGCATGTAAAATTATTTTCCCACATTTTTTTCATCCACATCTTTGTAGTTATATATTCTATATTACTCTTATAAAAATTAAACAATGGGAACCTGGTACTGCATTTTTCTAAGATAATCAAATTTTATCAAAACTGACAGTGTGCGCCAGCGGTCACTTGACAGGTCATCAGATTGCCAGCGTTTGTCCAACACTGGACACACATTCTGTGCGCTTAGCACAAATCGCAGTGCAGCAGCCCACAACCACCCGAACCTCCAGGGATGGAGAGTCTGCCGGTGACTATCCATGGGTTGTGGCCAGCCAGGACCCAGAGTGAGCCGCGGGCCCGCATTAAGGTGTGCCCTGGGACACCTCTGGTGTGTACTCTCTCAGTACTCATTCCATATAATGGATCAGCCATCATGGTTGCCAGGGCCCAAAGCTGGAGATATTTTTAGCGAATGATTGTCCAGTCAGTCAGCCAGCAGCATGGTAAAATTTGCATATGTCCTGATACCAAGACACAACTTTAACACCTTGAGAACATAACCTTATTTTGTCCCCGGAGTCCCTAGGAGGTGTATCTTTTGTTTCAGAATGTAAAGCTTATTTAGCTCTATGCATTTTTTAACCACTGTTTACAGCATAAGTTCTCAATTTTTAAACCCTATCTTTATAAAAGCAAGAAAGGGTATAGATATGATTCTTCATTGCAAGCACATTTTGCTTCCTCTATCTGTCCAGCAGGGGAAGGAGGAGGACCACCTGTGGAACTATGCTGCTGTCTGCTGTTGCTTAATCTAGTATTTTTTATTGTAATCTTTTATATAGCCCCACCAGTTTCTGCAGTGCTATACAATAACCAAAGGAACGAGATACAGATAAACAGACATAGGTTGGAAACAATAGGTCAAGGGAGCTTACAGTCTAGAGGGATTGGGGTTGAGGAAGACCAGGGGAATTTTACTGGACAGCAGGATCGTTAGTGCCAGTGGTTCGGGAATGGTGGGGCCATAGAAGCCGCTTCAATCATGAGTGAGTAGGTGAGCAGAGGGAGGAGTTGCATCAGTGATGTGGTACGCTAATCTGAAGAGATGGGTTATGAGGGATTTCTTGAAGGCCTGAAGATCAGGGGAGAGTTGGATAGGGTGTGGCAAGTCATTCCACAGGACCGGAGCTGTCCTTGAGAAGTCTTGGAGTCGAGAGTTTGCCGTTTGGGTGTAGATGACAGGTGGAGATCGCACGCCGACCGGTGTTGACTAGATGAGACAGGTTTGCGTAGTAACAAAGACATGTAAGGGGGGTTGAGTTATTGAGCGATTTTGAATGTGAGCGTCCGTATTTTAAACTGTATCCTGAAATGTACAGGAAGCCAATGGAGGGACTGGCAGAGGAGTGGTTCGCGAGGTGTATTTGGTGAGTATAATAAGCCTGGCACCTGCATTCATTACAGATTGCAAAGGGGTAATACGGGAATTGGGGAGGTCAATAAGAGCGAGTTGCAGTAAACAAGTCGTGAAATGACAAGAGCATGAACCGTCACCTTTGTGGTATCTTGCGTCAGAAAGGGACGGGCACGGGCGATGTTCTGGAGTTGATCGTAACAAGATGTGGTGAGAGAACGTCAGGTCAGAATTTAAAGTGACATCAAAGCAGCGAACTTGAGGTGTTGGGCTAATGACCGTTCCATTTACTCGTAGAGAGATCGGTGGCATTGGGTTTTTCTTGGCGGGAGGAATGAGAATTTCCGTTTTGGCAAGATTGAGTTTAAGGGAGCTGAAAGACATCAAGTTTGAGATGGCGGAGAGACAGTCAGTGACTCGATCCAGGAGAGCCGAAGAGAGATCAGGGGAGGATAGGTACATTTGAGTGTCATCAGCGTATTGGTGGTCCTGGAATCCAAAGGAGCTGATCAGTTTACTTAGAGAGGCAGTGTAGATCGAAAAATGAAGAGGGCCCATTACTGAACCTTGGGGCACCCCAACAGAGACAGGCTGCCGGAAGGAGGTACTTCCAGAAAATGAGACACACAGATATGTTGGAATGCCTATCAGGTGATTGTTGGGGAAGGGTTGTTAATCACAAATACTTTACCTAGTATGATGTATAGAAATAACTTGGGGCAGTATTACAATATTGGTGCTAACTTAACCAGAGCTGTTGTAAACTGAAAACCTCCATAGGCTATAATGGCTCTGGGAAGTTTACAGCAGCTCTTGTTAAGTTAGCACCAACTATGTAATATGGCCCTTGATGTTTTATTGGAAATAAAGTGTAGCTGGTCATGATGGGATCCCTGTAATGGTATTATGAGGTATTTGTGGTGTTTTTTTCTTTTGTTTCAATTAGTAATTGCATGGAAAAAGGAAAATAAATGGTTTTATCTCTACCACTTTGTTAGTTTTTTCCCCCATCAACAAAGGTTTTTATTTATTTGGTTTATCTATTCTACAGTATTTAACGGTTTAATGAGCTGGAGGAGAGAATGTTTACATAAGGCTACAGGGTCCTAATCTTCAATGTACTGGATATAAGAGCTGGCAGCCGAATGAAATAAAACAGGGAGTTTAAAAGACTTCTAATCTACCCCCGGTGATATCCTTTGAATAGATCCCAAACCATACAATGAGATTTGAGACCGTGATTGACCCATAGACTCCATTCTGTTGCCAAAGCCGGAGTAGAGCAAGTGATGGAAAGACATGGGGGGGCAGTTACCTACACAAAATGGATGTGTATCTTCTAAACTAAATATACAAGAAGAAACAAAGCACATTGAAGATATCTGCAACATAAAATGAACAAAATAAAGGCAAAATTTACAGAATATAGGAACCAGATATCGGCTAATGGTCAGAAAGGCTGCCGAGAAACGTTATTGGTATCGGCTCTGATATATTTATATCGGTCTATCCCTAATTGTATTGAGATTATTAAAATAGTAGCTGTATGCAGGCTTAATCCTGGCATGTAGAATTTACAGTAATATTTTGTATCTGTACTGTACGGGGTTCTTCTGCAATTAGAACAACCTGAATCTTGGGCTGGCTGTGCCCACACTGTGTCCGTATTTGTGCAATGATGCGATCATCCGATATTGTTTGAAGTTATCTGATCCCAAAACATGCAGGGGCATTGGCCCTCTTCCACTGCATCCGACCACCATCAGACAACTTCAAATGATTTTCTGCGTCATCAGATTAGCGATCTTACCCATTTCAATGGGAGTTATCTGACGATGCTAGGATGATCTGGTACGAGTATAAATGAAAACGATTAATTGTATAATTAAACTGCCTTTCCGCGGCAGGGAAATTGCCCAATAGAGAAGTGATTCAGTTAGACAGCCCATAGGATTCAATGTAAAAAATATTTTGTTTTTTTATTCAACAGTTTATTATTTTCATCCGCTGCAAAAAGCCTTTTTAGTTACTAATTATTTTTTTTGTCAATTCTGGGTTCCCATTTTATTATATTTTTAAAAAAGACTAGGCTTTTTCTCTCTCGTGGAACACATCTATTTTTTTCCCTTGTTGCCGTCTGCATTCAGCGTTGCTGTCCTTGGTGCTGAAAACCATTTCAACACCAGGGACATGAAGTATATCCCCCCCCCCCGTAGGCTTCGGTAAGGTTTTTTAAAAAAAAATTCTGCTTCAGCTACGCTGGACGGGGCTGTCCTTGGTGCTGAAACCCCATTTTAGCACCAAAGATGGGGGGGGGGGCTTTTTCCCCATTCGGTGGCCTGTCTGTCAGCCTACCTGGGTCGCCCACAGACTCTTCCAATGGACAACCCATCGGCCGACGGCATTGTCCATAGGTGGACAACCAAGTCGGTCATCCGACTACAGATCCAGTGGAAGGCCAGCCTTATCCCTGTACAGTATTGAGTGACCTCAGAGCTCTCCCTGTATTGTGCTCTTTCCTTGTTTGTTGTAATGCAGTAGTAAAGTTTGTTGAACTTTTTGTAAGGTTGGAAGCTGCTCCTTGCAGCTTCTTTACAGCATACAGGGTGAGAGTGAGATCGCTCAGCTCTGGTTACGTTTGCACCAACCTTGTACTAGGGCCTTCAGTTTCTTCCCAGGAAGCATAATGATCTTGTGTTAAACAATATGCAAATTAGGTTCTGTATGCTAATTCATATATTTCAATATGCTAATTTGTGTCTTTTTAATTCAATACTTGGTAGTGAAAGGGTTTGGCAGCCAGTTTCCAGAATGGCAGGTATATGTATACATGTATAGTCATCTTGTAGACTCTCAGCTCTTCTTAACTTTGTTTTAATGTCTGAGACATTTAAAATATATAGTACACTAGTGTTTGGCATTCAGAACTTGTGATTTATTTCAAAGTTTGTAAAAATCGCCTCAAAGTTTTATCTTTATTGTCAAACATTTAAAACAATAAAGTTGATAGCCCTAGGGGACCTCGAATCATTTGTTTTATTTGCAATAAGTTCAGTTTTTCAAATTCAATTCGAAAACAGCTGTTCATTTAAAGTAATTTTTCGGTACAAGATCCTTATTTTATGTTAAGCTATTTATAACTACATATAAGCTATTAAACTATTGGGATTCCTTCTGTTTTCAAGCATTTCCTTTTCACTTAGGGTTGTTAATGCTGTATTTTTCCTCCGCTGTGATTTAATGTTCTGCTTTGTGTGTGCACCAGGAATGAACAAATGTAATGTGTGTATGAAGGTTTTAAATTACGACATATTTTTGAATAACCCCTTATGTTCATATCTTTGTAGGATTTGTAGTTTCTTAAAATGAAGTACTAGTCTTGCAGTGACTTTTGCTTCTTCCAACCAAGTTTATGATGTACTTAAGGGATATTATTCTCTACATATGCTGGGCTCCATTTTTAACAATCACTATGCAGTTCATTATCTTTGTCTTTATTAAAAATGTCAAGGAAAGTATACTTCGCAGTGCCAGATTATTGAAAAATTGCTTTAGGCAGTCATCACTTGGGCCTTTATGATGAGAAGTTAAATAATGAGAAATTATTTTGTGTTCATGGCTTTATAATAACGCTTCTTTAGTATTTATGCAGCAAGTATCTTGCAGAATAGACTTTAAAAGATGACTCTTGTTCCTTGTTAAACAAATGTGCAAGTTATTATTGATGGTTATTCTTAGAACATGAATATTATAAACTTTTTTTGTTCAGATTACCTGCAATCATTACTTTATCTCTGCTCGATGACGGCACATTTAATTGTGAATTTTCATTTGTATGTTAATGCATTTTGTTTTTGTTTAGCTCATCATACACTTGTTTTGCTAATCTATAGAGTGAAATGTGTAAAAGGAAGCGTTTAGGAGAGAATATTATGACAGCCTTCTGTTATTTCTTCCATTAAGGTCTTTAATTGCAATATATTATATGCATGAAAAAATGTATAAAGAAAGGTTCCGCACAATGTTTCCAGTTAATTAAAAAATGGTGGTTTATTTACTGGAGAAAAGCACGACATCAATTATGTTCTTATTTAAAAATACTTGCCATGAGATCAGAACCTTGCTGCTGCTACATTCTTATGCATGGGGGGAAAAAACGCTTTGATTACTCAATGATTGGCCTATTTAACCCCTCAATGAAAGATTTATTTTGTTTGGCAAAAGCAATTTTCTAACCTCTTGCCATGTTTTTTTTTTTTTTTTAACCCTCAACCTTAATTTCTCTGTCATCTACACATGTTGTATATTGGGGTTGAAGCCTTGGTCACCACCAGCACCCTTGAGAGTAGTAGTTTTTTTTTTTTTTATTTATATATACAGTGGGGCAAAAAAGTATTCAGTCAGCCACCAATTGTGCAGGTTCTCCCACTTAAAAAGATGAGAGAGGCCTGTAATTGTCATCATAGGTACACTTCAACTATGAGCGACAAAATGAGAAAAAAAAATCCAGAAAATCACATTGTCTGATTTTTAAAGAATTCCTATGCAAATTATGGTGGAAAATAAGTATTTGGTCACCTACAGTACAGTACAAACAAGATTTCTGGCTCTCACAGACCTGTAACGTCTTCTTTAAGAGGCTCCTCTGTCCTCCACTCGTTACCTGTATGAATGGCACCTGTTTGAACTTATCAGTATAAAAGACACCTGTCCACAACCTCAGACACACTCCAAACTCCACTATGGTTAAGACCAAAGAGCTGTCGAAGGACACCAGAAACAAAATTGTAGACCTGCACCAGGCTGGGGAGACTGAATCTGCAATAGGCAAGCAGCTTGGTGTGAAGAAATCAACTGTGGGAGCAATAATTACAAAATGGAAGACATACAAGACCACTGATAATCTCCATCGACCTGGGGCTCCACGCAAGATCTCACCCTGTGGGGTCAAAATGATCACAAGAACGGTGAGCAAAAATCCCAGGACCACACGGGGGGACCTAGTGAATGACCTGCAGAGAGCTGAGACCAAAGTAACAAAGGCTACCATCAGTAACACACTACACCACCAGGGACTCAAATCCTGCAGTGCCAGACGTGTCCCCCCTGCTTAAGCCAGTACATGTCCGGGCCCGTCTGAAGTTTGCTAGAGAGCAATTGGATGATCCAGAAGAGGATTGGGAGAATGTCATATGGTCAGATGAAACCAAAGTAGAACTTTTTGGTAAAAACTCAACTCGTCGTGTTTGGAGGAGAGAGAATGCTGAGTTGCATCCAAAGAACACCATACCTACTGTAAAGCATGGTGGCAGAAACATCATGCTTTGGGGCTGTTTTCTGCAAAGGGACCAGGACGACTGATCCGTGTAAAGGGAAGAATGAATGGGGCAATGTATCGTTAGATTTTGAGTGAAAACCTCCTCCCATCAGCAAGGGCATTGAAGATGAAACGTGGCTGGGTCTTTCAGCAGGACAATGATCCCAAACACACCACCCGGGCAACAAAGGCGTGGCTTCGTAAGAAGCATATCAAGGTCCTGGAGTGGCCTAGCCAGTCTCCAGATCTCAACCCCATAGAAAACCTTTTGGAGGGAGTTGAAGGTCCGTGTTGCCCAGCGACAGCCCCAAAACATCACTGCTCTAGAAGAGATCTGCATGGAGGAATGGGCAAAAATACCAGCAACAGTGTGTGAAAACCTTGTGAAGACTTGGAGAAAACGTTTGACCTCTGTCATTGCCAACAAAGGATATATATAACAAAGTATTGAGATGTGCTTTTGATATTGACCAAATACTTATTTTCCATAATTTGCAAATAAATTCTTTAAAAATCAGACAATGTGATTTTCTGGATTTTTCTTTCTCATTTTGTCTCTCATAGTTGAAGTGTACCCATGATGACAATTACAGGCCTCTCATCTTTTTAAGTGGGGGAACCTGCACAATTGGTGGCTGACTAAATACTTTTTTGCCCCACTGTATATAAATCTATTTGAAATGTAATTTGATGTAGTCATCAGAAAGAATTCTACAAATACACAAATATACGTAGTTGGTATATGCTTAGTTATTTTCTCACACATTTTAAACCGTTCACCTTTTTCCAAAATCTCCTCCGTATATTCAGTGAAACAGGTGCCTGCACATCATTACTACTTCTCAATGTAATTAATATAAGGAAAATGTTTTAGAATGTCCATACCAGACGAAGAGTGCAATAGTGTTAATATATTTATGATTTAAATGCAATAGATATGTTAGGTTATTTCAAATGCACTATTCTATAAACAGCTATTAGTAAGAGACTTATCGGTTTGTCCCTTGGCTGCTCTCTTAGAATTCAGGCTGTCAGGGGAAATATAATATATCTCATATTTTGCCTTTCACTAAAGTCTGTGTGCATCATCTGGCTTGAAGAAGCTTTATTTTTATTTTTTTTATTCATGGCAGCTGTGAGATCCTGTGGCTTTCACATATGTCCTATATTTCTCATAATGTGTGTATCGGGGTTTTGATGCAGTGTACAGTATCGCATTCATAGGAAGACCTAGTGGACTTGTTCATTGCCATTTGATGTAAAAGTAACCTAGGGCTGTAACGAATGTTCCCGAAATTGTGTTCACAAAGGTGCACCCTAAACCCACAACCACATCATAATGAAGAAGGCATTTCCCTCTATGCTCAACTGCACCATGGCTATGGCCGCTGGGAAAGTCCTTCAGTTGAGGTCTCTTGTCAGCCCAGAAGGCCGTCAAATCAGTCCGATACGAATGAAACACTGCACTCCTATATACATTTAATAAAATCAAGTATTTTTTATTGAAACAACATGGTTACAATCAAACATTGTAGCAGGCTAATTCACCTCACCCGCTGCTCGGTCTCTGCCCCTCCCCTCTGCGAGTCCCTTCACTGGCTCCCCATCCACTGCAGAATTAAGTTCAAAATCCTTATCTTTATCTACAAAACCCTCACTAACTCAGCTCCTCACTAATCACCAAATACACCCCAGCTCGCTCCCTAAAGTCAAACAGTGACCTGCACCTAGCTTCTCCCCGCATCACCTCTTCCCATGATAGACTGCAGGATTTCTCACGCGCAGCCCCCACTCTCTGGAACGCTCTCCCTCGTACTGTCAGACTTTCCCCTAACTTCTCTTCCTTCAAACGCTCCCTTAAAAAGTTCCTATTTAGGGAAGCCTACCACCCAACTCACTGACACAACCATCAATCACTCTCACCTTACAGTCCTCTCCTCCTGTTTCCAACCCCAACCCTCCTAGATTGTGAGTTCCTACGGGAATAGGGCCCTCATCTCCTCCTGTACTGTTTGTCAAATGTTGTTCAATGTATTGTAACCCTGTCTATACTGTGCTTATTGTACAGCGCTGCGGAATATGCTGGCGCTTTATAAATAAAGAATAATAATAATAATACCACATTCCTGATGCTAACCTATCCCTCTCTTCACCTACCCACACATCACAACAGATCCCTCTTCCATTCAATGGCCTCCACCATTCCTGAACCACTGGCACTAGTGATCCTAAGAACCAATAAAACGCTTGTCTTCCTCCACCCCAATCCCTCTAGATTGTAAATTCCTATGAGCAGGGCCCTCTACACCTCTTGTCTCTTCCTATGTTTAGGTGTGTCGTGTTCCCTTTGGTTATTGTAAAGCACTGTGGAAACTGTCGGAGTTATGTAAATGACGATGATAATAACTTTTAATTGGCAATCGAAACATTAACTATTCACAGAAAATATGCGTAAATGCATGTAGCAACTAACAGGCACCACAGAGATGTCCTAAGATCTATACATATCCCCACTGCTCATATTACACATGACATACAGAATCTATTTGATCTACTAACCACCATTGTCCAATAATGAAAACCATCCACTATAGGCCACTAGTTTCATACTTCATATTGGTTCCCCATACTACAAAGCACCAATAAAGATGCGCTTCACTGTTGTGTGCATAAACATATATACAAACACAGCAAAAAAGCAGTAGAGATAATGTAGTTGCCTATTAGATTATGGACACCGTTGCAGGAAACCACCAGGGTAAAGACCACTCAGACAATTCGTCTATTAAGCCCTCTTGAGTAAATAAACGGGGTGTACATTCATTATACCCCATCATGTAAAAATTACAGCTGTAAAGTGTGAACCACCAAATGTCTGACTTCGATACCCATTGATTCACTAAAATCCACATGAAAATTCCCATATAGGAGCATCATGTCTTTTGTGAGACCAAAAATAATCAAAACCTACCTGCAGCGTGTAATTAGATCCCTCGCCATCGTAAAGAAGTCGACGTATACTATGTCCGCTCTGTATACTATGACTGAGCATGAGCCTCCTTCCCCAGTGGCTTACAGCTGTCATGTCCAGGCGCATGCATTCTCTATCGAACGCAGAATAGTTCAAGCACGTGCAGAATCTCATCGACTGCACGGATGTTAATAATCTGTAACCGCACGGAAAAATTCCCAGAAACTGGAAAAAAAAACGTATTACCAAAGATAAAAACTAAAAAAAGCTAGAAAAACTAAAAAAACTGTTTCCACTGTGGAAAAGGAAAGCCTACAAAAAAATGAAACCTAAAAATTTAATATAAAGGACAAGCAAGGCATAATGCGTCCTATGGACTTTTTGTTGTCAAATTACTTAATTTGTTTGTGCTTACTATGTTGGAGTTTTATCCCCTTCCCTAGTATGAGCGTGTTCACTCAATCTTCAAAAGCACCTTTGGGTGCCAGAGACTGTGTAAACTCGTTATATACATATTCTGGAGCAATGCAAATGAACTTGGTCTTTTGCATATGAAAATGTTTTTGCATATGGGTCCCAGAACATGTCCCAAACATTGCAGTACTTTGGACATGGAAGTTGATGTACTATATGTACTTTATCTCCCAGAACTGCCTGTAAGTGCACTGTATGATTTCTAAAAGTGCATTTGCAGTGCCTGGGTAAGGTATTGGGGTTTTCCTTAAAACCACCAGTTCCTGACATTGGATTTATGGAAAACTACTTGATTGTGAATGGGTTAAAGAGTCGCCACCACCAAAAAATCAAATGTTCTTCTTTTGTTTTTATGTGGCTGATAGCTTACATGTGCTTTGTTTTTCTCTTGCATGTTTAGTTCGTATATTTTACTCTGTTACTGGGTGCATCCACTTCATGGTCTTTTGTAATGTAAACTGCCCCTACCCACAGTATCTTTATATCCCTTGTTCCTCACTGTGTGGCAAAGGCCATAGAATGGAGTAAATGGGTCGACCACGGACTCAAATCATTGTATTGTGTGGGATGTATTCAAAGGACATAACCAGGGGGTAAAAGTCTTTTAATCACCCTGTCTTATCTCATTCAGTTGCCATCTCTTCTCACCTAGAGAGCAGTAACCTCCTGCCACCTTATCTAAACCTTCACACCTCCACCTCATTATCTTTTAAATACTGTAGATTAATTAAACAGCCACAAAGTAGAATATTTGCACAGATTTTGGTAATTGTATCATGGGAAAATCCCCAAAATGGAAACAGATAAACTAATTACATTTTTCCTTTTTTATATACAGTTGCTTCAAAGAAGCCATTCAAGGAAGTGATGCGGATCAGCTGTTGGCCATATCCGCAGTGGAAAAATCTGTGAACTGTCACACTGGGCAAGTGTGCTGATGTCACCACATGCCGCAAAACACACCCCAGAGCGCCCAGTGTGGCGGTTCGCAGATTTTTTTTCCACGATGGACAACGGCTGATCCGAGTCACTTCCGGTGACACGGGATCCTTTTGATTTGGAAAGTACGCCAGCTGGCAGAATAGGCGCAGAGAGCATGTTTAGTTTTGGCTTGACAAGTCGAGCTGGCCAGTGTCCAGTCTGACATTTCTAGGTGCTGGTAAGGATATTCAGTTCACCATATGCTCTAAGCAGCTCACATTGGTTGCTTCCTTCAGTGTAACAGAACTTTTCCCAACCCTTGACTTTTTTATTCACTTCATGAAAGAAAAATGTAATGCAGCGTAATTTGCGAACCTTGAATTCTGGTCATTCTACATAATCACTTTGTTTCACACATCTTCTCTGCGCAGTGTACTGTTGGGAGCTTTTCAGTTTGACACTGGGAATATTGCATTACTTTATTACAAAACATGCCTTTCTTATGGGACCTTGAAATTTGCTCTTAATGTATTACAGTGTAAACATCCCAACAATTGGCATTATGTGCACTCTTTCCCCAGGAGCAAGTAGACGTGCTGATAAAAAGAATTATTCAATGCATAACAGATTCAGGTGAAGGGTGACTATTTAGTAACTTTTTTTCACAAGGTCCTCATGTCTTAAAAAAATAAAGTCCTGACTCCTTAAAGAAACTTTGGAAAGGGTGATTATGCTAGAATTGTTTTTGCTTTGAGATTAATGAATAATATTAATCGATTTAATAAAAAAAAGTGGTTGAATTGGGTTTTTGTTTTTTTTTTGGGAACAAGCCGTAGGTCTGAATTAACGGATTTAATTGCTAGTATTTGCTACGTTTTTCATTTTATGAATCTGAGATATAAAATTACTATATGTGAAGGCTACAGTACTTTTCAGGAGTTGTGGGATTACAAAATAGCACATGGGGTCTTTTCATGTGTTCTGACAAAGATTATACAAATATAAGCTTTTCAGCACTACAGATAAAATATTCCGTTTTTTTTCTTTTGCGTTTTGTCAATTATCTCGAACTCAAAAGCTTATTTTATCTTAGGACATCATCTGGAATACAGCTCCGTAAATTGGTGTTGCTTTCTCCCATTTTTCTTTTAATTTTTTTTTTTCTTTAAGTAAAGATGTTAAAGCCAAGTAAAAGCAAATACGTAATATCTTTGTACTGTTGAATAAACCCTCATTATTGCTACGCACGAATTACACATGCGTACATACCATAGTTTAATAATGTGTAACATTATTAAAGAACTAAAAAATCCAAGTTTAGCTTTGTTTTTTTTTTTCACTGGGTAGATTTCTAAAATGGTTTTATATCCTTTTGTGATAAGAATCATGGAAATCTAATTGCATTTGCTCAGTCATTGCCGCTATTTATTTAAGAAGGAAAATGTGCAATATCCTGACATTGCATGTAATCGCAGTCTTCCTCTCGGCGCTTATGGTGCAGAATTAATTGCCAAACACAAAGGTCAGGGATTTAGATGCAGTAAATATCACTTTCTAACTGATGTGTCCAGGTGTAAGGAGTAGCTTTATTCCTTTGGTGTCTGTAATCTCATTTAGGATCGTATATCCAGTCTACAGTTTAAAGCTCTGCTTGGTCAGCTTCCCCCATAAATGTTTTTTTAAAGTGACACTCTACACAGTGTAAACATTTGATCTGATCTGGTCACACTGCTGTGAGCTCCCCCCCCCCTCTGATTGGGGGGGGGGCTTGGAGGATTAATTCAGTCCAAAATCCAAATCCAGGAATCCTTCAGTTCAGGTTTCCTGGGCTTAGACAGCTTCACTACCCAACCCCATTAAATGGACTCAAAGCAGTCCTGCATTGAGAACCACTGGATTGGCCAGGTGACATACTGAGTTGGAAGCCTGCCATATCCTGCAGAGATGAGAGGGAGAGTAGCGCTGGATTCAGGTGAGTTTTTGAAGGAAACTAAGGGGGTTATTTAGAGAGCACCAACAATTCGGTGCTCTCGCCTTCAACAAGCTCAATTTACCGACCCTGCGGTGAATTCAGCATTCATTGCAGGGTCCCTGAAGTGCACAGTAGGGATCTGCTGAACTCAGCGGGTTATTCACTGAACGCAGCCGTAGCCGACTATTCGTCAAATGCACCCACAGCCTGACAAATGCAGCCAACAATCCACCGACCGCCTCCGGTCAGCTGCTGGAAAAAGCTGATCAGCTGCCGAACAGGGGTAAAAAAAAATTAAATGTCAGTTTTTAAAGGCTTTTTAAAAAAAAAAAAATGCATGGAAATAATAAGGTTCTATGAATAAGAATATAAAGGTCTGTTACAGAATAAAAGAGCGACATTTAAAACAATCAAAAATTTCGCCAGAAAAATGACGGAGAAATTCTAAAAAAATAACTTTTTGCTGCTGCAAATGAAAAGAATAATAATTTTTTTTATATAAAAACAGGGAATTTTTTTTTACATTGAAACCACTGAAAATCTGGGCATTTTGCCACTTTTTCCGGTGTTGTTCACCATTCTCTGACTAATAATTCCCTGGGAAATTTCACTGCTGCTGAAGGTTGCCGAAATGCACTATATTTCACTGGCAATTTGCCAATATTTGGTGAATTGACAGCTTTCTGAGAAGCCGAAGTGCCACAAATTTGCACCATACGGCAAAATTCACCGTTCAGTGTAACTCTGTGGCAAATTCGGCTCTTTGAATAACCCCTTTAGTATTTAACACAGGAAGGGGTCAGTAGGACTTAACGTTTAACCCCGGTTTTCTACCCCCTCCCCCATTTTAACCCTATAGTATCACTTTAAGAATGTAGATTGGTCTGTGTTACCTATACATCATTAGTGAGGTCAGGTCACTTTTAATGCTTTGGTATGATTCTTGCAGATAGAAACAAAAGGACAAGCTTAAAAATGTTTAGAATATTAACCCTAAGGAGCAGTCATGCGTGATGAATAAATAAACTAAGTCTTTTTACTGGAATGCTAACCACATTTTTAAAATCAAATTTCATAGTAATAGAAGAAAATAATTGTCTCCCTTTCCCGCCTCCTGTCTAAGAAAGCCGTCAACCACCTAGTAAGAAGCTTTTATGTGTATTCTCTCTATGTATATCAATGTTAGAGTATAGGTTTTTTCCCCCCAAAGAATGGCATTACACAAGATACACTTTATCATAAATGAACCCCTATATTACCAATAC
This sequence comes from Leptobrachium leishanense, assembly GCA_009667805.1. Taxonomy (NCBI): domain Eukaryota; kingdom Metazoa; phylum Chordata; class Amphibia; order Anura; family Megophryidae; genus Leptobrachium; species Leptobrachium leishanense. The sequence goes on from CM019066.1 coordinate 179,638,081, forward strand.
CAAGCAACCACAGCCCACTACTGTACCTTCTGTGTAACATCCAACATACAGTATTTCTCTATCACCAATCTGGCTAGACTGAGAGTACAAATGGAGCTTTATCAACCATCATGTAGTAGCAGTTGCTACCTGTACCACACATCTTAGGTTTACAACATACTTTGCCAAATATGGCACCCGATATAGCTGCATTGGAACAAGGAGAGCAGGCATGCAAACTGGAGCGTGATATCAGCAACTTTGGGCTACTCATTGTGCTAATACCATTGTTTGCATGTGTTCTGCCACGAATGACCGTGTGGTCAGATGTATAGGGACTCATCCAAGTGTGTGTGGTTTGGAAGAGCTATGGTGTTCCCTAAAAATCCATAAAACAGATGTCAACCAGCTTTTCTTTGTGTGAAGAACAGTAGCATAACTTTTGAGTTAACACCAAAAAGAGCACAGAAAGCTCATTGCAAGTGAACCTTCAAATGGCTTGGGCCGTCAATGGCATAGCCATTAAAATGCAAAAAAGACTTGACTTCCAGGGTCCACATATCGGGCCATTGTTTCAGTTTTAAGAACTGCCTAGCACTGCCAAATAAACCATTAACCAAACTTTTTTTTAAATTTGGGCCACCAACTGTTGACTACGAAAGTAATTACAACATATCATCCACCACCAATTCTTCGAGCTGTAGCAACAGGTGGTGACAAATCATTGGAACCTTTACACTGGGAGGTGTTTTGTGTTTACACCCTGGATACAATTTTGCCATGGTGTTCAAAAAGTGTTTTGTTTACTTGCCCAGATAGTAATTTAAGTGCCTTCATACTTTAACGATGTTGTCATGTTTCTTTCATTCCTTTTGAGTCTTGAGCAGGATATGTCCCTGTATACTACTTGAAGATAACCTTGAAGCAGTATTTTCCAGACCTGTTTCCAGGTAAGGCTAAGGCTGGGGGACAGACAAGCATTTGCAGAGCGGAAGGAATGTCCGTGAGAGTAGACATTCTTTCCACTCTGACGCCCGTCCGGCCACCTCGCTGAGAGCAGTTGGTGCGCTCAACGCTGCAAGGCTCGATCTTCCTATGGCCCCGTCGACTGCTTGTCATAGTAATTGGACCGGAGGCTTTCAGCACATCCGCTGTAGTGCGCACAATACGTGCACGTGCTACAACGTGTGGCCAGCCCAGTCGAAGCGTCGCAATGCTGGGACGGACGCCAGGAGGCATGTCGGTACAGGCGCATGTAGTGCGCTCGTCTGACCCTGGCCTGAAAGGCCAGGTTTGCAAGCTATCTGAAGCACAGCACAGGTGATATGATTTGCTGCTCAGTGATTGCAGGATTCAGCCTGCATTGCCGCAAGGTAACCCTTAAAATCTGTCCTGTTAGGGGTACTTGAGGACCAGGGTTGGGAAACACTGCCTTAAGGCCCTGTTCACACTGTGCGATTTATCGCGCGGATTTTGACGCGACGTCGCGCTGTGTAGCTTCTCCAATGCATTTCAATGGAGCTGTTCACATCTTGCCGCGCGACGTTGCACGTTGCACGTTGCACGTCGCAGAAGCATGTCGCAGGTACATGACCCCTTTTTTTGCGATTTGCTATCTGCGATTTTGCGATTTGTATTGGTGGTGCTTTGCAAAAATCGCACAAAACAGTGATGTCGCGCGACATTATCGCACCATGTCGCGAATATGAAAATCGCGCGATTTTCAAATCGCACAGTGTGAACGGGGCCTAAACGGACACTCTAGCTACAGTAACCATTTAGACTTTCAATTGGTCATGCATTGCTGGGGTCCAAGGAAACCAAACATGGGACCAGCAGTGTATTGGTTAATTTAATGTTCATGGACCTTCTATTAAATGCTGATCAAAAAGAATGTATTATTTAAAATACATAAAGAAGGGATAAGCCTCGCTCACTGCACAAGATTTTGTGATTTTAGGTTTCATTGTATAGTCAATTGTTTTCCCCATCAATGTTCTTTCCATGACTAGTGTTGAAATAAAACTGAGAAGGAAAATCAGTACACTAAATATAGACTAACATCTTGCTTGATTTAAAAATATTAGTCCATTATATTTCTTGGAATTCAAAACCTTTTGCTCCCTGTAGGAATTTCCCCAAAACCCTTCCACGCGGTCTATAGGCTATCATTTCACAGAACCTGCAACACATGTAAAAGTGATGCTTCCTGAGAATTATTTCTTAAATATAGATTTTTCGTGAATGTTCTCTTGTTTCAAAAGGGGTTATTCACAAAGCATTGAAATTTCATCAAAATTTCAGTGCTTTTTTACTTCGGTGCACAGCTGCAACTACAGCGGATTCACTATGCACCATAGTGCGAAGAGCGGCAAACTGGCCTTGGCGAAATGCAACAAAAATGTAACTCTCCTCTCCTAATAGGTGTTTAAACCAATAAAAATGCATTAAAATGGGTCTAAATAATAAAGGTTCTTTAAAAAAAAATAAAGTCTGTTGCCGACTAAAAAATGCCTTTTTTTTTAAAAAAATAAAGCATTGGGAAATAAAAATGTTGTAAAAAAAATACAAAAAGGTGTTTTTAAAAAAAGCTATTTTCTGAAAATGAAGAAAATCAACTGTCTTTTAAAAAAATATATAGATCTTCTATTTTTCCATTGAATCCTATGGGATTTGCCTATTTAGTAGACATGTGCACAGCACAAAATTTCATTTTCAACTAATGGATTAGTCCTAAAATGCAATTTATTTAGTTGCTAAAGAAATTCGTTTTCAGTTCTTTAGTATGAAAACTAATTTCATTCATCCGAAAACCAGTGGATACAATTACTATTGTAGTGGCTCCTCAGAGGGCTGAGATCGCTGCTTGTTACAGTATCACTCACTCTCAGCACAATGTGCCAGGCAAAGCTGTTACAGTAACTGACTGCTGTTCATCACAGTGCTCAGAGTTTCAGTAAAACTAGTAAAGAATATTTTTATATATAAGAGGTTAGAACAATATTATTTCCTTATTTTACTGAAACTCTGAGCGCTGTTACAGTCAGTTACTGTAACAGCTGAGCCTGATACATTGTACTGAGAGATAATATAACAAGCAGCCGATCTCAGCGCTCACAGCCACTGTATTTAAAGGGCTAAGAAAAAGGGCTCCTCTCTGTATAATGTATAGAACATCCACCTGCATTAATTAATGCCCCTCTCTGTATAGAACATCCTACTGCATTGGCATGTGGAGGGTGCAGAACTTCGGAATGCAATGCTTATCCAGCACAGGAGAGGGAGCTTTTACTTAAACTTTGTATCTCTGTGGGGGAGACACAGGAATATAAAAGCAGGGGAGAGGGAAAATATTAACGTAAATCAGTCTGAAAGCTCAGAGAAGAGATGACTGGTGCAAATTGATTTTTATAATAAAATAAAGCACTTTAAATCTAGGGAAAACAATCAAATAAATCACACTGAAGGCTCATAATGACAGAGTAACTGTGAGAGCTGGATACTAAATGTATCAGACGTAAAAAAAAACTTTATAACAAGCAGCACTGGGAGAGGAGAGGGACTTTATATAAAACGTGTATTATAGATGAGGAAAGCGGGATAGTGCTCCTGGATAATATAAAATGTATCAGACCTAAGCCCCTATTATGCAGAGCAGGAGGGGAGATAACACACGTTTTATAAAGTCCCTCTCTTCTCCCAGCGCTGCTTGTAATAGAGGGGGGTTTTACTATCCAGCCCTCCTCTGTCATTAGCGTTCAGTGTGATTTCATTTGAATGTTTTCCTTCTCCAGCTGCTTTTATCATCTTGTCTGCCTCATAGACATGCAAGGGTTAAGTAAAGGTTTCCTCTCCTGTGCTGGCTGTCTGTGCTGCAAGTGAGTATTCTGGAGCTATATCACTGTCAGATTTACGGGTAGGGGTCAGGAAGGATTACGCATACAAACCTTTTCTGTAGCTTTGTGATGTTGCGCTTCATTACTGGTCTCCTTCACTCATCAATGTAATATCACACAAAAGGACTGAAACTAAAATGTAGTGCATTTTATTTTAGTTTCTTTCGTTTTTTGTACTGAGCAGTTTCGTATCTCTTGAGTCATACTAAAACTAAATTATCCCAAAATTCGGACTAAATCGTTTTAGTACTAAAACGAATGCACATGTCTACTATTTAGACCTGTCAAACTGAATCCCTGAAAATCAGGGCATTTCGCTGACACTTTGATGCAGTTCGGTGTTCTGTGAATAGATTAACCATTACTTCTCTATGGGACAATTTCCCTGCTGGCGAAGATAGTCGATCTACACCGTAATTCCCCGTCAATTCATCAGTAGATGGCGAATTGACAGCTTTGTAAATAGACCAACTACCCTGAAATTGCACCATATGGTGAAATTCACCTTTCGGTGGCAAGTTCAGGCCTTGGTGAATTACCTCTGTAGTATTGAGTGCATGCCTGTGTAATTGGTGAATTGTACACTGGTGTCTCTACTGGGATATTGATGGGATTGCTGTAGTTACTATTTACCAACATTCAATCCAGGGAAAAGGAAGTTTTGATAACGTTGTAGCAATAGCTGATAACCACTAATCAAGCAAGTAGTGAGTGATTACTCCTAAGCATTTGACGTCCGGTATTTGTGCCAGTGGCTCCTGATTCTCTACCAAGATATTTTAACTCATTCACTATATAAGCTTTTCTTTTATTTTTTTTCGTTAATTTAAAAATGTTTTGCCCTTGAAACCACCTATGTGCGAACTGCTTTTATGTCTTTCATCAGGAATAAGATTCAGATTGTTGTAATGCAGTACAGATGCAAGGTTTTACTATAATTTTCATTTGCAGGCATTATGTCCACAAAAAAATAATCTTGTATATATTTTGTCTAGGCTAATTATCTCCTTATGATCACAAAATTTACCCCGCCCCCTTTTTTCACATAATTTTTCAGATGCTGCTGACAGCATTTGCACAGCGGTTTTTCTTTTTAATTTCTCTTTTAGTTAGATTAAACTACTATTTTGTCCAGCAGCACTGGGTTTCCCCCTTCCTTTCAAATGTGGAAGTCACTGGAGGCTTTTGCATATGAACAGCACATGCACCACTCACATTGTAAGGATCAATCAACTGGATGCTCCAATTCAGCAGTGGCCAAATTTGGGAGCTCTGAATTCAGCTGCTGCTGAGTTTGGCATTGCATAGAGAACCAAACTTCGTCAGACAAAATGTGCTGACCTCATTGGTGTAATGACATCTGTGTGGGCGGAGGGAACTTTCTGCCCTTCACACAGATTTGAGTTGATATGAAGGGGGTGCATGCTTGTCTTACTCTGACCTTAGACCTAAAAAAAAGCAAATGTGGTCCAGAGTGAGAAGAGTGTCCCTTTTAACCAAGATATCTGATAATTTTGCATAATTTGTAAGACTTTACCACGTTTACTGTGTTTAACACAAAGGTAATTTCTGCCTGTATGTTGATAATGCAGAGTGCTTTTGAATTTGTACAAAAAAAGGGACGCCAGCTGCAGTTTACAATCTTCTTTCCAGCAATATATAATTAATCAATACATGAAAAATTAATTGACATATTTACATTTCAAGCTTTTTTTTTTTTATCTAGTTGAGTAATAATCTTTATGCATGCATGCTCCCCCTCCCCCTGCATTTAAGCGTTAGGTACTTTTTGATGATAAAAAATATATTTTAAACCTGGGATGCAGAAATAATTGTGAAGGGGTTAAACTTAAATTTTGATCACACACAAAATAGCAGCTCTGTAATTGATCATTTGATATACCTATGCATTTATTTCTCCAATACAAAACAAATCTTTTTTAATTACCATGTCTTTATGAATCATTATTTGTACCTTTTATTCAACTGGCCATTTTTTACTTTAATTACATGAGCTGAAAATATAGGTACCATATTTTATGCAAGCTATGCTCCGTTAAGCGGTTTTGCGAGCCTCCGTTCCATAGCGGTTCCAGAAGAATGTGTACGCTCACCACACTGTTGGAGTTTACTACGTATTTGCAAAAAGTGCTCCCTCTAAATGTACTGCACATCAATTAAGTGCATGGTAAATAGAAAACAGAACTGGATATTTTAAGAAATTTTAGCCCTTTTTTTGTGACGTCCATCACTTTTACCACTAATTTTCTTCAGAATCCTCTTGGCATATTTTTTCCCCTTTTTTTATTTTACTTTTCTTTTGCTTCCCCTTTGATTCTTTTTGTCTTCCTTTGATCTCTTACCTTTATTTATAGCTCAATAACTCAATATTCCAGCTTAATGTTTTGTATGAAATTAGAATGTTTAGTGATGCCACATAATGTGGCACCACATAAATATATTTAATCTACTTTTTTTGTGTCCTATTCTCGTGCAGATCTATACTGTTTGAGTGCATATGATGAGTTTGCATAATCGTCGTTGTCCTTCTCGTGGATTTGCCCCAGCACGTGGATACTGCCCCAGCACGTGGATACTGCCCCAGCACGTGGATACTGCCCCAGCACGTGGATACTGCCCCCGCACGTGGATACTGCCCCCGCACGTGGATACTGCCCCCGCACGTGGATACTGCCCCCGCACGTGGATACTGCCCCCGCACGTGGATACTGCCCCCGCACGTGGATACTGCCCCCGCACGTGGATACTGCCCCCGCACGTGGATACTGCCCCCGCACGTGGATACTGCCCCCGCACGTGGATACTGCCCCCGCACGTGGATACGGCCCCCGCACGTGGATACGGCCCCCGCACGTGGATACTGCCCCCGCACGTGGATACTGGCCCAGCTCGTGGATATGGTCCCCCAGCTCGTGGATATGGCCCCCCAGCGCTCATACTTACCTGTCGAGCGGCGCCAGGGAAGTGAAGATTTCCCCGCTTCCTGTTTTTGAAGGACCCAAGCCCCGGTCACGTGACCGGGGCTTGGGTCCTTCAAAGCGGAAGCGAGGGAACTTTCCCTCCGCCGCTCGGGGGGTAGGATGCGCGCGGCAGCCGGTAGAGGCTGCGCCTCTACCCGGCTGCCGCGCGCATCCTACCCCTGAGCGGCGGAGGGAACTTTCCTTCGCCGCTCGGGGGACCCGTTAGATGCGCACAGCAGCCGGGTAGAGGCTGCGCTCGCAGCCTCTACCCGGCTGCCGCGCGCATCCAACCCCGAGCGGCGGGGGAAACTTTCCCTTCGCCGCTCGGGGGGTTGGATGCGCGCGGCAGCCGGGTAGAGGCTGCGAGCGCAGCCTCTACCCGGCTGCTGTGTGCATGTGTAACCGCCGCGGCGAGCCGGCAGCCGGCTCGTGCCGCGGCGGTTGCATGCGCGCGCAACCAACCGCCGCTGGTTGCGCGCGCATGCGCAGTAGGGCTTTGGCGACGGACAGCCAAAGCCTTACTCTATTATAGTATAGATGGGTTATTGCTTATAAAAGGAATGGATTAGAAAGGAATGCTGGAGAGCTCTGATTGTACTGATGGCTTTCCATTTTTGAGATAATCGGTTATTTCTGGAAGGATCTATTTTCACATTCGTAAAATTCAGCTGAGAATATCTGAAGGTTTTATGTAGCATTTGTTCTCTCCCTCATCCTAATGGGAATGGACCACCTGCTTAGTATATGATAAGATCTTGCAATATCATGTCAGATGTACAGGAACATATTGGAGAACACAAAAGTAACAGACGTCATCCAAAGACATCCCCTGTCACTCATCTGCGTTGATCAAGTTTCATAGCTAAAACAAGGAATAGATTCACTAATGTCTGAGGACATTTGAAAAATGTTGCAGTTTGCTGCATTTACTGAATGCGCATACATTTTAGGAGGTACATCTCCGAATAGGTCATCTCTCCCTGTTAATGTATAAACAAAGCGACAGATTTTCGTTTAACCATCTCACTTTTAGATACCTTCTTGTTTTAAAAAATAAGATTTAAATACGATTTGAAACATGACATTCAAAAGCTTTAAATGTGAGAATTTCACCTCTCCATAGGGATAACTCTAATGCTCCTCTACATAGATAAGTAAGGTTTCACGGGCATAATTGTGTTTACAGGTTTTTGCATTGAAATATATTAAATATTTTTGTGATGGTTAAGGGGCTTATTCAATTAAAAATATTATACTTTGCCCCTTTCCATTATTCAAGGAATGCTTGTTGGGTATATAAATGAATGGTGCAGAACTTGTCAGTTTGGTTTCAGAGGGTATAACAGTGTCAGGTTAGATGCTTGACTCTTTATGGGCTGGAAAAAGTCCAGAATGCTAATGTTTGATTTTTAATAACCAGTGGAATGGGGAACCACGGAAAGTCATGTTTGCTCTGGATGCATAGATGGCAGCAGGCAATGCATATGCACTTGTCTACATGGAGTGTAACTCCTGAGTGCGAGAGTTCACGTTTAATTAAGCCTACTTTAATGAATGTTGTAACGGAGAAATAGAGATGTGGTAGACCTGGCAGACGACAATGGGTGTGGTGACTCTTGGCAGTAAGGGGAGTTTTACCAAGTGGCATTACACATATACATACACCCGCATTTACGATGACTGCACACCATGCTATAAAAGAAGGGATCGCGTCTGGTGACAACATTTGGGACTGTAATTCCACCCATCTTTTTACTGAGCGAATGTAACTCCCATTCGGCCCACACACGGAAAAGCTCTTAATATGGTATTCAATCAGATGTTTCTTTGTCCCAATTATTATTATTGAAATTATTGCCTAAAACACGGCATATATACAATGTACTCTTATTTCAGTGTGGGGTTGTGATTTAATTGCGAGGTTGACAGTGATTAAATGGGAAGAAGAAATCTTTGAGTCCCCCACACCTATATTTTAAGGACTAGTCGCATATATGGGAGTATACTTAAAACAGAAGCCTGCACCTTTAACAGTTTATTTTTTTTTTCACTTCCCTTCTTAAATGATTGTACAGTACTAGGGGTGCACCGATACTAGTATCGGTGCCAATACCGGGTACTGCAGGAGTACTTGGTACTCGTGCAGTGCCCCTGATATTTCCCCCGATACCGGAAGCCAGCATTGAGCTGGCTTGCCGGCATCCGAGGGGCTGGGGCGGCTGTCCGAATGCTCTATCGGCATTTGGACAGGCCCCTGCAGCTCATCGCGTTCATACTTACCTTCCACGAGCGCCGCCAGCAAAGTTTCCGCACGTCTGCTCGTTGGAAAGCCCCCAGCCTCGATCTCGCGAACTCCCACGTGATCGCGGCTGGGGGCTTTCCAACGAGCGCACGTGCAAAGACTTTGCTGGCGGCGCTCGTGGAAGGTAAGTATGAACGCGATGAGCTGCAGGGGCCTGTCCGAATGCCAAGTCTGGTCTGGGGTCTGTGTGTGTGCCAGTGTATGTGTAAAACACACACACACACACACAGCATTCTGGATATATACATGTGAGTTGGGGGCATTTTTATATGAGGTATGTTCTTATTGGAAAGCGTTCACATGACATAAAAGTATCGGTACTCGGTATCAGTGAGTACTTTAAAAAAGTATCGGTACTCGGTCTTAAAAAAAGTGGTATCGGTGCATCCCTACACAGTACCCTTAAAATTCTTTCTTAATTTTCTTTCCACACGCAAATACGAGTACATTCTAATGGCCCACCCATAACGGAAAATGATATCAAATTCTGGTCGGTCAAGAAAAGATAATAGCACTTCTACATGCAATATCTTTAATGAAACATTGAGACAGGTTAACGTCATTGATATATTTTTTTTCCAAGCTCCTGAAGATTGGCTCACCTGTTGAAGAATAGAGATTTCATAAATTGTAATAAATACACAAATAGAAATGTGATACTAATATACTTGGAGAAAAAGCATATTTTTTGTTTGTTGGTCTAAATTAAAGTCCAACAATGTTCAAAAAATATATATATAATGAAACCAGACAATCACCCTTTTGATGTATATTTCATCTGGTATTGGTCTTGTTCTCTATACATGTAGAAGACAGAAAACAATCGCTCAGAGCATAATAAAGTCACGTAGTTCAAAAACTTTTTTTTTTTTAAAGCTAAGGAAACCGTCACACTCGAAGAGCCTTCGATCATCATTAGGCAAATTTTTCTTGCAATTTGCTGATTGTTCCATTGGAGACAAAGGAGGGAATATTAAATAATGTCAAAGAAAAAATAGTGTATATATAGTGCTCACTGTATAGAATACAATTTTTTTTCCTTGAGATTGCTCCATTGGAGACAATGGAGGGGAGACGCTGACCCTAAATCAGCAAATTGCATGAACAATTAGCCTAATGATGATCTAAGGCTCTTAATGTGAGTGTGACTGTTTCGTTATTTATTTATTTTTTAAAAAAAAATAAATCGAACTACTGTTTATTATGCTATGAGCGATTGTTTTTTTTGGGGGGGGGGTTTCTGTCTTCGACATATATTGAACAAGACCAATACCAGATAAAATATACATCAAAAAGGTGATTGTCAGGCTTCATTTTTTTAATTATTTTTTTTGACCATTGTTGGTCTTGATTGATCTTCTGATTTTAACCCTTTCAATGCGGAGGGCGCGCTCAGCGCGTCCTCCGCATTCCCGCTGCTGTGCGGAGGAGGTCGATGTCAGCCGCGCATCCGGGACCGCAGCCGCCAGAATTAGGTGTCATCGCGGCAGCGCGATGACACCTAATTCAGGCGCCCCCCCCCCCCGCATGTGCGGAGGAGGCGCCTGAAAGGGAGGGGGGAGGTCCTTCGGACCTCTCTCCCTCCCGATCGGCGGCTCTGCGGGGGTTAACCCAGGCATCATTTGGAAGGGCACAGCCTGCCCTTCCAAATGGTACCTGGCATTAACCCCTGGGGAGCTGGATCGCGAATCGGCGCTGAAAAGCGCCGGTTCGCGATCCTTTCCCGGAGCTGGCCGACATCTTGGATGTCGGCCAAGCCTCCGGGAACTCCCCCTGAGGACTGGCGTCATCGTGCGTAGCACGATGACGCCAGTCCTAGAGTTAACCCCTAACTGCCACCAACTGTGGAGATAGGGAGTTCCAATGAACTCCCTATCTCCCGATCCGTGGCAGTTAGGGGTTAATGTTTGGTATGGTTGGATCGGCCAGAGCATGGCCGTTCCAACAATACCAAACTTGAATGTGAAAAAAGTTTAAAAAAAAATAAAATAAAAAATTAAAAATAAAAATATATTTTTAAAAAAAATTATAAAAAAAAAATAAACATTTTTTTTTATTTTTTTTGGTTTGTTAGTGTAGCAATATTGTTCCCATTGCAATTATAATGTGAACAATGATGCTGCACTAACGATTTTTGTATGCGGTGCGTTTGTTAAAAATTGCGTAATTTTCCCCCAAAAAAAATGTAACTAGACCCCATCTCTAATTTTTTTAACAAGCGCACCCCATACAAAATATAACCGCAATTGCTCGCATGTTAAAATGTGAAAAAAAACACTTTACACGTTGTAAATTATTGAAAATACATATTTTATTGCATTTTTTGTTATAATATACAGACATGACATAACATATACATATAATAATGACATATTATGAATCTACTGAGTCTGACGGAAAGAACGATATATAATATGTCTGGGTCATATACTAAAATAAGCCTTAAAAACACGTTTAAACATGATGAGCAAAACCGGTAAAAATGACCTCAGCACAGAGGCGGGAAAAGCCTCAGCAGCGAAAGGGTTAAACACTGCATGACCGCTATTCCCACTTTCTCTTTTTGCTTATTACACTTTGGGGTGAGATCAATAGAGGTTCTCACAGGGAACAAGCTGCACGTGTGTGTATATATAATATTATTATTCCTATTCTTAAAGCCATTTGCACATCAAATCAATTCAAAGAACTGCAACCCAGCGCTCCTGTGCTACATTCCCCATATGAATGTAGCACAGGAGATCTGGGATGCAGTTCTTTGAATCGCTTTGATGTGCAAATGGCTTCTGCAATAATGAGCATAATTATTGCCTGGAGGCTTTTTATCTCACTTTTTGTCCTCCACCACTATATGTGTGTGTATATGTATGTAAAATTCACGAGTATAGCAGTCTGTAGTGATACCTTTTTTATTGGACTAACGTTACATTTAAAGTACAAGCTTTCAAGAGTGATCCTCCCTTCGTCAGGTATAGAAGCTTACTGATCAGAATAGTAGAATTAAACATTGGGATGTTCATAGGGTGCACAGTTGGGGGTGTTAGATGTTGTACATCGCCAAATGGCATGGTCAGAGGGGGGGGGAGAAAAACAGCAATAAGAGCATTTAATTGTCTCAGGCACATAAGACAACAGTGATGAAATCATGTCCACTTCAAAGGGAATGTGAAAGGACAAAACAAACAAAAAAAAAAAAAAAAAAACACAAAACGGTGAGTATGGGGAAGACACAGAAAAATAGGGAAAAAAGAGAGAAAACCAAGCCCCAACAAGAATTATGAATATTATGTGACATTATTATAGTGAGTTAAAAAACCCGAATCTACATTAAGTCCTTGTTTTATACTGTTGAAATATATATATATATATTTCATTTCATGTGTTTATTATTGCAGAAGCCACTTGCACATCACGGCAATTCGATGAATTGCATCCCAGAGCTCCTGTGCCACATTCCCCATATGCAGCAAGGAACTCTGGGTAGGATATGCAAATGACATCTGTCTCACTTTTATGCATCCTGGGTCTGTTATTACACAGATCCCTAAAATCAATGCTATGCCACACTGTGGCTTTGTAGCAGAGATAAGGTTATGCAACTGGTCAAAGCCACTCCTAGGACAGCGCTGTTTCGGGTTTGTTGGACCCTCGTCAGCTAGGAGCTAGGCATGATGACCAGTCGCAGTGGATGCTTGGGACCCGTAGGGCAATCAGTAACTACAAGAGTTGTGGTGGAGGACAAAAAGTGGGATAAAAAGCCTCCACACTAGAATAAGTGTGTTTATTATTGCAGAAGCCACTTGCACATCACAGCTATATTTATTAGTGCACTAGGTGAAATATTTAACTATAATTTACTATTATCTCTTCAGATTACAGATTAAAGAAAACAAATATTTTGTCCTAAGCATAATTATGGAATGTTATTAATAATCAATTTAGTTGTTCGATTATTTAGATTAATCGATTCATCGGATAAAAAAAATTACTTAAAAGGAATTTTATATAAAAAAAAAAACACAACCCCTCCCCCTTTTTTCATAAGCAACTTGCGTAGTGTACGTAACTACGTATGCAAATTGCGTATCTTGCTTACTTTTCACACACAAGGTATGGGAGTGCTTGGTCAGTGATTGATGCTGCATGCGCAGCTTAAGCCCATGTTTGCTTTCTCAAATGAACGCGGCTACGAGGACTTGGATAGAGATGTCAGCATGAAATCAGGGTTAATAAGCTAAAGTGGCCAGGGTGCGTAGAGTGTCCCTTTTTATATAATTTCGTGAACAAACTGAGTGGGAGGAGGGACTGGAGGTGGGAGTGAGTTTGCTCAAGTGACTTGACCTGAGTGTGAGAGGGAGTTGGTATGGATAAAAGACCAGATCTGAGTGTGGGAGTGAGTTTGGGGAAAGGGACCAGACCAAAGGAGGGAATGGCAGTTCCCAACCAAAGAGGGTGGGGTGGTGGCACAGGACTCCAGCTTCACGTAAGGATAAAACACAGGCATACAGCTCCTTCACCTCAGTGGCAGTATCCTATTGTTTGTGTTCTAGTTCTGCTACTGTTGTAAACGGAATAAAAACAAACTGGTTGTGTCTGACATAACCCTAGAACTAAATCATACCTAGTAAAGCAGCGGCGCGTCTTCTCCAATCAGCGCCGAAGCTGAGGTTATTTACGTTTAACTCAGTCTGACTCAAAACAGTGTGTGCTGTACACAGGACGATTAATCGATAATGGAAATGGTTGACAACTAATTTAATCATCGATTAGTTGTCGATAATTGATTAGTTGTTTCAGCCCTAGTTCCAATAACACCTACATACTGATGACATCAAATCCTACCTCTCCCGATCTCACTCCTCCTGTGTTGGACAGTGTTACTGCCTGCTTATCAGCTGTCTCCAACTGGATGACTTCCCATTTCCTAAAGCTAAAACTTTCTAAAACTGAACTTCTAGTCTTCCCTCCGTTTAAAGCTGATGCTGCTGCACCCACTTCTCTTCAGTTGAATGGTGCCACCATTACTTCTACCTCTGTGTCCTTTTTGACTCTGATCTCTCCTATTCAGTCACTAACCAAATCTTGCTTCTAACACCTAAAAAACTATGCACTTGTCTTTCCCTTTCTTAATTGGGTCTCTTCTAAAATGCGCATCCAAGCTCTTATCTCTCACCTTGACTATTGCAACCCTCTTCTCACTGGCCTTAAGAGATCCCAGTTTCTCCCTCTGCAGTCTGTAATGAACGCCTATGCCAAACTCCTCCATCTTGCCTCACGCACCTCTCACACCTCGCCCTATTTGTCAATCTCTACACTGACTCCCGGTTTTCTTTCAAATCCATTTCAAATTAATGGTCCTCCCTTTTTAGCAGGTATATCCTATCCCGACCACTTCGCTCTGCCAATGATCTGATGTTATCCTCTCCTCGTACCCGCACCCCCAACTCTCACCTTCAAGACGTCTCCCGATCTGCCTGATTTTTTTTTTTTATGGAACTCCCTCCTGCAACATAAGACTCTCCCCGTCTCTCCAGTCTTTCAAGAAGTCCCTATCTGCTCACTTCATGATTCCCTCACTGTATATTTCTTTCTCCATCTTTCCGCACAGCGGACATGCACCCTACTACTTCACATAAATTGTAAGCTCTCAATCAGGGTCCTCTCTCCTACTATTCTGTGTGTTTTAACGTGTATGTATTTTTGTTATTCTGCCTCACCCCATTGTACGGCGTTACCGATCTTGTTAGCACTTTATAAATACATATAACTGTAACATATACAATAAAATATTTTCTTAGCTCAACATGCAACAGAAAAACTAAGTGCATGTACGAATTCAGCAACCTGAACAGAATAAGAATTTTTTTTAATTTTTTTTTGCGGAAGTTGCCCTTTAAGTAGACATGAAGTTTCTCTAAATCTGTCTGCTTCTCATATCCCGAAACAACTAGTGAATTTCAAATCTGCAGCATCCTGCTCTCTGATAAACCCTTTGACTACCAAGTGCTTTTTGTTGCACAAATATCAGAACATTTAAATCCTGGTAAATATAATGTTAATAATTAAGTTTGGGTAAAATAGAAATTTTGCAAGGAAATTGTTTCACGATGGTTAAGAGTAAAACCATGTAAAAAAAAAAGGTTTTAATCTGTTTTTTATAGGAACACTGCTGGAATGAAAGCTGTTTGAACTCTAGATGGTGCCTCTCATATACCACATTGTCACATAGGGTCTGTATTATTGACAGACAGGCAGAAATAGCCTTTGTGTAAAATACAGTACATGAGATAAAGTGGATTACAAAATGGTCAGATATTCTGCTTATGGGGATATTGTATATTGAGTATCGGAACTGGAAATGATGATTCAAAAGAAAAAAAAAGCTGTCACATACTACCATAGGTTTTCATTTCATAAAAGGCAATGAGTTTTGAATTCCTCAATCATAAATGTAGGCACTATTCTGTCCCCTTATGTAGGTAGGCGCAAAACGTTTGTGTATAGGGGTAAATTCATTATACCCTTTGTCAGATTAAAAAAAAACCCTGATCATTCAGGGTTATATTTAGACTTGTTGCTGCCTTAAGCACATCAAATTCTGCTGCCTTAAGTAGGGTTGTACCGATACTAGTATCGGTATCTGTGCCGATACCGGGTACTGTATGAGTACTTGGTACTCGTGCAGTGCACCCGATATTTCCCCCGATACCGGAAGCCAGCATTGAACTGGTTTGCTGGCATCCGAGGGGCCGGGACAGCTGTCCGAATGCTCGAACGGCATTCGGACAGGCCCCTGCAGATGACCACGTTCATACCTTCCACAAGCGCCGCCGGCAAAGTTTCCACGCGTCCGCTCGTTGGGAAGCCCCCAGCCTTGATCTCACGAGATCGCGGCTGAGGGCTTTCCAACGAGCGGACACACGAAGACTTTGCCGGCGGCGCTTGTAGAAGGTAGCTATATACGCGGTCAGCTGCAGGGGCCTGTCCGAATGCCGTTAAAGCATTCGGACAGCCACCCCGTGTGTGTGTGTGTATATTACACATACACACTGAGGTCTGACATGGCCAATGTGTGTGTATGTGTATACAACATACACACACGCACACTGAGGTCTGACATGGCCAATGTATGTGTATACAACATACACACACACACACACACACACACACACGTCTGAAATGGCCAGTGAGTGTTTGTGTATATAACACATACACACACAGACTGAGGTCTGCAATGTGCCAATGTGTGTGTATGTGTATATATATTACACATACACACACACACGGAGGTCTGAAGTAAGTGTGTGTATATATATATATATTACACATATATACACACACACTCTGAGGGCATGTGTGTATACACACACTGTGGTCTGGTGTCTGTTAGGTATACATGTATCTGATGCATGTGGGGTATATTGTATATAAATAATATACCCCACAGGCATCAGATACATGTATACCTAACAGACACCAGACCAGTGTGTGTGTGTGTACATATGAATGTATATCTGGTGTCTGTGTGTGGTCTGGGTGTGTGCAGGCAGTGGGTAAATGGGGTGTCTGGCCATACATTGCAATATTAACTTAAACAGGACAGGCTTTCAGCAAAATCCTAAATTATTTATTGAAAAGCGTCACATGACATTAAATAAAAGTATTGGTACTCGGTATCGGTACTCGTACTAGGTCCCATAAAAGGGTATCAGTGCATCCCTAGCCTTAAGCATATCAAATGTACCAAATATTAATATTTATAATTAAGAAAAAAAAAGGCAACAAATCTTCTCTAAAAGTGTTCTTGCATTTGTTTTAGTTTAGTGACCCGTTCCTGGGAGTTGTATACTTTTTATAGCTCTTTGATATACCTGCATGCTACAAGTGTACAGGACCCCTGAAGGAAAAGACATTGGGGAAAAATGGTGCCCTAGCTTTTGTGCACCTGTGCAAGAATACACTCCCTGGATTTATTTGTACGCGATGATTCTTTCATTGGTGTATATACAATATATACTCGTTGGTGTATATACACTATATTCAGGTTCAAGTCCTCCAAGGTATGAGAATCTTATGTAGACCTCAGTTTACATGGTAGCTTCAATAGAGCAGGGGATTCTGAAACCTAAGTTACCCCAGCAGGGAAGCAGAAATGGCAGTATCCGTCAAATCCAAGACGAATACGAGAAACAGCTTTTGTGTGGAACAGTCCAAAGGCAGCCAGCCTGGTGTTCAGCGCATAGGACATTCTAATGAGAAAACTTTATGCTTTTGTTGGAAAGCTGGAATGATTGAATCTAGAAGTATTTGAAGATTGGCTGCTGCTAGAATAGAGCCAAACCTTCAGCGTTCAGTATTGACACAGAATAATACTAGCTATCTGCAAGCCTAAGTTAATTAAATCTTGGAAGGTCCTTTGGGTGGCTAGCACAGCCTGGTGTAATGTTTTAGGATAGATTCATCTGCGTGTGACACACATGAAATCTATTTTCTGTTATGCTAAGAGTACTAAACATTTATTTTCTTTCTGTTCAATCTGTCGTTACTTTGTTTTCAGAATTTTTTTATTTTTCTTATAATATTCAGTCTCAAATGAAAGTGAGAAAATGCTTTGACCTTTGTCTTTCTCTCCTATACATATATACTACAGGGATGGAAAAAGCACTCGGTCCCATGGGTTGAAGTGCAGAAAATGCCACTGCCCAGGTGCTGCCCACCGGGGAATATGTGCAAAAATGCAAAATATGGCAGCACACTGGGCTTATAAAAAAAACTTTTTTTTCTTTTAATGCACATCCAATAAACAAACGTTTCGGCTCCTCGGAGCCTTTTATCAAGGTATAAAATAGAAGTGTAGAAGTGAAGATTATTATTTAAGTCTACACTTGTACACTTCTATTTTATACCTTGATAAACGCTCAGAGGAGCCGAAACGTTGGTTTTCTTTAAATGCGTACTCAAACAAAGCATTTTATAAGCCCAGTGTGCGTCCATATTTTGCATTTATAATAGGATTTATTTATATATTGTAGAATACAACTGCGTGTGCATTTAAATTGTACAAAAAAAATACAGGGGAAAAAAAGGAAGAGTCCTTAGGCCCCGTTCACACCTGGGCGTTTCACAGCGCGTTCCTGTGCGCTGTAAAACGCCTAAACACGGAAATCCCATGATTTCCTATGGGGCCCGTTCACACCTGGGCGATTTACAGCGCGTAGGAACGTGCTGTAAAACGTCCTACGTCCAAAGAAGTACAGGAGCTTCTTTGGGGGGTATTACAGCGCGTTCGCAGCCATAGACTACAGCGTGAACGCGCTGCAATGCGCGTTCGTGCGTTTTTCACGTTTGTGCGATACG
Source organism: Leptobrachium leishanense (assembly GCA_009667805.1). Classification (NCBI taxonomy): domain Eukaryota; kingdom Metazoa; phylum Chordata; class Amphibia; order Anura; family Megophryidae; genus Leptobrachium; species Leptobrachium leishanense. The sequence goes on from CM019066.1 coordinate 179,656,596, forward strand.
CGGGTCAAAAAACCGCTTAGATGTGAACCCAGCCAGAGACCAATGATTCACCCTAGAACTATCACAGCATGCCCCCACACATGCCAGTTAGAGTGATAGCCCTTAATCTTAAAAAGCAACAAAAAATACATTGACTATGGGGAATATTGTAGTGGTGAAAACACAAAATAACTTGGAGAAAAGAGCCGTATCTTTATAGGTACCACTTTTTTCACTATTTAATAAAGTTGTGGTTTTCACTGGTAAAGTGTGTGTGTGTGTGTGGTTGTGTTTTTGAACTGAAGTACAAGTCTGAATACCTATCACATGCAGAATTGATACTCATGACTTAGTGTGTATATATAACACACATTCATGCAGATACACAAGATACATATCAGAGACTGTTTGTGATGTTACCTGGTTTTGTAAACTTTAGCCAATTATACCGTGCTAATTTAATCCCTATACTAAGTGGTAAACAAGCCTTTACTCTAAATAACTTCAGACAAATATGGTCAAACAGATGAGAAATGTAGAAACCTGGAAAGGTAACAAACCTTGCACACCTTTGTTGTATTACTCGTTTTCATTAACCGGACCACAACAGAGTTTTCTCAAAATCTTAAATCCCACTGCAGATTGAAATGTTGTTGTGTACCTAAAGACTGCATGCATAAATGTTTCCTATGTGTGCAACTTCTCCAGTGTGTGTGTGTATATGTATGTAATGTATGTATGTATGTGTATATATATATATATATATATATATATATATATTATCCAGGTGCACACGAAGACTTAAGAACGCAATATAAAATATTTATTGTTGCATGGATCAACGTTTCTTTTGTGATATGGATGATTCTCCTACATATGTGTATACAATTTTTTTATGCATACATGTTTGTTTCCATGGTCCATTCAATGTTATGGTTCTAAAGTTCATTTATAAACTGCATTTTTCTGTATAAGTACTATATGTTTGGATATTGATTTTGCATACCATATGTGGCCATTGTTTGCTTTTAATCTTTCAATATTTATAGAAAATATTTATAGTATTTGTCGTTGCAATGTATATGTGTCTCTATTGCAAAGGATGTGCAGTGCTCGTTGGACGCACTTCCAGAGCAGTAGCGACGGTATCAAACCTCGTTCTGAATTTATTGGTATTTATATGTGGTTTGTGTTTCTCTGTATTATCTTGAGTAAAGTCCTGGAGGTGACTGAAACGTCGATCCATGCAACAATAAATCTTTTATATTGCATTCTTAAGTCTTCGTGTGCACCTCGATTTTTTTTCTACATAGGATTCTATGCAGCCAGATTCCACCGAAGCCGGTGCAACTTATTTCTGATGCACGGAGTGCGGGTTTCCTTGGAGAGATATTATATTTATATATATATATATATGTATATATATATGTATATACTTTTAGATTTTATTGGATGCACTCTGAATAGCACAATAAAACATTTTTTTATTGTCCTCATCATTTATATAGGTCCAACCGTTTCTGCAGAGCCTTAAAAAAAAAATTGGGATTGATGCAAAATTACAAACTTAAGATCTAGACGAAATGGTATAGGGCGCCCCGCTCAGATGAGCTTACAGTCTAGAGCAGTGTTTCTCAAACCTCAGGACCCTCCGCCTCGCCAGGTTTGCCAGATATCTGAAGCACAGCACAGGTGATATGATTTGCTGCTCAGTGATTGCAGGATTCAGTCTGCATTTCCCCAAGGTGATCCGCAAATCTGGCCTGGTTGAGGGTCCTGAGGACAGGTTTGGGAAACACTGGTCTAGAGCAGGGCTGGCAAACTCACGACCTCCCAGATGTCGATGCCTACAATTACCAGAATTCTTCCAAGGCCAAGGAATCATGGGAGTTGTAGTTCAGAAACATCTGGGCGCCCGGAGTTTGACAGCCCTGGTCTAGAGGATAAAGGCTCAGGATGAGACGAAATGTTCTTAAAGTTTGTACTCCCAGACGGCATCCAATTTTGCCTAATCTATATTTTTCTTTTGGACTATTGCACCTGGGCTTTTCACTTATCTCATTTGCTAAGGGGTGAGTGCTAGATTTTTGTGCACTTTTTTTTCTTCTATTTTTATAGGTACTTTTGGATCCCCACCAACATACAGAAAAATGACTTACAAATCTTAACGAAACTCAAATGTTTCATAGAAAATATCAACCGGGCGCAAATAAATCGTTGTTGAACATGGTAGAATAATAGTATATACTGGTTAAAAATAAATATGAATTAAACAAAAGATCAGACTCTCAAACAATATTTCTCAAAACCCAAATCTGCAAATGGAACAGATGGCAATAAGTGTCATGGCAGAGTCTCCATAGTGCGTGGCAGTCCCAGATGGTGACTGCTTTGTGCGATGGGATGCTATTAAATTATATTGCCATTGCAATCTCTGTAACAAGTTTAATTTTTAATTCTGTTCGAGTCTAACATTTTTTTTTATTTTGCATAGAGTCCTTTTATTAGTGATTTACCTGCACTATTGTGTATATATATATATATTGTTGGGATATGGCCACCCTTATCCAATGCCTTTTAAATCTATACAGGAAACTTCACAGCGGAGTCTTCAGAAGAAATAGATGCTTTTTTGGTTTCCTATGCACACCGCACTGCAGCTGAAATATAAAGCTCCAATAAATTTAGTGATTTTAAAGTATTCATAAAATACACCCATTCTGTATGCTGAAAACCAGATGTCTTATAGTTCAGTTATGACCGATTTTATTAAGAAATTATTCTACACTAAATGTGTATACCTACTTACATATGAGTGTATAAATTTAACATATATATATATATATATACACGCATATGTATGTAAAGAGCATTTGGTTTGTTTGCACTTTCTATTTTATTATTCTACACGGCTGCATATAATGGCACCAACATAACAATACATACACTGTACACTGTATGTACCGAAAATCCTATATACCTCAAATGGACTCAGCTTTAATATGGTATCCGGGCTTAGCAAATGCTTGCAACCTATAGTGTTAGTGTGTGTTAGTGTTATCTGGAATGCTTGTGGCTAGAAGTGTTGGTTTTTCGTTGTTTTTTTTTTCCCCCCTCCAAAATTTGCATATATTGAGAAATCTCGGAAGGGAACAAAAGTCAAAACACAAAATCTATTTGTGCTCTATACACTCTAAACACACAGCCTGATAATGTTATACAATGTTTTAATACTGTCAAGGTCAGTAATGTAATTTTTCACTTTTGGCATTATGTTGATGCCGAATGTTGTAGGATTAAGGATAATCTGACCCATGTTGCCTCCCCAACACTGGTTTTATACATATTATATAGACACAAGAAGCGGTTTCGTGCACTACTCCCTTCCTGGGCGGCTGCGTATACTAGGAGTATCCAGCTCCCTCATGTATAAATCATAACAAGAAAATACACACCTACAAAACTGGGGAGACTGCATTCAAACCTTAACATGTATTTTATAGGAGGATGCTACTGACATCAATGAAGGCAATATAAAATAAACTCTTAGATATTCAAGAAGGTTTTTTTTAAAAAAAAAAGTTAGCTAAGGAATTATTTGGTGTTTTAGTCTGTATACTATATATTGTAACGTGTGTGTGTGTGTATATATATATATATAACTATAGGTTTTCTAGAACATAATATTTTTCAGTTGTACCTAAAGGTTATAAAATTTCTCTTTAACATGCACAATTGTTAGGGATAAATGTACACCATTTAACGTATATATGGATGTATGCGTTGCTTGCATATTTACATTTTCACATATGCATGGGTTTCTTTGCACGTTTTTTGTTTTACAGGTTTTATTCTTTCACATTTTACGTTGCAGTTGCAGTGTAATTTTTTCCCAATTGGAATAAACGTTAAAAGAATATAGCTGTAATACTAGATGTCTGGTCCACAGTAAAGGCACATCTTGTGCCTTGATAATGTCATGATTTCCTTTTCAGCATGTGTACTATTTAAAACTAACTCTCGTACAAATGGAACTTTATTTATTGAGATTAGCGGTTTCAGACAATCTCTTTTGCAGCTCGGCACAGTTGTGGAACAAACGCAGATGACCTAAACTGAATAAAAGAAATAGTTGTACTTTTCTCATTTTGACTTGTACTGACAGCATGAACTCCGTTAACTCTTGATCTTGGAGGATAAAAATACAGATTATAAAAATAGATGCACCTGCACTAGTTTGCTCCCTGCGATTCCAATGGCTACAGCTAATTTAATTTAGTTAATTCATTGGAAGGTGAAGTAAAATATTATGGTAATTCCACTTTTTGGTCAGGTACGGTTCAGTTTTTTGAAATCCGAATAATGATTGACTATAAAGACAGCACATGTTGATAGTAAACACACAACAGTGATAAATTAAATGTGGAAAATTATATATATATATATATATTTATATATATATATAATATATATATATATATATATATATTATATTATATTATATATATATATATATTTTATATATATATATATTTTATATATATATATTCGCGGCACTCTCGGTCTTTCCAAATGTCCGGCTGGGTGGAGTAGAGGTAATGTCACCGCTCTGCATGGAGAGAGCCTGTGGAGTCATGGGTTCAATCCCAGCGAGCACCTCTCCAGTAAGTGTGCTTGGGCAAGACACCTAACGGTACATACTCGCCACCCAGGACATACTTGAAAACGAGAGAAATCTCAATGTATCCTTCCTGGTAAAATCCTTTCACAAAACAAAAATGTAACAATTTATTGTGGAAATTCAACGTTTCAGTCCGCTAACCGCGGACTTTCATCAGGATACAAAAATACAATGAAGAACATACATATATAATAAAAACACTACTCACCAATTAGTGTGTCAAACTACCCATGCTGCACAAACGCCGTCTCAATCATATGATGTCAGCAACCCAAAGTGACCCACCCATCACCATGGCAACCGAATGCCATACATACATATTTTATTTGGAGATTGAAATTTAACAGCACTGGTTGTACAGTGTCTGTACACTCAATATTTTATCTATATAAAATTTTTATATGGATCATTAAAACATAGAACCGCCTCTCATTCAGCATTGTTCATTATGCATTGATGGAATGCTTGTGAGCTGCGACTCAAATTCACCATTCTTTATCGTATATATGTTCTGAAAATTGCTAATAAAAATATTACTAAAACCAAAATATATATATATATATATATATATATATATATATATTACACACGTCTAAATTTTATATAGCATTGTATATGTACATTAACACTTTATTAAAATTATTCCCTAGTTTGTTTTTTTACTGTAAACACAATGTTTTTTTAAAAAAACTTTGAAAAATAAATTACAATAACCATCTAAATGTAAAATGTACTCTTAATAAAAAATTACATACACAATATAAATGTGTTATTTAAAAATCCTGTGTATACAAATTCAATCTATTTGGAAGCCAATAAGGAGCCCACAAAAGTATATGTACGGAAGTAAATAAGTGACAGGGAGTTCCAATCCACTTTAATTTGAGTGTACGGGGCGAACATCCCTACAGTGGCTTTGAATAAACCTTGAAATAATGCTGTTCTTGTTCTTTTTCTTTTTTTTTTCTCCAAAGATGTTATCTTGAAAAATGATAATACATACTTTTTTTGCAATTCAAATATTGAACTTTCACCTGATGCTCAAGAAATTCAAAATCCCGAGCATGACGAGAAATGTAAATCATGTCTTCTTTTGGTCTCCAACTCCTCAGTTACTATTTTAAAGTATTTTTAGAATTCTATTCCTCATTTTATACAAATACACATTTATACCTTGCAATAAGACCTAAAATCTGTTAAACCGTCGTTGCAATTAAACGTTGTAAACCAGTGATAATACCATTGGAAATTGTATGCTTGGCCAGTATAACTTTAATTTATTTTTTTTCCTTCTGTAAATTTCTTTACGTTCTCTCCAAGTATTATACATTTCAATGAATGTAACAGACTATTTTTTGTTTCTGTAGTGGCAAACGGGGTTTCGTAATATTTCTTGGAGGGGATTAATTCATTGAGAGCTGTAGACCTGCAAAAATACATACATCAAATCTAGATATTTATATTTAATTGCCAGTAGTTTTCATAACAGCTGGACAGCAGGGATTGTGTAAACGGCAGCATTGTTGTGGTAAAAGAAAAAACCTTCAGAATGATGTAAAATACTGTGTTTAACTGCTTTAAGATGTTTGTTCTTAACACTTCATGGTTTTAATTGCAAGTGTGTATATAAACCTATGCCAGAAAACCCAAAATGACACTTTTTCATGTGAATTACCCTATATTACAAAAACTGTTTGCTGAATCTTTTGTGCGATTCGAAACTTCATATTTTAAAGATATGGCTGGAGTGTATTTTTTAATAAAAAGCAGGTTTGTTGGCCGGCAGTCAAAAGTCGCTGAGGTGCTTAAATCGAACGTTTAGGAATTTCTTTATTATCTGCTGTAGAGTGTGGCGAATTGGCCGTTAAATTGGAGAATTTGTGTAAGTTTATTTTTTAGTGCTATTATGGTCAGAAATCAAGGCGGTGAATAAGCCCGATCTAACAAACGCTCACACTTCATTTCATTTTCGGTTTCTTCTAGATATGTGCATATCTTTAGCCTGCATTTTATTGCGATTTTAACGTGAAATAAAGTTATGAACAATGAAACATCAGATTAACATAGAGAATAAATCTGCTGAAATAGTCTGTCATTTGAGTTTAGGTTCTTTGCTGCGCGTGAATGAATGTTATTAATAGTTGAAAAAAATTAGCATTTTCATCGCAAAGGTTTGTGAAGCTTCATGCTTGCACAGACTTATCTTTTTAAAATCCTCACCACTACTGATTTATCCCATACCGTTTAGTTTTTGGTGGATGTCAATGTCCAGGATTTCTTATTTGCCTTTTATAGTAGGAGGTCTCTTCTACTACTTTAGGTGGAAGATTTTGATGGCGCACCGGGAGAGCGGAAGGTATAAACAACAGTAGAGCTCCCCTACTTAAAAAGGGATTATGGTTAATGACCAGTACTAAGCTTCAAGAACTTGAAAGATGTGTATCTTTTAATATATTTTACAGTGCATTCAGACACCTCAAGTGTTTTTTTTTCTTTTTATTGCACATTGTTAAAATTTCATCGCTACACTCAATATCACTTAATGACAAAGCAAACAGGTTTTTTTAATATCACAAATTTATTATAAAGCAAAAAAAAACTGTCTTGGGGAATTGTCAAGGCGGAATAGACAAATAGGTGAATTGAATTTACAAAACCTCGTATTTGCCTATACTGATTTTATTGTTTGATTGTGGCAGATGTTGGCACCAAGGCAAGTGCCAACGTTTGTGTGGAACGCTTGAGTTAATTATGTATGAATTCAAGTTTATAATTCATGGGACTAATATTTAGATATTTTCAAACTACCCTAGTGAACTTTCTTCCTTTTTAAAGATGCCTAGATCAGTGTGAGTACCAAATACCTAAAGATATATTATAATAAAGCTCTTGGCTTTCCTAATTTTATGAACAAAACCTCCAATCGTGCTCAGAAAATATGACCTGCAGCCCACTGTAGATTAAGACTTCCTCTCAACGTTTGAAATGAAGTCCCCTATAAATTCTAGTTTTACCTTGATGTTCCTTTTTTAGTACATACAAATTAGTGCTGGCATGAACCAGGAATTCCATGTGTTTAAGAATAAAAAAAAGACATACCCATTGCAGTCAGGCCTTTCTTTTTCCCTTGGCTGCTTTCTTTCAGCCTCTACAATTGAGCTGCTCCAGACCCTGCTGTGTTATAAAATGTACATGAAACTTTTTGTAGCAACAATAATCGTATAGAATGGAAACTGAGGTAGTGACTCATCCCTACAGGCTATGCTATATTTTTAGCTCTTTTTTTTAATAGATAACACTGTTGAATCAAAGGTTTTAACACAATGTGTTTAATAATGTAATATAATATTTTAGCTGCATGCATTGACCTGCTAAAAAAACCAATCCATAAATGTTGAATTTATACTGAAGTTGGTCCAGTGTATATAGTATTTAAAACCGCTTTCCAATTGGATCACTAACTCTCCCCATTCCACACTTAGTTTTTGATTTATTGCATGGCGATTTGATTATTTCCTCAAATTCCATTAGCACAAGGCAAACCAAACATTTGTTAATGCGGTTAAGTTTTCTCCTCCAAAAGCTGGGGGTTGGTGGTCTTCTGCAGTTGTATATTCAGAGAGGATTGGTGACTTCATGCATGTAGTTTTTCACTGTCTGCATCCTTCAGGGAGTCCAGACTATGCAGAATGTTTTAATGATACCCTCAGGTTTTTATCGCTAGAAATACCAATCAAAAGCTCTTTAAACATGTCAAATGTATATTCATTGTCTCCAGATCGGGGGAACTGGGGGTTATGAGGAGACACTCCACAGTTCTACATGTGTTCAGTATGTGAGAAGTGGTCAGGATGAGTACGTGTTCCTTTATTAAGTCTGCTTTAAGAAGACCCTGGAATGCAGACTTTACTTTTTGTGTGTGATATATATTTATATATAAAATTGTGATTAGGGGCAGGGTGATCACTGTTTTGTCAGCAGGCGGATGGGGAAAAGTCCTTTTCTCCTATGCAGTTGTCTCCCTGCTGATTAAGTCTGCCCTGCCTTTTATAAAGTACTGTGGTTCCCTCTAGGAGAGAAGGGTTTTGGCTTGGAACAGCAAAGGAGGAGCAAGTCCTGCATCTCCTAAGGCAGGGCTCAAAATTTCCACTCGCCTACTCGCATTTTGGCGAGTGGAAATTGAGGGCGAGTGAAAATTCACACATAGGCAGCACAATAAATTATTTAGTGCTACGTATTCCGGCGGTTCCACCGTGCAGCCCCCCCCTTCCCCAGGCTGCATGGTGGCAGAGATCAGCTACGTAACCTGGCCAAGCTTGTCTCTGTCACTGGCAGGGTGGGTGGAGAGGAGCTTCCCTGCCTCCTCACTCTGCTCACACTGGGGTCTGATAACTGGGTATACATGTATCTGGGGTCTGATGTCTGGGTATTAATGTTATTTTTGTAACTTTATTCTAAATAAAACCTTTAACAGTGTAATTTCATGGAATAATTTAAGGGGGTGTGTTTAGGGGCAGAGTTAAGGGCTGGGTAGGGGTTAGGCGGCGCAACTGGTGGCGAGTAAGTCTTATGGCCTGGTTAGTAGCTTCGAACTTGAAAATTTGAGCCCTGTCCTAAGGGAAGTAAAAACGCATTATTTTGTTGGTTACTTTACTGCATGCGACTTGGCCGCCAAGTATTATAAGTGAGGGAAGAACAAATGGTTTGTTCAGGGGTCAACAACCTTGGCTCCCTGATGTTTTGGGAACTACATCTCCCAAGATGTTCTGTCATCCATTACGCTGACTGAGCCACATGGGAAATGTAGTTCCCAAAAAATCAGGGAACCAAGGTTGCTGACCCCTGGGTTAGTTAGTCTCTGAATAAAGAAGCAGACTTTTGATTTATGCTTTTATTTTTGTTTTTGGATGTACTGTGGCTGAAATATAAAGCCTTCATACAATGGTCTGTGCATTGGAGATATATATATAATAGATGGATATTATGACGAAACCTAATAGGTTGCAGTTCAAGCTTTCTTTGTGATTTGGAGTTTTTGTTCATAATCTCAGATCATCAAAGCATTTTCTTGCAAATATATATATTGTAGAAGCTAGAATTTCAAATAAAGAAAAAAAAATGTATTGCAGGATGCAATAACTTTTTGTAACGGACTAACAAAGCAAATTTCTAAGCTTTAGACAAGAGCGTTTACACTCTTCAGGGCCTAATCATTCTGAAACCGACTCTTTCTGACCTAAAGGAGAGCGGAGATTCTAAAGCTTATAAATTGGTTAATTCAATAAAAAAGTGTCATTGAATCCTGTAATACAAAAAAAAATTCTCACATTATACATGCCGTATACCATTCCCTCTCCCTTTCTGTTCTCCACGTTTGGTTTTCTTCTCACGATACACCACATTTGCTTTTTTCTTTAACATAGTTTATATTTTATGTACGTTTTGTCCATTTACCTATCAGTATCTGTAGAGGGGGTTCCTACCCCTGCGCACCACACTTTTGGCTTTATAACTGTTTATAACGGTTTATTACTCATGATGCACACTTGCACTCTAACTTAACTATGTTGTTTCACCATTTTTTGCAATCTTATTGTAAAAGCTGCAGGCCCTATCAATCAGGCCTGGGTAAAATGGGGAAGCTAAGGGGAAAAATTAGCGTTCGATAACCTCCGTCTAGTGTTCTCAGTGGATTACGGGGCAGGCGCCAAGTCCAGCAGCCTTTTCAGCATTGCCTCTAGTTAACCCCTTATGTGCCAGATCGCAATTCGCTGTCACCCCCCACCCACTGACATCATCGCCATATGTGCGATGACGTCAGTTGGACAGTTAACCCTCTAGCTGCCAAGAGGAGCTAGAGGGAATCCTTTGAATCCCTGTATCTCCCGTTCCGTGGCAGCTAGAGGGTCATGGCCTTTCCTGATCTTGGCCTTTCCATTGATGCCAAACATGGTTTGGCGTAAAAAAAAAAGTGTTTTTAAAACAAATAAATAAAATTGACTGGGGTATAATAAAATAGGACTTCAAATTTAAACATGAGCATAAAACTGTCAAAATGAGCTCCGCACACAGAGGTGAACTAGCTCGGCAGTGAAGGGGTTAAAAAGCAAAAACATGTAAAAATTGGGTATTTATTTCAAGACAAAATTTAGGAACTATTTAGCCAGGATCTTTTTTGGCAGTTGTATATTTTGAAGATTAAAGTTCGAAAAAGTGTGTTTTATCCATCTTGTCATCATACTTGATAAAACGTTTTAGTATTAAGTTATATGAATTGGAAATAATGGAATCTTTAGAAAGTCCATTTAATGGCGACAAAAACAGTATATAATATGTGTGGGTTTCATAAACGAGTAAGAGGGAAAATTTAGAGCTGAACGCAAACCGCGCAGGAATATAAAAAGAGCAATGGGTACTTTTTGACAGATGATGGTAAATCCTGGTCACGATGGGGTTAATATTTTATATGTTTGATATCATTGGAAAGACCAAACTCTGTCCTGTCTAATGACACTTGATTTGACCAAGTGGGCTGCAAAGAATGGCAATACAGGGGTTCAAATGACGCCCATCTCTCCAGCAGCGGTTAAAATGGATTGTATTATAGATGAAACCATGCGTAATAACACATTATGCCATCAATTCCAAACTTGTGTAACAGAATCAGGCCAGAAATAAGCCGCCATGATGGTTCATAACGGCCATCTTGAGCAAGACTTTGGTTCACGTAAATGTATATAGCGAATATTAGCTGAATTAGAAGAGTGTGCCTAGAAGTCTGACATTCCAGATATCTGCAGGCTGAGCAATTAAGTAAACGAAATCCGGCTAATTATAAGCAGGAGTGTCCGGAAACTGATTTAGTAACATCAAGGCCACAGAGCCACAGGCGAGAACAAAATCCCTCGTTAAACCATCTGTGAGCTTATCAGCTCCTACAGTAAACAAGTGTTATGGAGTCAGAGACAGGATCTGGCTGGATGTTAAATTATCCAATTGACATAACTGTATGTGAAAGCTGCCAATTTACTGCAGTTTGTGGAATGTCTTTGTATTTGATAAAGGGAAGGTACGAATCTGCTTGGGGTGGGTGAATCGCACAGGGGTGGGTTGCTGGGATGTACCTGTTTATCTATTCATGTATAAAACTTTGTGACCATGTGTTCACATCACTCAATCTTTGTGATTCAATCCTGGCTGAGACTTGACGTCAAATAAAGTACACCTTTCCTGAAGAGACTAGTGTCCGAATAGTCATTGACCGCACCGGGCCGACCTTTCTCCCGATAGAGCGGAGTGGATTCCTGTAACACTTGCTCAAAGTGTGGGAAATGAGATGGTGCAGTGGCATTGATTGCATTATAAGCGAATAATGGAACGGTCTTAGAGCAGAGGGAAAAAAGTTTTGCAATTGATAATTTTTTTTTCACTTTTTACACTGTTTGTTATCATTGGAAAGGCTCCTAAAACGCTTCTTTGGCCCAATTTCAACTTCGCAGTTAATGGATTCCATGGAACTAGGTGTGACTGGTCACTCATGGAATGATCCGCAATGAGAACACTGGATACTGTTCCCAGTGTTCTGTTTACGGAGAGCGGAAACTGCGTAGCTTCAACAAGGGATGTGAGGTAAGTTTGGGATCTTTTCAGTGGGTTGTAAATAACTCAATCTTCCTCAACTAGCTCCAAATTAACATCTCCTATATAAGATATAGGTGCCACTAATTTACAGTAAGGATCTGCAATGTCTGAGCTGCATGCAGAGTTCAGTTGGAATAGCGACTCCAGACATTAAGCTAAATAATGAAGCTGTTATGTTGTACTGTTCAAGCACTCTACGCCAACCTTGGAATGGGGCCCCATATGTATTTTTGGTAGTTAATCCAATAAAAAAAACGTATCGCTGTATCCTGCAATACTTGACAGGGGTGTGGAAATTTAAAAAAAATCTACTTGTCCAACGGACTAAGTAGTAGTCCAATCTGCTTGTCCCTCAGGATGATCTACTTGTCCTGATAAGAAAAATAATTTCAACAAAATAGTGTTTAGAGGTCTTTATTCAGAACAGCCTAGAGAGGCAGCGTCAGATAAATGTAATGAATAAAGACCTCTATTTAAACACTATTTTGTTGTGTGTATCTAGGTATATGTGTGTGTATGTATAAATATATATATGTGTATATATATATATATATATGTGTGTGTATAAATATATATATGTGTGTGTGTGTGTGTGTATATATACACACACACACACACCTGCAATGTGTTTGTGTATATATACAGTCAGGTCCAGAAATATTGGGACATCGACACAATTCTAACATCTTTGGCTCTATACACCACCACAATGGAGTTGGAATGAAACCAACACAATGTGCTTTAACTGCAGACTGTCAGCTTTAATTTGAGGGTATGTACATCCAACTCAGGTGAACGGTGTAGGACTTACAGCAGTTTTCGGTAAACCGTAGAATGATGTGCTTTAACCAAAAAGCTCTATCTTGGTCGCATCTTTCCACAAGACGTTTTCCCAGAAGGATTTTGGCTTAAGTACATTTTGGCAAACTGTAGTTTTTGCTTTTTTATGTCTCTGTCAGCAGTGGGGTCCTCCTGTCTCCTGCCATAGCGTTCATTTTCATTTAAATTTCGACGGATAGTTCGTGCTGACACTGATGCTCCCTGAGCCAGCAGGACAGCTTGAATTTCTTTGGAATTTGTTTGGGGCTGCTTATCCACCATCCGGACTATCCTGCATTGCAACCTTTCATCAATTTTTGTCTTCCGTCCACCCACAGAGAGATTAGCTACAGTGCCATGGGTTGCAAACTTCTTGATTATGTTGCACACTGTGGACAAAGGCAAATCTAGATCTCTGGAGATGGACTTGTAACCTTGAGATTGTCGATGTTTTTCCACAATTTTGGTTCTCAAGTCCTCAGACAGTTCTCTTCTCTTTCTGTTGTTCATGCTTAGTGTGGCACACACAATGCAAAGACTAAGTGAACTTTTCTCCTCATCTGCTTTCAGGTGTGATTTTTATATTGCCCACACCTGTTACTTGCCCCGGTGAGTTTACAGGAGCATCACATGGTTGAAACAAATCTTATTTATCCACAATTTTGAAAGGGTGCAAAGAATTTTGTCCAGCCGATTTTTGGAGTTGTGTGTGACATTATGTCCAATTTGCTTTTTTTGTTTGTTCCAAATAAACACAAAGGGAATATACAGGTGTATAGCAAAAACATGTGTTACTGCAATACTTTTCTGTGAGAAATACTTTATTTTCTGGAAATTGTCTAGGTGCCAACAATTTCGGCCATGATATAGATCTATATATATATATATATATATACACACACACACACAACAACACACATTTTCAGCCCTGTGTGTGTGTATTTACATGTATACAAAATGCAAATGTATGTACGGTGTGTGTATACATACACATTGTATGTATGTATACACCACAGGGCTGCAATGTGTATGTACGTAAATACACACACATCAGGGCTGCAGTGTGTATATGTATATAAATGCATACATACAGACTGAGGGTTGCAGTGTGTATATATACACACACATTTCAGAATCCGTATGTACAGTCAAGTCCAGAAATATTGGGACATGGACACAATTCTAACATCTTTGCTCTATACACCACCACAAGGAGTTGGAATGAAACAAACACATGTGCTTTAACTGCAGACTGTCAGCTTTAATTTGAGGGTATGTACATCCAACTCAGGTGAACGGTGTAGGACTTACAGCAGTTTTGCAGATGTGCTCCCACTTGTTAAGGACCAAAAGTAATGGGACAAGAAATATGATCATAAATCAAACTTTCCCTTCTTAATAACTTGTTGCAAATCCTTTGCAGTCAATCACAGCCTGAAGTCTGCAACGCATAGACATCACCAGACGCTGGGTTTCATCCCTGGTGATGCTCTGCCAGGCCTTACTGCAACCGTCTTCAGTTCCTGCTTGTTCTTGGGGCTTTTTCCCTTCAGTTTTGTCTCAACAAGTGAAATGCATGCTCAATGGGATTCAGGTCAAGTGATTGACTTGGCCATTGCATAAACAATCCACTTCTGTCCCTTCAAAAATTCTTTGGTTGCTTTTGCAGTATGCTTTGAGTCATTGTCCATCTGCACTGAAGCGCCGTCCAATGAGTTCTGCAGCACTTGCTGAATGTGAGCAGATTTATTGCCCAAAAACAATTCAGAATTCATCCTGCTGCTTTTGTCAGCAGTCACATCATCAATAAATACAAGAGAACCAGTTCCATTGGCAGCCATACATGCCCACGTCATGACACTACCACCACCATAACAAGGAAAAAAGGTGTCATCTGCGCTCGTTTCTATGTGTTCATGTACAACAAAACTGAGGTTTTTGTTTGTTTCAATGGCCATTGCAACGTAAGCTCACTCGCCACTTCACGGCACCTCTTTACAGAGTGAGTACCTACATGTACCAAAAGGCCGCTCTACTGAGCAGCTCCAAGCCCCTCTGCTGCTTTTCAGGCCAAGGAGAGGCAAAGATATGGTGGGGTTTTATTTATACACGCACCAAACACTTCCCATTTGAATTAAAAACAAAAACTGGAAAGAGGAACAGCTTGCAGACGACGGACAATGGTGTTAACAAGCATGATATACATAATACAGAAAAAAAAATGGCGTCGCGCCTATAATCACCCGGGCGCAGCAACTGCAGGTAGTACAGGAGTTTTGGTTGTATAATGGAACACATAGAAACGAGCGGCAGATGACACCTTTTTTTCCTTATGTTTTTAACATCAACTGGGCTGTTACTTCTGGCAGTTGCGCCCGCTCCGGTGAGTAATGGGCGCGACGCAATTTTTTCTGTATTATGTGTGATGATGCTTGTAACACCAAGTCCGTCGTTCTGCATGGCTGTTCCTCTTTCCATTTTTTGTTTTTAATCCCAAATTGTCACGGATGGCTCTGTTCTGGGGCGCCTGGCAGCAGATTCCTCGCTGCTCGCTGGCCAGGCGCCGAATAATAACGCCACCGGTGCGCTCACGTGGGACGCCGGGGGGCGGAGCCTGGCGTTATGACGCGGACCCGCCGGGTTTAAAACCCGGCTTCACTAGTTCGCCGGTGCCCTGACGTGGTATTCACTTCCCGCAGAGCTCTTGTGTTTTTGGCTAATATATCTGTGTCTGACCTTGCTCTGCTAACGAACCATTCTGTGTATGACTCCTGGCATTGGCAAACGAACCATTCTGTGTATGACTCCTGGCATTGGCAAACGAACCATTCTGTGTATGACTCCTGGCATTGGCAAACGAACCATTCTGTGTATGACTCCTGGCATTGGCAAACGAACCATTCTGTGTATGACCCCTGGCATTGGCGAACGAACCACCCTGTGTATAACCCTGGTATTGGCATTTACTCTTCTCACGGTTCTGCTCTTAACTTTGTAGAGGTCAGTCTATGTGGCACCCTAAGCACACATCAGGCTACCTCTGATATTACTAAGGTCCTAGGGAGAACGAGTACTCTATTCTGTACCTCTGTCTGGTGTTTACCCTTGCTTGTCTATTGTCTGGTTAATTATCTATCTAGTTGTGCCGACCATTCAGGGATCGGAAGGGTAGAGAGGTCTACGTAAAGGACCACTATCTTGGTATTAAGAGGGATTGTGACAGTACTCTGTCTGGTGTTTACCCTTGCTTGTCTATTGTCTGGTTAATTATCTATCTAGTTGTGCCGACCATTCAAGGATCGGAAGGGTAGAGAGCGGTCTACGTAAAGGGACCACTATCTTGGTATTCAGGGGGATTCGTGACATTACGTCAGGGCCAATGGATCCCGCAGACCTCTCTAACCAGTTGGCACGTATCGCA
Organism: Leptobrachium leishanense; assembly: GCA_009667805.1. NCBI lineage: Eukaryota > Metazoa > Chordata > Amphibia > Anura > Megophryidae > Leptobrachium > Leptobrachium leishanense. Next base: position 179,673,137 of record CM019066.1, read on the forward strand.
GCCAGACAAGAGGAGCAGGACCATAGGATGGACCAGATTTCTCTCGCTCTACAAACCCTGTTAAATCGGTCCAATACTGGTACCACAAACCCTCCAGACCCAGTATTGCCTAGAGTCAGTTCGGTCTCTCCTGAGAGACATAGGCTTAGTATGAAGGCACCCTTACGCTATGATGGTACACCAAGCTTATGCCGGGGTTTTCTGACCCAACTCGAGATCTTGTTTGAGAACAACCCAGGGTCTTGTATATCTGATAAAGCCAAAGTAGGCTATCTGATTAATCATTTAACAGAAAAAGCTTTATTATGGGCTACGCCGTTGTGGGAAAATAAGAAACCCATCATCTATGACTATGAGGGTTTTACCTCTGAGTTAAAACGTACCTTTGATCCCTCTAGAAGGGCTACCAATGCGGGTAGGTCCTTGTTTCACATTAAACAAGGTAATAGGAGGGTCTCCGACTATGCCATAGAGTTTAAGACTTTGACGTCAGAGGTGCTTTGGCCGAACGACGTTTTAACCTTAGCCTTTACCGAAGGCCTGAACGAGGCTTTTATGTTTGAGCTGGCTCCCTTAAAATTACCAGAAAATCTGGACCATTTGATTGACTTTTGCATAGCCATGGACGATCAAATTAGGGAAAGGAGACACCCCAGAGACAGACCCAGAAGGGTCTTGCCTCCTTTACCCTTATTACCCAGACACACCAGTACGTCAGGTAACCCGGAGAACGCAAAAACAGATATGCCAGTCGTTGAACCTATGCAAATAGGAAAAACGGGTATTTCGGAGGCTGAAAGAGCTCACAGAAGAGAAAAGGGGCTCTGCTTCTATTGTGCAGGGGCTGATCATTTCCGCCTTCAATGTCCTCAGAGACCCAGGGTTAACAGGGGGGAGAGTGGCAAATCGGGTCAAAGAACAGCCAATACCCAGGTTATCGGTTCTCTTTATGCCTCCTTTGTGGATAGTGAAAAAAAAAAATCCAGGATTCTGTTACCGATCTCCCTAACCTGGGAGGGGGTTCACCTCAAGACTGAGGCGTTCTTAGACTCTGGGGCCTCAGGTAATTTCATGGATAAATATTTTGCTGCCAAAAACCTCTTACCTCTGGTTCTCAAGAAAAACCTCTAATGGTGGAGGCCATAGATGGTAAACCCCTGTCATGTCCACATATCACTCACGACACTGTCGATGTATGTATGAAAACAGGAGTTTTACACCATGAAACGATAAGATTTCAAATTATTGAATCTCCCTCATGTCCTGTCGTTCTTGGGTTTCCATGGTTAACAGAGCACAACCCGGTTATTGATTGGGTCCAGAGAGACATAAAATGTTGGGGTCCTAATTGTCAGTCTAATTGCCTAGGCAGGGTCAATGTGATTGGTAGCCTCAATATTGCCACAGCCCCTCCTTTATCCACAGAGGTCCCTGAATGTTATCTGGCATTAAAGGAGGTGTTCTCTAAAGCCAGGACTGAGGTCCTACCACCACATCGTCCATATGACTGTGCTATTGATTTACTCCCCGGTACGATGCCTCCTAGGGGACATGTATACCCTTTGTCACAAAAAGAAAACGACATTATGGAGGAATACATAAGGGAGAATCTAGAGCGAGGATTCATTAGACGGTCCTCCTCTCCAGCAGGAGCAGGTTTCTTTTTTGTCTCCAAAAAAGAGGAGATCTGCGACCTTGCATCGATTATAGAGGTTTGAATAGGATAACTATAAGAAATGCATATCCCATACCTCTCATAACAGAATTGTTCGACCGATTAAAAGGGGCCCGTATATATACGAAGCTCGATTTACGCGGAGCTTACAACCTGGTTAGGGTTAAAAAGGGAGATGAATGGAAAACGGCTTTTAATACACGTAGCGGGCATTATGAATACCTGGTGATGCCCTTTGGATTATGTAATGCGCCAGCCGTTTTTCAGGACCTCATAAATGACACCCTAAGGGATTTTCTGCAAGAATTCGTCATAGTATATCTGGATGACATCCTGATATACTCTCCTGATGTGGAAACTCATCACGCCCACGTGAAACAAGTGTTGAAAAAACTATTGAAGGCTGGATTGTATTGTAAACTAGAAAAATGTCTATTCGACATAGTAACAGTGCATTTCCTTGGTTATATAATAACCCCTGAGGGTTTTCAAATGGACCCTAAAAAACTCTCAGCAATTCTTGACTGGCCTCTACCCCAAGGGCTTAAAGCCATCCAGAGGTTTCTGGGGTTTACTAACTACTATCGGAGATTCATTAAAGACTTTTCAGCCTTGGTAGCTCCCCTCACGGCTTTGACAAAGAAAGGGGTGGGAAATCAGAAATGGACACCTCAAGCCACTCAAGCCTTTGAGGCACTTAAACAAGCATTCACTACTGCCCCTGTTCTCCGACATCCAGATCCGGCTCTGCCTTTCCAAGTAGAAGTTGACGCCTCCGAACTAGGTCTTGGTGCAGTCTTGTCCCAAAGGGAGGCACCCGACAAACCCTTGCATCCATGCGGCTTCTATTCTCGGAAATTGTCCCCGGCAGAGAAGAACTATGACATTGGAAATAGAGAGTTGTTAGCAGTCATCTCGGCCTTGGCAGAATGGAGATACTTATTGGAGGGGTCTAGGGACCCCATCGTTATCATAACCGATCATAAGAATCTCACGTACATTGGAGATGCTAAACGTTTAAATTCCAGACAAGCGAGATGGTCATTGTTTCTTTCAAGTTTTAATTTCGTGCTTACCTATAGACCTGGGTCCAGAAACATTAAAGCAGACGCCTTATCGAGACAGTATGAATCTTATGAACATAATATCCAAGATCAGCATCCCATTGTACCCCAGGAAAGGATTATAGCCTCTACCACAATTAGTGTCTCGTCTCCTCTAGTGAAAAGGTTGCAGACCGTCCAGGGTGCAGCTCCTGGGGGGAAACCTCCCGCGAAACTCTTTGTACCTGAGAACGAAAGAGAGGAAGTACTTAACGTTTATCATGACAATAAAACCTCTGGGCATATGGGTATCACCAAAACAGTGGCTAGTATCAGTAAACTCCTCTGGTGGCCCACGTTGCGCCGAGACGTTAAAGATTACATAGCTGTGTGCGAGGTGTGCACAAGACATAAAAGTCCCAAAACAGCACCCATTGGTTTACTCCAGCCTTTGCCGATCCCCGAACGCCCATGGTCGCATGTAGCCATGGATTTTATAGTAGATTTACCTGAGTCAAGAGGGAATACAGTTATACTTACGGTCATAGATCGATTCTCCAAGATGGGTCACTATGTGCCTCTTCGGAAACTACCTTCGGCAGCCGAACTGGTGCCCATATTCATTTCCAACGTGGTTCGCATACACGGTGTTCCTCTGGAGATTGTCTCTGATAGGGGGACACAATTCGTCTCCAGATTCTGGAAAGGGTTTTGTAAGAATGTGGGGATAGACTTATCCTTCTCTTCGGCCTATCACCCCCAGACCAACGGAGCAGCAGAACGAGCCAACCAAAATATAGAGAAATATCTCAGGTGCTTTATATCAGAACAACAAAATAACTGGTCAGACCTGTTACCTTGGGCAGAGTATGCTTTGAACAGTGCAGTAAGTGAATCCACAGGACATTCCCTTTCTTCACTGTTTATGGTTTTGATCCTCCCGTGCTCCCCGCTACGTTTCCTGATACCACGATTCCTGCTTTGGATGAGCATTTGGCATCATTGAAAGAGACTTGGGAGAGAGTCAAACGGGCACTGGAAGAGAGTAGTGCCATCCAGAAAACCAAGGCCGACAGACACAGGAGGCAGGCACCCGTGTATCAAGTTGGGGACAGGGTTTGGCTTTCTTCACGGAATATCAAGCTCTTAGTGCCTTCCATGAAGTTGGCACCTAGATATATCGGCCCCTATAAGATTCTGCGGCGACTCAACCCTGTCTCCTATGCTTTGGCGTTACCCCCCATATCAGGATACACAATGTGTTCCACGTAAGCCTTTTGAAACCGTTGTTGTGTAACCGGTACACCAAGGTCCGTGCTCCACCTCCTCCTGTCTCTGTGGAGGGCCAGGAGGAGTACGAGGTTGAGGCCATTCTGGATGCCAGAAAGTCTAGGGGGTCCTTACAGTACTTGGTCGATTGGGTGGGTTACGGTCCAGAGGATCGTTCTTGGATTCCGGCTGCAGAGGTCCATGCCCCTCGGTTGGTGAAGGCCTTCTATTTGGCGCACCCCCGTGCCCCTGGGGGTCGTCCAGTGGCCGCCCGTAGAGGGGGGTTCTGTCACGGATGGCTCTGTTCTGGGGCGCCTGGCAGCAGATTCCTCGCTGCTCGCTGGCCAGGCGCCGAATAATAACGCCACCGGTGCGCTCACGTGGGACGCCGGGGGCGGAGCCTGGCGTTATGACGCGGACCCGCCGGGTTTAAAACCCGGCTTCACTAGTTCGCCGGTGCCCTGACGTGGTATTCACTTCCCGCAGAGCTCTTGTGTTTTTGGCTAATATATCTGTGTCTGACCTTGCTTCTGGCTAACGAACCATTCTGTGTATGACCCTGGCATTGGCAAACGAACCATTCTGTGTATGACTCCTGGCATTGGCAAACGAACCATTCTGTGTATGACTCCTGGCATTGGCAAACGAACCATTCTGTGTATGACTCCTGGCATTGGCAAACGAACCATTCTGTGTATGACTCCTGGCATTGGCAAACGAACCATTCTGTGTATGACTCCTGGCATTGGCAAACGAACCATTCTGTGTATGACCCTGGCATTGGCAAACGAACCATTCTGTGTATGACCCCTGGCATTGGCGAACGAACCACCTGTGTATAACCCTTGGTATTGGCATTTACTCTTCTCACGGTTCTGCTCTTAACTTTGGTACCGAGGTCAGTCTATGTGGCACCCTAAGCACACATCAGGCTACCTCTGATATTACTAAGGTCCTAGGGAGAACGAGTACTCTATTCTGTACCTCTGTCTGGTGTTTACCCTTGCTTGTCTATTGTCTGGTTAATTATCTATCTAGTTGTGCCGACCATTCAAGGATCGGAAGGGTAGAGAGCGGTCTACGTAAGGGACCACTATCTTGGTATTCAGGGGGATTCGTGACAGTAACTCTTGTCTGGTATTTACCCTTGCTTGTCTTATTGTCGGTTAATTATCTATCTAGTTGTGCCGACCATTCAAGGATCGGAAGGGTAGAGAGCGTCTACGTAAAGGGACCACTTATCTTGGTAATTCAGGGGGATTCGTGACACAAATGGGAAGTGTTTGGTTGCGTTGTATAAATAAAACCCACCATCTTTGTCTCTCCTTGGCTGAAAAGCAGCAAAGGAGGGGCTTGGAGCTGCTCAGTAGGCGCTTTTTGGTAAACATGTTAGGTACTCACGCTGTAAAAGGTGGCGAGTGAGCTAAACGTTGCAATGGCCATTGAACAAACAAAAACCTCAGTTTTGTTGTACATGGAACTACCACCACCATGCTTCACTGATGAGGTGGTATGCTTACGATCATGAGCAGTTCCTTTCCTTCTCCATACTCTTCTCTTCCCATCACTCTGGTACAAGTTGATCTTGGTTTCATCTGTCCATAGGATCTTGTTCCAGAACTGTGAAGGCTTTGTTAGGTGTTGTTTGGCAAACTCTAATCTGACTTCCTGGTTTTGAGGCTCACCAATGGTTTACATTTGTGGTGAACCCTCTGTATTTACTCTGGTGAAATCTTCTCTTGATTTTTGACTATGACACACATACACCTACCTCCTGGAGAGTGTTCTTGATCTGGCCAACTGTTGCGAAGGGTGTTTTCTTCACCAGGGAAAGAATTCTTCGGTCATCCACCAGTTTGTTTCTCCGTGGTCTCCCAGGTCTTTTGGTGTTGCTCAGCTCACCGGTGCGTTCCTTCTTTTTGAGAATGTTCCAAACAGTTGTTTTGGCCACGCCTAATGTTCTTGCTATCTCTGACGGGTTTGTTTTGTTTCTTCAGCCTAATGATGGCTTGCTTCACTGATAGTGAAGGCTCTTTGGATCTCATCTTGAGAGTTGACAGCAACAGATTCCAAATGCAAATAGCACACTTGAAATTCTGGGCCTTTTATCTGCACATTGTAATTGGGGTAATGAGGGAATATCACACACCTGCCAATAGAACAGCTGAGAAGCCAATTGTCCCATTACTTTTGGTCCCTTAACAAGTGGGAGGCACATCTGCAAACTGCTGTAAGTCCTACACCGTTCACCTGAGTTGGATGTACATACCCAAATTAAAGCTGACAGTCTGCAGTTAAAAGCACATTGTGTTTGTTTCATTCCAACTCCATTGTGGTGGTGTATAGAGCCAAAGATGTTAGAATTGTGTCCATGTCCCAATATTTCTGGACTTGACTGTACATACGGAGTTCTGAATGTGTGTGTATATATACACACTGCAACCCTCAGTCTGTATGTATGCATTTATATACATATACCACACTGCAGCCCTGCATG